>OZ021731.1:0-600000 GCA_963978545.1 Linyphia triangularis | reverse complement strand
TTGTCCTATTTTTGGCAAGTTATGACATATTTGGCAATCAAATTTTAGTTCAACTCATTCCAAGTCGATTATTGATCTGTTTCGGCCATTTTTGCCACGGCAGACCAGTGGATTCGTATCTACTCACTTTTCTCCAATTTCTACAAAAAATTCAGAATGATGTTCGATGGGGTCCAAAAATTGCAGTCGCCTCTCGGACTATTAGTAAAATTGAAATTTTGTCAAACGATTTCATAATAGCTAAGAACATTGCATTTGTGAAATCCTTTCATCACTATTCTTTCCTTTGAAACGCGCATAACAAGCTAAAAATAACTTTTGACTAATTTATCTTTTGAATGATTTGGTGCTTCTCTACTTCAAAAAACTAATATTTGATGTGGAAAAGTTTTTATTTATGCTTTTCTGGGATGCAATTCAATTTTTTTTTCTAGACACTAGTTGTAGGAATAAATTTAATTTGAAGAATATTCGTCTCTATGAAAAGATAAAAATAAAATATTTCGCAATACTAATCGGTGAAATAGTATTAATTATTTCTGCGCATAACCAACTACGCGACGCAGTGGCGAACGTAGATAAACATTTTTTTTTTTTTACTTTGAATTACCCATATGTATACATACGGTAATGAGAGTACAGCATTCGATAAAAAAAAAAAAAAAAAAAAAAAAAAAAAAAAAATCCTGATTTCAAAAAATGCGAGGTTGTGTGTATAACTCCCGAACAAATTGACCTACGATGTTCAAATTTGGTATGCGGGTTGCTGGGGGCCATGGGACCTACCATTAACGTTTTCGTCAAAATCGCGCATGCGCATAAGGTAGCTGCCATTGAAAAAAAATCATGTTTTTCAATGATTGCTAAAAAACGGCTCTAACTATTTTGATAAAAATCGCTGTGGAGTGTCTCTTAAGGTGTTCTAAACATCCCAACCACCAAAATTCCCGTAAAAATGCTTTAAAGGCGTAAGAAGTTGAAAAAAGAATGCCTTCAACACCGAGTTTTCTTTCCTATAGCATACCCCTCAGTTACAATTATAATAAAGGAAAATATATTGATTATCGAAAAGTATATCGCAAAAATCACCATTTTGGGTAGTTTTTTTTTTTTTTTTTTTTTTTTTTTTTGACCCATACAAAAATTATCTAAAAAAATATCGCCTAGCTGGCCTTTTTTTTAAATGAATGATGAAAATATAAAAATGGTAAATGACACAAATTGACATCAGTATTATAGTGTAATTGAAAGTTGTGTGATGTTTCATACCCCTAGTTGAGACTGCGCCTGGGAGAAATTAATATCGACTCACAATTTATAGTCCGGGGAATAGAGACTGAAAAAGGGGTCTTACCTTGCAAAAGGTTATGTAGTTCTGATTTTTTAATATGTTATAAAGGTCGGTCAAGTGGTTTATAAACCAAGTTTTCGACCTCCTAATCCTTGTGCGTTCTCCGTGGTGCACCAAAAACTGAGCCGTTTTTCAGTTTATACGTCATAGCTCTTTGCCAATGCATTTTAGAAACACACATTATACTCAAAAGTTGTATAATATTAAATTATCTACAACTTTTGTATACTAAGTTTTTTTGTAGACCTATTATGTAAATAGTTATGTCGCATCAAAGTCAAAACTTTTTCGTAAAAATTCTACTTTTTTAAGATTTGTGTCAAGTTTTTTGATTATATCTTCATAATGGTACGTTTTAGAGAAAAAGTTTGTGATTAAAAGTTGTAGAGAAATAAATTTCCTACAAGTTTTCTGTATAAACTTATTTTCTAGGACTAATAACAAAGGAGTTACTCTGCTTTGTGTATTTTCCGTGGTGCACCACAAACAAATACGTTTTCCAGTTTATAGATCATAACTCTTTCGCAATGCATTTTAAAAACAAACATTAAGTTTAAAAGTTGTAGAATATTAAATTTTCTACAACTTTTGTGAACAATTTGCTTTTGTAAAACTATTATGTAAAGAGTTACGTTGCATCAAAGTAAAAACTTTTTCGTAAAAATGCTGCTTTTTTAAGTTTTTTGCCGAGTTTTTCAATTATATCTTTATAACAATAAGTCGTAGGGAAAAATATATTATACAAAAGTTGTAGATCTATAAATTTGCTATAAGTTCTATACCAAAAAGTTACTATCTAGGACTAATAACTAAGGAGCTACTCTTCTTTGAAGGTTTACGAGATGATAACCTATAATATTTTATGTATAGGTAGGGGTTTAAAAATAGCTTCTTACTGCATAGTCTGACAATTTTAATTAAAAAAAACAAAAACAATATATATATATATATATATATATATATATATATATATATATAATACTAATGATAATGTAAAATAAAAAGTGGAAATATATTAAATAATGTCTATATCTATAGATAATAATAGTAATATAAAATTTACCATTTTGCCATGATGCACCAAAAATTTCTGCATTCAGAAATAAAAGTGAGAAATAGACTGCATTCAAGTGGCTGATTCTAAACCACGTGAGGTACAGATCTTTTGAGATAGAATAGAAAAATCACAAGTCGGGTGGCATTAGTGACATGTAAAGGAATTCTTTTAAGGACTCAGTTTCCGCGAAAACACCATATACTGTTGATTGAGATTTGCCACTGCCGAATTCAGGGTAGAAGATTAGAAGAACCGAAAAACCATTCTCAACCCTCCCCACCACTAACCATCCTGACAGAATATCAAGCACTCAGTGTAGTTACTTAATATTGGAATACATGCGTTGTAATGTTGGCTGCTTCATCATATCCTATATTACAGGAATTTGCAAAGATCTTCCTAGATCCTAATGCCAGTGTTTCACCGAAAGCATCAAGCATCACCGAAGCAGTATCAAGCATTCTTGTTGCTCTCTTTGGTGGTCACAGGGCAACAACTTGAAATGCTTTGCGTTATAAGCAATTTTCCAAATCAACAATTGGGAGCAAGTTAAATCTGTCAAAGCTACCTCCGACCCAAGAAGCTGCTACCCACCATGTCTTTCGCACATACCATCAAGTAAAGGCATGAATGGGCCAATTGAAAAATCCTCTGGTCTGTGGGTGGAAGATGGACAGTAAAGGACTTCTTCCTATTACAACCACCAGGGATTCAGCTCCTCAATCAATTCTGACCTACATTTTCTGCCAGCGCAACATAGGATGCACTAAGGCTTGCGGTTGTAGAAAGGCCGGTCTCAAGTGCTCCATAATATGTAAAAACTCTCATGGACAAACCTGTGACAATACAGCGAACATCATAATTGATGACAACGATGAAGACGACCCAACAGAACTCTTAATTCAAGAAGTAGCGGAGGAACTAGCCGAGCCTTCGTGATATATATATATATATATATATATATATACATACATACATACATACATACATACATACATACATACATACATACATACATACATACATACATACATACATACATACATACATACATACATACATACATACATACATACATATATATATATATATATATATATATATACATTTTTATAATATTTATATTTTTTGATTTATAATACTATTATTTTAATACTATATTGTTTTATTTTTTATTAAACTTGTCAGGCTTTGCAGTAAGAAACTGTTTTTAATATTAGATCTTACCAAGTAGCTCTTTTGTTATTAGTCTTATAAAATAACTTTGTATATAAAACGTAGCAAATTTAGGGTTCTACAATTTTTATGATATACTTTTATGGATATCATCTAAAAACTCGACAAGAATCTTAAAATGGTATTTTTACGAAAGAGTTTTTGCTTTGATGCTTTTCATACAATTTGTTTTTCATACAATAGTTCTACAAAACAAATTTTGCACATACATTAATGGTAGAAAATTTAATGCTGTCTACAACCTAAAATATAATTTTTCCCCCCTATAAAATGCAAAAAGGATAATGCCCCTATATAATGGAAAAAGGATATGATCGGTATACTTAAAAAAATTCAAAATTTCAGAATTCAGAAGGTTTTTGGTGCACCATGGCGAAAATGGTAAATATATTACCGTTATTGTATATAGATATATACATTATTTAATATATTTCCACTTTTTATTTTACATTATCATTAGTATTATGTAAATATTGTTTTATTTTTTTATTAAAATTGTCAGACTATGCAGTAAGAAGCTATTTTTAAACCCCTACCTATACATAAAATATTAGAGGTTATCATCTCGTAAACCTTCAAAGAAGAGTAGATCCTTAGTTATTAGTCCTAGATAGTAACTTTTTGTATAAAACTTAGAGCAAATTTATAGATCTACATTTTTTGTTTAATATATTTTCCCCTATGACTTATTGTTATGAAGATATAATTTAACAACTCGGCAAAAAAACTTAAAAAAGCAGCAATTTTACGAAAAAGTGTTTACTTTGATGCTACGTAACTCTTTACATAATAGCTTTACAAAAGCAAATTGTTCACAAAAGTTGTAGAAAATTTAATATTCTACAACTTTTAAACTTAATGTTTGTTTTTAAAATGCATTGCGAAAGAGTTATGATCTATAAACTGAAAAACGTATTTTTTTGTGGTGCACCACGGAAAATACACAAAGCAGAGTAACTCCTTTGTTATTAGTCCTAGAAAATAAGTTTATGCAGAAAACTTGTAGGAAATTTATTGCTCTACAACTTTTATTCACAAACTTTTTCTCTAAAACGTACCATTATGAAGATATAATCAAAAAACTTGACACAAATCTTAAAAAAGTAGCAGTTTTACGAAAAAGTTTTGACTTTGATGCGACATAGCTATTTACATAATAGGTCTATAAAAAAACTTAGTATACAAAAGTTGTAGATAATTTAATATTCTACAACTTTTGAATATAATGTTTGTTTCTAAGATGCATTTGCAAAGAGTTATGACGTATAAACTGAAAAACGGCTCAGTTTTTGGTGCACCATGGAGAACGCACAAGGGTTAGGAGATCGAAAACTTGGTTTATAAACCACGAGATCAACCTTTATAACATATTAAAAAATCAGAACTACATAACTTTTTGTAAGGCAAAATGTCTCTATTCCCTGGACTATTATTGATATCGACTAAATTGAGGTGAATAAGGAGGCATGATTTAAACATTGAATGTTATGTCAGTCAAATAAAGACACACAAGACATGTTTGAACAAAAGATTTACTTATTTTTTTTAAATCCTTTATATTCACCTTGATTTTTAGTGTGGGCGAGTGGCTATGTATGTTGATGGCGGGCAAATCTTCGGATGCCCAATTAATCCCCTTGCCGTCATTTATTCGGGCTGAAACTTGGCAGATAGATTCGATGTCGATAACAATGCATTCTATAAAATTTTGGTGGATGTCACTGTCACTAAAAGGTTGCTTTTACGGAATACTAATAAACTAACATGCAATCATCCAATCAGCACGATTGTTTTAATCAGATTAAATAAAAGGTATTTGGATGTCAATTTTTAGTAAATAAATTTTGAAAAGTGATTTGCTGCATATTTTGCTGGTAGAGATGTATTTAATATTTGAAATTAGATGCCAACACCAACCACACCCTTGCAACTGAAACGGCCCTTTGTTATAAAAATTGGCAAAGCATTTAAGGGATTTATATTAAAAATTTGTTTACAACAACTTGCAAAAAATTAAACTTTATTTAATTATTTTTTGTCAGAAATCGTGGTGAAAGTACGTTTAAGAACTTTTTCACACTAGTGAGTAAAAGGTCTTTCCGGCACTCCTCGTAATAAAGAGCTACTTTCGCCAAGACTTTTGATTCAAAGTGATTAAAAAAAGTTTTTTTTTTTTGCTCGTTGTTATAAAAATGTCATTTTAAGAAGAAATTCATCGACTGGAGTTGCCAACATCAATTTTTATATGTATTTAAAATATTTTTTACTTGTGATTATAAAAAATATTGTATGCAACATGTGGGAAAATACTTTTTCAAACTCAGCAAAATATTTTACTCGTGCTAACGCAGTCGTCAAATAAGCAATTTATCTTCTTTTGAAAAAGTATTACTTTCCCAATTAAATATCTATTATGAGCTATATTATTTCGACTTTGATTTAATAAAGTACTAGCTGAATACCCGTGCTGAGCTACGAAATTTTACCATTAGCATTTTAGCGATCAAAAGACATTCATGTATTCTACACTTCAGACGTTTGCTCCCATTTCGATCCCGACAAATTGATTTATCAAAATAGGAACTTTCCTTTGTTGAAATTTTAAACGAAATTTATAATTGTGAATAGTAAATTGGAATAGTTTATTGCGTTTATGTTTGCTCTTAGTTCAAAATTTCAAAGTAGTAGCTGTATTGGAATTGAGACATTAAGTTAATCCTTGTATAGTTTCAATATTGCGTCGACTTTCATCCCTTAAAAATTCGTTAATCGATATTGGAATGACTTATTTTTTTAACATTTACCCTTTTAACATTTGCACCAAATATCACAAATATGACTACATTGGAAGAGGAACATTCGGATATACCTCGTTTGGAACATTTAACCCTTTTTCGACTCCTTAAAGTTGGTTAATCGAGAACGGAATAGCTTACTTTTTCTGTTTAATCTTTTTTGACATTTGTACAAATTTTCCGAGTTGTGACCAAATGGGAAGTGGGGCATTCGAATATCCCTAGTTTGGATCGGAATGGCTTACTTTTTCTACTTTTATCTTTATTGACATTCCTACCAATTTTCAGAGTTGTGACTATATGGGAAGTGGAATATTCGAGTTTGGAATGTTTAACCCCTGTTCTACCCCTTAAAGTGGGTTACTCAAGATTGGAATAGCTTAACTTTTCTAGGTTTGTCTTTGTTGATATTTTTACCAATTTTTAGAGTTGTGACCATATGGGAAGTGGTACATTCGAATATTCCTCGTTTGGAACGTTTAACCCCTTTTCCACCCCTTGATCCACCCGAGATCGGAATAGCTCACTTTTTTGCGTTTGTCTTTATTGATATTCACACCAGTTTTCAAAGTTGTGAAAATATGAGAAGTAGGATATTCGAATATATCGCTCGTTTGGGACGTTTAACCCATTTTGGATCTCTTAAAGTGGGTTAATCGAGATCGGAATAGCTTACTTTTTTATGTTTACCATTGTTGACATTTGTACCAATTTTTAGAGTTGTGACCATATGGGAAGTGGTACATTCGAATATCCCTCGTTTGGAACGTTTAACCCCTTTTAGACCCCTTAGAGTGGGTTAATAGAGATCGGAATAGCTTACTTTTTTTACGTTTGTTTTTGTTGATACTTGCGCCAGTTTTCAGAGTTGTAACGAAATGGGAAGTAGAACATTCGAATATTCCTCTTTTGGAATGTTTAACCCCTTTTCGACCTCTTAAAGGGGGTTAATCGAGATCGAAATAGCTTAATTTTTCTATGTTTGCCTATGTCGACATTTGCACCAATATTCAGAGTTGTGGACAGGTGGGAAGTGGTACATTCGAATATCCCTCGTTTGGAACGTTTAACCCCTTTTCTACCAGTTAAAGTGGGTTAACTGAGATCGGATTAGCATGCTTTTTCTATGTTTAACATTGTTGGTATTTAAGCCAATTTTCAAAATTGTGGCCATGTCGGAAGTGGGACATTCGAATATTCCTCGTTTGGAACGTTTAACCCTTTTCCCACCCCTTAAAGTGGGTTAATCGAGATCGGAATAGCTTAGTTTTTCTTCGTTTGTCTTTATTGATATTTGCACCAATTTTTAGAGTTGTGACGAAATGAAAAGTAGGACATTCGGAGTATTCCTCGTTTGGAACGTTTAACTCCTTTTCGAGCCCTTAAAGTGGGTTAATCGAGATCGGAATAGCTTAATTTTACTATGTTTACTATTGTTAATATTTGTACCAATTTTCAGAGTTGTGACCAAATGGGAAGTAGGATATTCGAATGTCCCTCGCTTGGAACGTTTAACCCCTTTTCGACCCCTTAAAGTGGATTAATCAAGATCGGAATAGCTTACTTTTTCTATTTTTACCATTGTTGATATTTGTGCCGATTTTCAGAGTTGTGACTATGTGGGAAGTGGGAGAATTAGTGATGAGTGAGTGAGTGAGAGCTTTGCCTTATATATAGAGAGATATAGAGAAGATTAGGAATTTTTTTTTTAATTACTTGCAAAAAAGAAAAAGAAAAGAAAAAACAAGAAAAAAAAAAAAAAAAAAAAAAAAAAAAAACAGAGAAAAGAAAGGAAAAAAAATAAAAAAAAATCAACTATTAATTGATATTTTATTGCTTTAAAAAAAAGTGTTCGATAGTTTTTTTTCCACTTTAAAAAATGTTTTATATTTCTGAATATATAGTAATTATCACATTTCTAGTGTTGTTGAACATACATAGAAAAGTGGAAGCAAAATATTGGCCGTATTCTGTAAAAGATTGCGGCCCGTCTTTAACCCACTGACAATCATGCATGTATATATACGACATTTGATCCCCAGTTTTTCCAGCAACACACAACATTTTTAAATTTATAAATAAAATTTAAAATAAAATATGTTTTAAATATTTTTATTAGGATGGTAGTTTAAAACCTATCTAAAACAAAATAAATGAAAAAAATTAAAAAAAATTATTGATTTGAATTTCAAATATAATTTAAAAATTGTTGCATGGAAAACAGCTATAGAATTTTACCCATTCCCATGACCGTCAGTGGGTTTAGAGGCGAACGCTGATCCAAACGCTCCACATCAATTGGCATGGTTTATTATATTTATCCATGCAATAGAATCTTTCTTCGAAATGATGGTCCAACGAGCTGCCCTGCAAAAGGAAATCTTACCGGGCCTTCATTTTGACCCTACTTTTTTTTATTATATTCAATTTGCTTGCGTTAATACCATCTTAATTAATATATCATATTTTCAATAATAATAAATACACGTATGCTGTGATAGAATTTTCCGGGAAGAAAATAACGTACAGCATTCAAATATCAAATAGTTATTTATGGAAGTAATTAGGAAAGTAATACTTTTCAATCGAAGTAAAAGGCTTATTTGACGAGTGCGTTAGTACGAGTAAAATAATTTACTGAGTTTGTAAAAATATTTTCCCACGTGTTGCATACAACATTTTTTATAATCAAGTGCAAAATAATTTTTAATACATATCTAAATTAATGTTGGCAACTCCAGTCAATGAATCTCTTCTGAAAATATCATTAATACTGTTACGAATTTTTCCACTGAGGCAATGATGGCACAGTTTTCACGGTATAAAAATATTTATTCTCTCTTCAGAAAACTCACAAAATTTATTCACAGGCAACAGTTTAATTACTCTCAAGCTTCAACACAAGCTTCAACAAAAATAACTTCGAATTCTGCGATTATACAAGCTCACTCCAATAGGTAAACAAAGCGATCAGCTTTCAACGAACTCCGATGTCAATCTGAAAACTTTCCCGTTCTCCAGTCTTTTATATACAAGCGCGTGAGACATTCTCGAAATTTCCAGCCAATTTATCGGAAAAGAAATATCTCGAAACTTCTCGATTACTTTAGGTGGTGCCACCTTTTTCTAACTTGTATAATCGCTATTAATTACTAAATAAAATAGGATAAAAATAAATTACAATAGAATTTTGAAATAATACGTCACTACAGACAATTTGTGCAACATTTCCCCCTTCTTAAAGACTGCACGTCCCGGGCAGTGAAGCCCTTAAGAGGAAAGGCCATTCAATCACTTCTACTATAATATGGGGATAGCCTATTGTGATGTACTACTCTAGGTTTACAGGAAGGTGTCCGTTGAATTTTCATCACGACGTCGTTGATCTTCTTAAGGACCCCATACGGCCCTTCCCAGTTCGTCTGGAGCTTAGGGGAGAGTCCTTTCCGACGTTTAGGGTTCCCTAACCACACCTTGTCACCTTCCTGGAATGAACGGTAAATGGCCTTGGCATAGTACCGGATCTTCATGCGCTCCGTCATGATGTTGTTTCTCTCTCTGGCGAACCGATGTACGGCTTCCAAACGTGCCTGCAGATCATCTAGATACTGGACAGGCGAGGAAGGAGTGTCCGGTGGTTGTCCAAAGAGGAGGTTGCTGGGGAGCGTAAGGTCTCTTCCACACATCGTTAGAGATGGAGAAAATACGGTGGTCTCGTGAGTTGTACTCCCGTATGCAAACAGAAGCGGTGAAAGTTTCTGATCCCCATCTTGCTCGTTATATGATTCTGAGATTGCGTCCGAATCATCCGCGGGTGCAGCTGATAGATCCCGGGACCTCCGTTCGATGCTTGTAACAGGAGCATGGATGTCGATTCCCTCTTCACTGACTTTGTCCATTTCCACATGAACCACTTCCTGGGAGGGTTTCATCAACGTCGCTTTCTTCGGTTCTCTTTCCGAGGCTGGAGAGGTACTTTTCATAGATGTGGACTCTTCAGCATTCTCTATGACATTGTCTTCATGAGCTACAATCCGATATACGCACAGCTCTTTCGTGTCTAGATCGTGCAAAGGAACTTCGCCTCTCCATGTTTGCAGCTTGCTTTTCTCAAAATTCAGCGTAATTCCATTTTTCTTCAAAAAGTCTAGTCCGAGAATGCACGGATCTACAATTTCGGCAACATAAACGGTGTGCTTGTAGGTGTTAAATCCAAGGGCAATGTCCACTTGCAATTTCCCATGAACAGAGATATTACCACCAGACACAGTTTGTAGAGAAACAGAGGGCGCTGTGTAGAGGAGTCGGCTGTTCAGGCGACGAGCCACGTCCGTCCTTACGATCGTTACGTTCGCTCCCGAATCGACGATTAGACGACATGGAGTTCCGTTGATCTCCCCCTTCACGAATAAACCCTGGTTTCCTCTTTGTTGGGATGAAACGTGGAAACGACTGGTCGGGGCTTCACCTGTTCTACATTGCAGCTTCTGCCCTGCGAGATGACATCTTCTTAGATTCAGTTGTGGAGAATCCGTGGTACTGTTATCCCTTCTCTTTTTCAAATCAAGGCAGTTTCGTCGTAGATGCCCTTCCCGTTTGCAGTGCCAGCAAACGGCTCTGGTCCTTCGATCCCTGGCTCCGGGATAGCTTCTCATCATTCTATCAATTTTGCTTTCCAGTTCTCGAAGCTTACTGGTGACAAAGTCAGAAGAATCCTCGGCTAATGCACCACGCACATATCGTCGGTCTTTTCCAGAAGCTAGCTGCGCGACTTCCACTCTCATGGCGTACACGAGGGCCGACTTCAGGTTTTTGTTTTGGGATAACCTTACCGCCTGCTGCACATCGGGATCTTGAATAGCGTCGATGAAATACTGCAGAGAAAGATCGTCTCGTACATCCGGGGGACAGTCTGGGAAAGCGAGGAGCGACAGTCTTTCTATATCCGATGCCAATTCTTGAAGCGTTTCATTGGCCTTCTGCTGTCTCACTTTCAATTGCAGTCTGTTGTAATCCTTTAGATGCTGCTCCCCAAACCTTAACTCCAACGCACTTGCCAGCGCCACGAATTCTCCCCGCTTCTCTTCAGGTAGTGTCTGTAAAATGTCAGCAGCTTCACCTCGAAGAGATGCTGCGAGATGGAATGCCTTCGAAGTATCGTCCCAACCATTCGCAGAAGCAATAATTTCAAACTGCGTTTGATAAACGCGCCAGGAAGACTTTCCATCAAAAGTGGCCACTTTGATGTTGGAACGTGGTGCTAAAACTGCAGTGGAAACCTCCTCCCAGTTCGGTGATGCAGCTGCCACAGTACCGCGAATTTCCAGTTTTCGAAGTTTCTCTTCCATAGCGTCAATAAACCTTCCCTGCTCTTTTTTCAGGGTGGAAACTTCTTCTTTCATTTCATTTCTAGCAGTCGTGATTTCTCTTTCTATGGTAGATACCTTTTCTTCCATTTCATCCCTTACAGCAATGAGAACGTCTTCTTTCACGGAATGCAGGACCGATGATGTTGTCTCCATAATTGTAGATTCTACCATTGAGGCTAGCTCGGTTTTCATCTCTTCTTTAATCCCAATTATAGCTGCTGATGTGGATTCTCGGCAGGTGGCGATTGCAGCGGCGAGTTCGGCATTTGTCGTTTCTTGACGGGCTTGACCAGCGGCGATTGTAGCGGCGAGTTCGGCATTTGTCGTTTCTTGACGCGCTTGACCAGCGGCGATTGTAGCGGCGGTTGATTCTTGTCCGGCTTTTATTTCAGCAGAGGTTGATTCTTGTCCAGCTTTTATTTCGGCGGCGGTGGTTTCCTGTTGGGCCTTCATTCCAACAATCATTTCCATCAACTGCTTCATTTGGTCTTCCATCATTCCTCTAGTTGTCGGCATTCAAAATTACGAGATCCCACTTCTGACACCACTGTTACGAATTTTTCCACTGAGGCAATGATGGCACAGTTTTCACGGTATAAAAATATTTATTCTCTCTTCAGAAAACTCACAAAATTTATTCACAGGCAACAGTTTAATTACTCTCAAGCTTCAACACAAGCTTCAACAAAAATAACTTCGAATTCTGCGATTATACAAGCTCACTCCAATAGGTAAACAAAGCGATCAGCTTTCAAAGAAATCCGAAGTCAATCTGAAAACTTTCCCGTTCTCCAGTAATTTATATACAAGCGCGTGAGACATTCTCGAAATTTCCAGCCAATTTATCGGAAAAGAAATATCTCGAAACTTCTCGATTACTTTAGGTGTTGCCACCTTTTTCTAACTTGTATAATCGCTATTAATTACTAAATAAAATAGGATAAAAATAAATTACAATAGAATTTTGAAATAATACGTCACTACAGACAATTTGTGCAACAATACGCTTTTATTAGCTTCAGACGTATGTATGTATGTTAGTATGTAACGGAATCTTTGAACATGATTTTGACCCCCTTCAAAACGTCGGATTAACTCGAAATTTGGCATACTTATTAAGGACCGATGACAATTCAATAATTCAATAAGTTTGTCGCTTTATCACAAGGATTAACTCGTGTTGTCCTTGCGCCGTTAAATTCCTACCAACCAACCTTCTCCGAAATCGAACCCTGGTGTGCCGTTTGAAAGATTTGTCGTTTGAACGACAGTTATACAAAGCGTGTTTTTTTTAGTCGCATTATCCTTACCAGGATCTTCAGGATTAGTGATTTTTCATATTCAGAGACACGGTAGTGTTTTGTGCCAAGTAATACGGTGTGTACTAAGGCATACACAAGACTTAAATTTGAGACAAGTATGTGACTATTGGCAGAAACAACTGGAGAGTTTTGTACACTAACTGAAAAAAAAATTAGAGTTTACAGAAAATATAATTAATAGTTTAAAAACTAAAAAACACGCTTTAATAGAAAACCAAAATAAAAAGTAGAAAATAATTAATAGTTTAAAAAACTAAAAAATACGCTTTAATAGAAAAGTGAACTAAAAAGTAGAAAATAATTTTAAATAAGTTCGAAATAAGAATAGAGTGATTAACAAGAAATATTTATTTTATCGTAAAAAAGCGTGGGGTGCTTGATGTCAATTGTTGAAAATATTTAATGACAGATATTGGTAAGAGTAGAGCCATTATGAAAATATCTTAAAAAGCACCCCACGCTTTTGTACGATAAAATAAATATTTCTTGTTAATCACTCTATTCTTATTTCGAACTTATTTAAAATTATTTTCTACTTTTTAGTTCACTTTTCTATTAAAGAGTATTTTTTAGTTTTTTAAACTATTAATTTTTATACCAAAACTATATAATATTAGAGCACGAGGCGTGAGAGAAAGCACTTTTTCACACTAGTGCGAAAAAGTTACTTTCCTGTTCTCCTCGCGATAAATAGCTACTTTCGCCACGATTTTTGATTGAAAATGATCAAATAAAGTTTAGTTTTTTTAATGTTATTGTAAAAAAACTTTAAAAAATGTTTCGTTGTCTCTGCAATGCTATCTAAATGCGATCAGGTAAGCGATAGGAATGAAACCTTTAAATGGAATCGGGGAATGTCCCTTTTCTTGGCTAACTCATCAGTCAAAGGGGGAATGTCCCTTTTTTTGGTGAACTCATCAGTGATTGCGATTACTGACGTCACGTAGAAGGGGAAAAACTCGGTTTGGAAAGCGTACGTTGACGTAAGTTTGAAAACCGACCTGGACTAATACAATTGTAGAGAGGTAAAGAATTTTTTTTTTTTAATCGTCCTTTTCTTAAAGAGTTGTTTTCATGAATAACTAAGATTGGATGTAGAAAAGTGTTTAGTAAGATTTTTAAGTTTATTTTGACGAAAATCATTATATTTAGAAAATAAGTAAATTTGAAAATATTCTAGCAAAAGGTTCTTAACTGACAGAAGTAGTTTTTTTTACCATGAGAGGATTTTAATGCACAAATACGAGTTTCCCAAGTAAAAACGGATCAACCACATTTTGAAAACGTTCTTTTATTTTTATGCCAACCGATAGTTTGATAGTTTTAGGAAAAATTTACTCGGCAATTTATTCGAACCAGTACCAAAATCCCTAAATTTCTTCCAAAACCGCCCCCAAAATACACTAATGTCTACCAAGAAACTCTTATTACACTTTTTTCTTTTTAATCTTAAAAAATGTTAACATACTTAGGAGTTCGAGAAGTTTTTCTTCCGACACTTTTTATTTAATGTAATAAACATCCACAGAAACATTTTACTTTACCTTAACGAAAGATTTCGCAATATTTAATTTAGTCTTCACTTCAACTATAGTCAAACTTAAATTTTTCGTTAGCCTTTTCATTTCTATGACAACAAGAAGAACCAGTAAAAAAATATTCCATTTCTCCAACTTCATCGAAATTAAGGGGGTCCAGTACCGAAATTTCTTCAAAAATCCCAATTTTTTTTCTTCTGATTTTAAAAAATAGTTCATACATTCCTGAAGAGAATGGTGTTTTTATCTTATTCCTCCGGTGATTAGAATGTCACAAAATTACCTGTGATTTAAACATCACTAATGGGCGTTACACCTTGAAGCGTCTGCTTAAGTGCGTTTTTCGAGCACTAGTGTTTTTCCTAGATGTTGCAAATTCAAATCGATATATCTCCAGAACTATTAACAATTGGCTATTTGAATTTTTGCAGCATTTAATTTATATAGTTTTAAATATTTTGTCTTCATAGAATTTTATTTTTTAAATTATGTTTTAAAATATAACATTTAGCGTAAAAGATAACATAAAAAAAAGCACAAATTTCAATACTTTAACTTTGAGAATTTTTAAATTTTTTTTTAATACACCTATCAAAATTCTGTGAAGACAAATTTTCTTTATATAATTATGTATTACAGAAAGCTTTCACTTTGAAATTTTTTTTTTTTTTCTTGACTTATATCAAAATACGCAAACATCAATTATTATGGATTTTCCTTGGTTTTTAATTTTTTTAAAAATAATTAAATACAATATTTAAAAAAACATTATCTCAAAGATATATAAATAGTATCTCATACTTAAGATAAATTTTGGACATAAAAATGTACATAAATAAAGTTTTTTTTATTTTCGGTCCTGGACCCCCTTAAAAATTAAGAAAAAATCTTTTTAGAAGTCTCGTCAATAATGCCAAAAAAATATTTATTAAAACCATATAGTTTCTGACGAAAAAGCTTCTTAGATATCCTAACATTTCATACAGCTTACCTTTTCTCTCTGATGCTACTGATGCAGTCTTGAACCTCTTAATGTTGTGGACTTCAAACTTGACTCGCTCTTATATACGTATAGATTGCTCACGTGTTCATAGGGTTTGTCTGTCCGATGGTCTGCGTTTCAGTATTTGGACTAATCTAAGCGGGGAATATCCCTTCCTTTTTTCAAAAGATTACAGCTCTTAAGAAATGTGCGCTGCTCTGTTCCAGGTTATGAATCACTGTTATGCAAGTTTAAAATTCGATGCTGGTCCCTAAACCCCGACCGTTGTAAGGAATTCAACAATTTTAATGACATTTTACATTGGAATATACTTTTGTTTTATTTTCAATGAAGTGTTCATGTTTTGAATCAATTACGTACGACATTTTCTTTTTTTGCTTGGCGTCCGACTTCTCATAGAATGCAATCACAAATCATCATTGTAAATGTGGAAATCGATTGTTATCTAAATTTTAGCGAATAATTAGTCAATTAAAAAGACGTTGCAAAAGTTTTGTAAAAATGGAGAATGACTGTCTATACCCAATTAAAAAAAAAAAAAAAAAAAAACCTAGGGGTGCTGAGCATCGCACAACTTTCAATTTCACTTAATACCGGTCAGTGCATTCAAATTGCCAGGGTTTAGGGCAATTTACCATTTTCGTTTTAATTAAAAAAAAAAAAAAAATGGCCAGTTTGGCGATAATTATTACATCTAGAAAAAAAGAAAGTAAAAACGCTAAATTGGGAGAAATGTTGTTCGATAAGTATTACCTTCTGCTTTCTTTTAAGTAAAACAGAGAAGATCCAATTGTTAATGGGCGAGGCTCAAGGAAAGAGAAATCTGTCTTTAAGACATTCGTTTTTCAACCTTTTACGCCATCACATTTCAATAGCGATTTCGGAGGAGGGGATGTTTAAAGTATCTTAAAAAGACATTACCACATCGATTTTGGATGAAAATCGTTGGAGCCGCTTTTTGGCAAACACTGAAACACATAATTTCAATGACAACTACTGTATGCGCATGCGCAATTTTGATCAAAACTTAATAAAAAGGACCACCATTAACCCGTACACAATATTTGAATATCGTCGGTCAATCCGTTATGTTGGTCAAGTTATGTTGACAACACACATACATTTTTTTCTCAATCATATTTTGAACTTAGCGCTTTCCAAAATGTGTAGAAATTAAAAAAATCCAAGAAATTTTGATGCCCGAATGTAATATTTTCGTTACCTTATCTCTCTATATATAAGGCAAAGCCCTCACTCATTCACTCACTCACTCATTCACTGACTCACTCATCACTAATTCTCCCACTTCCCACATGTCCACAACTCTGAAAATTGGTACAAATATCAACTATGGTAAACATAGAAAAAGTAAGCTATTCCGATCTCGATTAACCCACTTTAAGGGGTCGAAAAGGGGTAAAACGTTCCAAACGAGGGATATTCGAATGTCCTACTTCCCATTTCGTCACAACTCTAAAAATTGGTGCGAACCTCAATAAAGACAAACGTAGAAAAAGTAAGCTATTCCGATCTCTATTAACCCACTTTCAGGGGTGGAAAAGGGGTTAAACGTTCCAAACGAGGAATATTTGAATGTACCACTTCCCATATGGTCACAACTCTAGAAATTGGTACAAATGTCAATAATGGTAAACATAGAAAAAGTAAGCTATTCCGATCTCGATTAACCCACTTTAAAGGGTCGAAAAGGGATTAAACGTTTCAAAAGAGGGATATTCGAAAGTCCAACTTCCCAATTCGTCTCAACTCTGAAAACTGATGCAAGTATCAACAAAGACAAATGTAGAAAAAATAAGCTATTCCGATCTCTATTAACCCACTTTAAGGGGTCGAAAAGTGGTTAAACGTTCCAAACGAGGGATATTCGAATGTCCTACTACCCATTTCGTCACAACTCTGAAAACTGGTGCGAATATCAATAAAGACAAACGTAGAAAAAGTAAGCTATTCTGATCTCGATTAACCCACATTAAGGGGTGGAAAATGAGTTAAACACCCAAACGAGGAATATTCGAATGTCCCACTTCTGACATGGTCACAATTTTAAAAATTGGTACAAATACCAACAAAGGTAAATATAGAAAAGAATGCTATTCTGATCACGATTAATTCACTTTAAGCGTTCGAAAAGGGGTTAAATGTTCCAAACGAGAGATATTCGAATGTACCACTTCTCATATGGTCCCAATTCTAAAAATTGGTATAAATGTCAACAAAGACAAGTATAGAAAAGTTAAGCTTTTCCGAGCTTAATTAACCCACATTAAGAGGTGGAAAAGGGGTTAAACGTTCCAAACTCGAATATCACACTTCCCATATGGTCACAACTCTGAAAATTAGTGCTAATGTCAACAAAGACAAACATAGAGAAAGTAAGCTATTCCGATCTCGGTTAACCCATTTTTAGAGGTCGAAAAGAGGTTAAACGTTCCAAACGAGGGATATTCGAATGTCCTACTTCCCACTTCGTCACAACTCTGAAAATTGGTATGAATGTCAATAAAGATAAACATAGGAAAAATAAGCCATTCTGATCTCGATTAACCCACTTAAGGGTTGGAAAAGGTGTTAAACGTTCCAAAAGAGGGATATTCGAATGTCCTACTTCCCATTTGGTAACAACTCTGAAAATTGGTATACATGTCAAGAAAGATAAACATAGAAAAAGTAAGCTATTCCGTTCTCGATTAACCAACTTTAAGGCGTTAAATGTTCCAAACAAGGGATATCCGAATGTTCCTCTTCCAATGTTGTCATATTTCTGATATTTGGTGCAAATGTTAAAATGATAAATGTTAAAAAATAAGTCATTCCAATATCGATTAACGAATTTTTAAGGGATGAAAAGTCGACGCAATATTGAAACTATACGAGGATTAACTTAATGTCTCAATTCCAATACAGCTACTACTTTGAAATTTAGAACTAAGAGCAAACATAAATACAATAAACTATTGCAATCTCGACTGCGTAATTAAAGGCAGTTAAGCGTTCTAAACGAGAGATATTCAAATGTCTCTTTCCAATATACTATTCACAATTATACATTTTGTTAAAAATTTCAACAAAGTAAAGTTCCTATTTTGATAAATCAATTTGTCGGGATCGAAATGGGAGCAAACGTCTGAAATGTAGAATACATGAATGTCTTTTGATCGCTAAAATGTTAATAATAAATTTTCGTAGCGCAGCACGGGTATTCAGCTAGTCTCTATATATATAAGGCAAAGCCCTCACTCACTGACTGTCTCACTCACTCATCACTAATTCTCCCACTTCACACATAATCACAACTCTGAAAATCGGCACAAATATCAACAATTTTAAAAATAGAAAAAGTAAGCTATTCCGATCTCGATTAACCCACTTTAAGGGATGGAAAAGTGGTTAAACGTTCCAAACGAAGAATATTCGAATATCCCACTTACGACAAGGCCACAATTTTGAAAATTGGCTTAAATACCGGCAAAGCTCTCACTCACTCACTCATCACCAATTCTCCCACTTTCCACATAGTCACAACTCTGAAAATCAGCACAAATATCAACAATTTTAAAAATAGAAAAAGTAAGCTATTCCGATCTCGATTAACCCACTTTAAGTGAACGAAATGGGGTTAAACGTTCCAAACATGGGACATTCGAATATCCTACTTCCCATTTGGTCACAACTCTAAAAATTGGTACAATTATTAACAATAGTAAACATAGTAAAAGTAAGCTATTCCAATCTTGATTAACCCACTTTAAGGGCTCCAAAAGGGGTTAAACGTTCCAAACGAGAAATATTCGAATGTCCTACTTCTCAATTCGTCACAACTCTAAAAATTGGTGCGAATAACAATAAAGACAAACGAAGAAAAATTAAGCTATTCCGATCTCGATTAACCCACTTTAAGGGGTCGAAAATGGGTTAAACGTTCCAAATGAGGAATATTCGAATGTCCCACTTCCGACAAGGCTACAATTTTGAAAATTGGTTTAAATACTGGCAAAGCCCTCACTCACTCACTCACTCACTCATCACTAATTCTCCCACTTCCTTCATAGTCACAACTCTGAAAATCGGCTTAAATATCAACAATGGTAAAAATAGAAAAAGTAAGCTATTCCGATCTCGATTAACCCACTTTAAATGGTCGAAAAGGGATAAACGTTCCAAATGAGGGACATTCGAATATCCTACTTCCCATTTGGTCACAACTCTAAAAATTGGTATAAATATTAACAATAGTAAACATAGTAAAAGTAAGCTATTCCAATCTGGATTAACCCACTTTAAGGGCTCGAAAAGGGGTTAAACGTTCCAAACGAGGAATATTCGAATGTCCTACTTCTCATTTCGTCACAACTCTAAAAATTGGTGCGAATATCAATAAAGACAAACGAAGGAAAAGTAAGCTATTCCGATCTCGATTAACGCAATTTAAGGGGTGGAAAAGGGGTTAAACGTTCCAAACGAGGAATAATCGAATGTCCTACTTTTCATTTCGTCACAACTCTAAAAATTTTTGCAAATATCAATAAAGACAAACGAAGAAAAACTATGCTATTCCGATCTCGATTAACCCACTTTAAGGGGTGGAAAAGGGGTTAAACATTCCAAACTCGAATATCCCACTTCCCATACAGTCACAACTCTGAAAATTGGTAGGAATGTCACTAAAGATAAACGTAGAAAAAGTAAGCCATTCCGATCTAGATTAATCCACTTAAGGTTTGTAAAAGGCGTTAAACGTTCCAAACGAGGGATATCCGAATGTTCCTCTTCCAATGTAGTCATATTTCTGATATTTGGTGCAATTGTTAAAATGGTAAATGTTAAAAAATAAGTCATTCCAACATCGATTAACGAATTTTTAAGGGATGAAAAGTCGACGCAATATTGAAGCTATACGAGGATTAACTTAATGTCCCAATTCCAATACAGCTACTACTTTGAAATTTAGAACTAAGAGCAAACATAAACACAATAAACTATTCCAATTTACTACTAACAATTATAAATTTCGTTTAAAATGTCAACAAAGGAAAGTTCCTATTTTGATAAATCAATTTGTCGGCGATCGAAATGGGAGCAAACGTCTGAAGTGTAGAATACATGAATGTCTTTTGATCACTAAAATGCTAATGGTAAAATTTCGTAGCGCAGCACGGGTATTCAGCTAGTGTGACATATATGGGAAATTGGAAGCAAAGAGTTGTCATGCAATCTTTTATCTGAAAAATAAAACTTTTGTATATTTATCCAGAGACTGTAGAGGTAGCAATTCAAAAAATTCAACAAAACCAACAGATTTGAAACCGAAGAAGGCTTAATGTACAGATCTATATCCCAACTAGATAGAATATTTGTAGCCATGGGGGCCCTATTAGATAGCATTGTGGGCATTCAATTGTCTGCTAGAATAATCCACTTCCCAAAAGTAGAAGTTATATCTCGCGCACTCTTTACCTTCTTACTTATCAACGAACAAATGTAGAATTATTTCTTAACATTGAGTAGCACAGCGAATAATAAATGCATTTGAGTTCCATCCGTTGACACGCGAAATGGCCGGATATTCTGAACTTTCTTTACGACTAATTTGTACCAGTAAGTGAAACAGTCCAGGGATGCTTTGTGTAAGCATATTTTCTTAGATCAAATTTATAGAGGTAATTTGACAAACCCTAATAATGACACTATTAAAATATGTATTGTATCTGCAAATGTTTAATTCTGTTCTTAGTGATTTATAAACATATGCTGTACTCTCCAAAAATTAAGTGTTTTAAGAAACATAATAATGAAAAAGTTAAAGTAATTAGAAATAATTTTTTAAGTGAAAACGGGATGTGCTTTCCGTTAGTGCGTCGGAACAATATATCGTAGATACTTCGGGAAGGCCTATTGTATCATCTTACAATCAAATGTTACCCTTTTGATGTTAACAGAATGCTTAGATGTCATGTCCAGACATTTCTTCAAGTTAACTAACCATATTTTAAAATGTCTAATAGTCTGAAGTATTTCTAACTTAAAAATTTAGTAGTGTATTTTATTTTGGTATTAATCAATTGGTTTTAATAAATTATATCTAAAAGTTTTGCCTTGTTTTGCTTTAAGTTAGAAATCCTATATAAAGTATCTTGTGGAAACGGTTCAATTTTCGTAAGATCCTAAATTTATGTCAAGTCTTTATTCAAGTTTGTTAAGTATATTTATTGTTTCGTAAGTTATATTGAAGTGAATTATCCTAAATAGATGCTGAGGATTTCTAAAGAGAAGTAGGTCTTCAAAAAATATAGTCATCTTATATGGTAATTCTACAAATAGAATGTAAAATATCTCATCTCTTCATCTTCTTAATAATTGGATATTGGTAGGTGACAAGACCAGTAAATCTATTCTGCTTAAAGTAAAACAGATTTTATTAAATCATGATGTCCACTTTCAGTGGATCTCTTCTCATGTGGACCATTCATGGTAATTAATTGGCGGGTAAACTTGCTAAGGACGGTTGCAGTTACTCCACTTCTTCCGCTTTGACTTTTCTGAAATCATACTCACGGGAAAAGACAAAAACTTATGTGGAGTGGACCCCCGCCCATCACTGATATATGTGTAAAACCCCGGGAACCTCCCGTGTGACAGAGGCTCCAATTTCTAGACATCAAGTGCCTCTCATTCATCGAGGGCAAGAAGGTCCTGTGGTCTTCACCAACTGTTCTAAGAGCCACGACCACCAGACTTCACCAGAGCATTTGATGGAACAATCTCAAGGGATCATGATCTTATTTTTGAACTCGACTTTCTTAGAGTCAACGGACTCATGGATCTCGTCTGACATGGAAGATAAGCAGCAGCAGCAACAACAAAATAATAATAATATTAAAAGTTAATTTTATAAAAATCAATTTAACTTTATTGTAATTTTACTTTAACTTTTAATATGTCTGTATTATAATTTCTACAAATTCCTGGCATTTATTGTCCTTGGTTTTCTCCACTAAGATAACATTTTCTATTAGTTAAAAGTTTGTTTAACTTTCAAACGTATTTTTTTGACATGTATGCATGATTTTTGGTTAAAATTTATTTTAGCTTGAAGTTTTGTTTTCAGTTAACAAGTGAAATACATTCCATTGAAATAAATTAATCTGTACTGTACATACATTTAAAAACTAATATCAAGTTGATAAAATAAAACTGGTAACTATATTAACACTAATGACTTATTTTTTAGATATGTTAATTCTATTTAAGAAATTTCATCTATAATAAAAATACAAGCTGTGTGTCTGTCTGTCTGTGACTCTGTGGATCTATAGAAACCTATTTTAAATTGGAGTAGAGCTCTGAAACTTTCAACATTAGAAGTTTTGGCTTTCTAATTTTATGTATGGTAAACAGAAAGTAAAATATTAATTGGTTCATTTTTTAATTAATTTATTTTTTACAAAGTGACTTCAAATAGAGATACAGCTCTGAAATTTTCAACATAAATAGCTTAAGCCTACTAATTGGACTTTTAAAAAACAGAATGTTAAAATTTTAATTAATTATTTTTTAATTAATTTTCTTATTTAATTAACAATTTTTTTTACTTAACAACTTCTAATAGGGCTATAGTTTTAAAATTTTCAACATAAGTAGTTTTGGCCTTCTAATTGGTCGTTGAAAAAACAGAATTTAAAATTTTTAATTAGTTTTTTTTAATAAATTTTTTTCATTAATTAATCAATATTTTACAAAACGATTTCTAATAGGGCTACAGCTCTGAAATTTTCAACATAAGTAGTTTTGGCCTTTAAAATTGGACTTTGGAAAAACTGAATATTAAATTTTTATTTAGTTCTTTTTTAATTAATTTTTTTAATTAATTTATAAATATTTTACAAAATGATTTCTAATAAGGCTACAGCTCTAAAATTTTCAACATAAATAGTTCTGGCCTTCAAATTGGACTTTTGAAAGACAGAATTTTAAATTTTTATTCAGTTATTTTTTTATTATATTTTAATTAATAAACATTTTACTAAACGATTTCTAACTGGGCTACAACTCTGAAATTTTCAACATAAGTAGTTTTGGCCTAATTGGACTTTTGAAAAACAGAATTTTGAAATTTTATTTGTTTTTTAATTAATTAATTAACAAATAGTACGCAAAAGGATTTCAAATTGGGCTACATTTCTTAAATTTTCAAAACTAAGTTTTGGCCTTCTATTTAGACTTTTGACTAAAAGAAACTTAAAATTTTAATTTGTTTTTTAATGAATTTTTAATTAATATTTTCACAAAAAGTGACTTCTAATAGGCCTAGAGCTCTGAAATTTTCAACATAAGTAGTTTTGACTTTCTAATTTTGCTTTTTACAAACATCACGTGTTAAAATATTCTTGAAGGGGTGATGTATTATAGTAATATAAGGGAAATTTTTTTAATGTTTCTCGACAAGTGAGGGGCTTTTAATATTAAAGCTTTACGTAGCAATTAGTTTTTAGTGTCTGAAGCGACCTTACTCTTATGCAGCAATGAACCTTTCACTGAGCAAAACGAGCTCATGCTGGCATAGCAATGAACCTTTCAACGAGGCCTTTGCTTTTGTCTTTTTCAGCTCTCGAAGTGAGCTCAATTTTGCGTTGCGATGATTTTTCATGCGAGCGAAGCGCCAAAAATTGGGGCCTGTACACCAATGACATATTTCCGCAACGCGAACCTCACAGCTGACTACAACATTGCACATGGTAAAATTTCGTGGCGAAGCACAATTATTCAGCAAGTGTTATATATTTAGGAGACAAAATAATATAGATAAAGATCGAGAACAGCAGCATAATTTCAGTTGTGGCCTTGTTATTAAATAAGTATACCAGCTGAATATCCGTGCTTCGCCAAGAAATTTTACCATGTACAATATTTTAGCCAGCGGTGAATCCCCGCGTTGCAGAAATCCGTCCTTGTGTATAGGCAACAGTTTTTGGCGCTTCTATTGCAGGAATGTTCATCGCAACGCAAAATTGAGCTTGATACATAAGCACTGATACAAAGTCATTGATACATAAGCACAGGTTTACTTAACTCGAAAGGTTCACATGCAAATATGTTCTCGCTTTGCTTGATGAAAGGTTCATTGCTGTGTAAGTGTAAAGTCACTTCACACAATAAAAACTAATTGCTACGTAAAGCCTTAACAATAGAAGCCCCTCCCTGGTCGAGAAACAATAAAAAAAAAATATCCGTTAATAACTATATTACAGCTTGTTTTATTATTATAGACTAGCTGAATAACCGTGCTTCGCCACGAAATTTTACCATGTGAAATGTTTTATCCAGCTGTGAGGCCCCGCGTGGCGGAAATCCGTCATTGGTGTATAGGCAACAATTTTTGGTGCTTCACTAGCAGGAAGGTTCATCTCATCGTAAAATCGAACTCGCTTCGCTCGCTGAAAAAGTCATTGACACATAAGCACAGGCTTACTTCACTCGTTGAAAGGATTAATGCTATGCAAACATGAGCTCGCTTTGCTCGATGAAAGGTTCATTGCTCCGTAGGCATAAGGTCGCTTCACACACTAAAAACTAATTGCTACGTAAATCTTTAATATTAAAAGCCCCTCTAGTACAGGAGATATAGGTTTTTGGGTGGAACTAATTCCCACAGAAGCGGCGATTGAATTTTTTAGCTCGTATATGGTATCTTTTTGACATAGTAAAAGTCTAGAAAAATCTGAGCGTGCAAAATGCGTTTTTTGGCCGCCATCTTGGATTTTTTTTTGAAAAATCGTAAAAAGTCATGTGTGGTATCAAATTACAGAAAATTTTATGCTGAAAAATATTATCATTTTGGTTTTAAAAAGTAAAAATAATTAGGAAAATAGTGACCAAAAAAATAAAAGCTTATGCAGTGTTAAAAATTCTTTTTATTAATAAATAATAAAATAGTTTTATAATACGAATGCATCATGTATTTCATCTATATCTTTCATCTTACATAAGAGAAAAGCCATATTAGTATTCTTCTGAAATACTTTCTTTTAGTGAACTATTTGTGCAATCTCTAGCAGAACAGTTACAACCTATCTCGGTACATTCCACTCCACAATGTCGACGCGTACATCTACTACTACCACACGGCTCATTTGTATCCTTTTTCCATATACAACGGATCTTGTTCACCAATAACTCTGGTGCAGGGCTCATTTCCCATGTTATGGGCAGTAGTTGGTCTCTTACTTTTTTCCAACCCCACTCTTGGCAATATTGTTTATAGTTTTCCAACAAAAACATTATAAATGTAAGCGGTGAAGATGATGAACAGTCGCATCTTCTGTAGGTGGCAATCTTGCCTTATTAAATTCCCTTTTGGTAGTTGTGATTATGATACGTTTTTTATCGCTGGAAGTAGAAGACTGCAAACAAGTATTTTGTGTATTATGGTAAATCAAAAGTACAAAGATATCTGTGTCCTCAGCAACAACTGTTACATGTATTTTTTTCTGCTAAGATCATTGCTATTTTCACTATAACTGCGACAGTATCATCTCTAGCATGAATCACAATATGACCATTCTCTTCCAAGTGTTTTCCAATTATGGTTATAAAGGACTATATATTTTTTTATTAGAAAGAAAGGGTCCTTTGCCAATAAGAAGTGGAGAGCTCTTAGTTAATTTCACTGAAACATGGCCAAAAACTGGGAAATTTTCAGATGTATTACAACTATATAGCAGTCACATTACTATAAGCAATATCAAGTTACGACAATAGCATCTGGTGGCTATACCATCTCCAGTAAAAAGGATGTAGAGCATCAGATATACGCAAAACAGTCATCAGTAACAGTGAAATTTACTGAGAACTCTCCTCTTCTATTTGGCAAAGGACTTTTTTTTCTAATAAAAATAAATAAAATAATCCTTTATAACAATGCTTGAAAAACACTTGGAAGAGAATGAATGGCCACTCTGTGATTCATTCTGCAGCTGATGCTGATACAGTTATAGTGAAAACATCACTGACCTTAGCAGAAAAAATGCATGTAACAGTTGTTGCTGAGGACACCGATATCTTAGTACTCTTGATTTACCATAATACCCAAAATATTTGTTTGTCTCCTATTTCCGGCGATAAAAAAACGTAACATTAAAGGTGCAATATGTGCTTGGGGTAAAGGATGCAAAATTATTCTCTTTTCATATTCTTTAACCTGATGCAATACCACAAGCTCTTTATTTAGTAAAAGTAAATCAGCAGCACATAGACATTTTTGGAAATGTAAGGAATTTAACATTTGTAGTACTCTGTTTGGATCAGAACATGCTGACAGGAAAGAACTTACAGATATTGGTACCAAAGCATTGATATCATTGTACGGTGGAAAGTGCACCTGAAAAACGGATACAAATGAGTCGTGTGGTAAATGTACGTGTCGACATTGTGGCGTGGAATGTACCTAGATAGGTTGTAACTGTTCTGCTAGAGATTGTGCAAATAGTGCACTAAAAGAAAGTATTTCAGAAGAATACTAATATAGTTTTTCTCTTATGTAAGATGAAAGATATAGATGAAATACATGATGCGTTCATATTATAAAACTATTTTATTATTTATTAATAAAAAGAATTTTTAACACTGCATAATCATTTAATTTTTTGGTCACTATTTTGCTAATTATTTTTACTTTTTAAAACCAAAATGATAATCTTTTTCAGCATAAAATTTTCTGTAATTTGGTACCACACATGACTTTTTACGATTTTTTAAAAAAAAATCCAAGATGGCGGCCAAAAAACGCATTTTGCACGCTCAGATTTTTCTAGACTTTTAGTATGTCAAAAAGATATCCTCCACGAGCTAAAAAAATCAATCGCGGCTTCTGTGGGAATTAGTTCCACCTATAGCCTATTTTTTGCCTATATCTCCTGTACTACTCCCTTGTCGAGAAACAATAAAAAAAAAAATTCCCTTTAATCACTATAATACAACACCCCTTCAAGAATATTTTAACACGTGATGTTTGTAAAAAGCAAAATTAGAAGGTCAAAACTACTTATGTTGAAGCTTTCAGAGCTCTAGGCTTATTAGAAGTCACTTTTTGTGAAAATATTAATTAAAAATTCATTAAAAAACAAATCAAAATTTTAACTTTTTTTTGTCAAAAGTCTAATTAGAAAGCCAAAACTATTTGTGTTGAAAATTTCAGAAATGTAGCCCAATTTCAAATAATTTTGTATACTATTTGTTAATTAATTAATTATATATTAATTAAAAAACAAATAAAATTTCAAAATTCTGTTTATCAAAAGTCCAATTTGAATGTCAAAACTACTTATGTTGAAAATTTTAGAGCTGTAGCCCTATTAGAAATCGTTTTGTAAAATGTTTTTAATTAATTAAAAAAATTAAATAAAAAAGAACTAAATAAAACTTTAAAATTCTGTTTTTCAAAAGACCAATTAGAATACTAAAACTACTTATGTTGAAAATTTCAGAACTGTAGCCCTATTAGAAGTCGTTTTGTAAAAAAATGTGTTAATTAATTAAGAAAATTAATTAAAAAATAATTTATTGAAATTTTAACATTCTGTTTTTCAAAAGTTCAATTAGAAGGCTAAAACTACTTATGTTGAAAATTTCAGAGCTGTATCTCTATTTGAAGTCACTTTGTAAAAAATAATTTAATTAAAAAAGGACTAATTAAAATTTTAACATTCTGTTTGACATACATAAAATTAGTAAGCCAAAACTTCCTATGTTGAAAATTTCAGAACTCTACTCCAATTTTAAGTAGGTTTCTATAGATCCACAGAGTCACAGACAGACACACTGCTTGTTTTTATTATAGATAAAGCACAGCAATTGGGAATATAAGTTTCTTTATGACGTTGCTTTAATTAATTTTTGTACTAATCATTAAACAATCAATTTCCTAATTAATGAAAAACAATACACAATTAATGTAATATATAGTATTAAACAAGCTGTGTGTGTGTGTCTGTGGATCTATAGAAAGCTACTTAAAATTGGAGTAGAGCTCTGAATAAAGCCTTAGTTTTAGCTTTCGAATAGGACTTTTGAAAAACAGAATATTAATATTTTTTTTAGTTATTTGTAAATTAATTTTTTAAATTAAGTAATAATTTTTTTACAAAATGACTTCGAATGAGGCTATGGCTCTGAAATTTTCAACGTAAGTAGTTTTAGCCTTTTAATTGACCTTTTGAAGATAGAAAGTTAGAATTTTGATTATTTTTTTTAATTAATTTTTGTTAATTAATTAATATTTCACAACGATATCTAATAGGGCTACAGCTCTGAAATTTTCAACATAAGTAGTTTTAGCTTTCTAATGGGACTTTTGACCAACAAAATAAAAAAAAAAAAAATATTTGCTTTTTTTAATTAATTAATAAATATTTTATAAAACGATTTCAATCGGGCCACAGTTCTGAAATTTTCAACATAAGTAGTTTTGGCCTTCTAATTGGACTTTTGACAAAACGAATGTTAAAATTTTTAATTAATATTTCCACAAAAAGCGACTTTTAATAGGCCAAGAGCTCTGAAAATTTCGACATAAGTAGTTTTGGCCTTCTAATTTTACTTTTTACAAACACGTGTCAAATATTCTCAAGGGGGTGTTGTATTATTGCATTAGCGGGAAGTTTTTGTTTTGATTCTCAGCAGGGGAGGGGCTTCTAATATTAAGGGTTTGCGCAGCAATTAGTTTTTAGTGAGTGAAGCGAGCTTATGCTTACCCAGCAATGAACCTTTCAATGAATGAAGTAAGCCTGTGCTTATTATGAACTTTTCAGCGAGTGAAGCTAGCTTGGTCTTGCGTAGCAATGAACCTTTCTGTGAGCGAAGCGCCAAAAGCTCATTAAACCAATGACGGATCTCGGCAACGGTACCAAGGTGTCATGCGATCCGTGAAAAGGAGGTATGAATAGTGCTTGGTAGTGTCTTTAACGGAGCGACCCTCAGCTTTCCCGCTTTGTATCAGTAGAGCGGGGTGTATCCACTTCTTTTCCTCGCAGTTCTGTAGGCCGTTTATGGAAAGTGAATTTGGAAAAGGAAGGTTTTTTTAACTTCCGTGAGTGACAGGAGCGAACAGTCAGAGGCTTACCCAATCTGGAGTTGTTCGTAACCCTGGAACCGAGCAGACAGTGTTTTCTTCGGAAGCACTGGCTGACCGAAAACAATTTGATCTTGAATCCTTAACCAGTGGATCGGTATCTGATAACGAATCATTGGATTCTGTATACTCTCTAAAAGTGTTTAAACCTCTAGGCTAAGTAGTCCAGTAATGGGAAATGCAATGGGCGAATATTCAGGTTAAGAGACTTTCTGGAGAGCAGAGGAAAAAATGAAAGAAGGCCCAATCAGCCACCTTAAAAAACACCTAGGACTAAGAGCACTGTTGAAAAGCCCCTCCGGGAGTAGCAAGTGGCTAGCTGCTGATATTCGTCTCCAAGTGGAACATGAGGACACAGCAGCACTCACTGATCTGCAGCGTCAAAATTTCATGGATGCGGTGGGTAAAACCATTCTTGAGCTTCCGGAAGAATCCACAATGCCAACCTTTCGCAGCACGAGAGTTTGAGGCCTTGTCATCTATGATGTGGACGAAGTAAGCAGGGACCGGCGTTTTGATTTGGTACCCAAACTGAAGCTGCGGAACACCTTTCTTCAGAGATTTCATCTTTTGAGACCATCTGTACATTTTCTCTGCACAGAATTTTATTTTCTGAAATCATCTGTTTTAAAATATAACATTTAACGTAAATGATAATATGAGAAAAAGCGAAAATTTCAATGCTTTAACTTTGAGATTTTTTATAATTTATACCTCAAAACTCTGTGAAGGCAATATTTCCTATATTTAATTAAGTATTACAGAAAGCTTTCACTTTAAAAAAAATTTTTTTTTTACTTATATAAAAACGTGCAAGCTTTTAATTTTTTTAAAATAAATAAACACAAGATTTAAAAAATTTATATCAACGACATTTAAATAGTATCTTAGACGTATGATAAAAGTTTGGAAAAAAAATTTAATAATTAAGTTTTTTATTTTTTATTTTTGGTACAAAGATATACTTTGTCAAGTCAGCAAACTTAAAACTAAAACTAGGGGTTGGATCATCACACAGCTTTAAATTACACTATAATACTGACGTGGATTGGTATTATTTAGCGATTTTTATATTTTCATTATTTATTTAGAAAAAAATTGCCAATTTGGTGATATTTTTATCAATAATTCTTTCATGGGCCTTTGGGGGGAAAAAAAAACCCCGCCAAAATCTTGATTTTGGCGATATATTCATCGATAATTATCCTTCCTTGTAAGTGAAACAAAGGAAAAGAAAAAAAAAATGATCGTTGATGAGCGTTGCTTAATGGAAAAGAACTTTATGTTCAAAACATTCGATTTTTAACTTTTGACGGTATTTTTAATTGGAATTTAGGAAGTGGGGATGATGAAAACACCTTAAGAGGCATTACCACTGTGATTTTGTTTAAAATCGTTCGAGCCTTTTTTTAGCAATTACTGAAACACATATTTTCATGTTTTTTTTAATGGTAGCTACCTTATGCGTATGCGAAATTTTGTACTTAAGAAAAGCCTACCATTAAGTACTATAGAAAAGTATTTAATGGTAGGTCCGATAGCCACCACTAACACGGGAATCAAATTTGAACAATGTAGGTTAATTCGTTAGGTAGTTATGCTGACCACGTACACAGAGACACACAGACAGACATTTTTTCCAGATCCTTTTTTTAATTCAGGATATTCCTAAACGTGATAAAATGAAAAAAAAAAAAAAAAAAAAAAAAAAATTGACCGAAAACAACTTTTGTTACCTTATGTTAATATGGGAAATGAAGAGAAATAAAAAAAAGTTATGAAAACGAATTCTTCAAAATGGCGAAAACTAAATATGGGGAAAGGCTAATACAAAAAGTTGAGAAAATTAAATAGAAAAAGTGGTGAAAGCTAAATCTAGAAATTGGTGAAGGGGAAACGTGAAATCTTGTCCAGCCTTTCATCTGAATTTCGTGTTTAAAGTAGAATAACAAAGTTGGGGTTTACAGCTATAGAATAGTACCAGTTTCTGGTGAAACCTTGCATAAAATTGTGAAGTGTAGTACAAGAGAAGATACAATATATTCTGCATATTGCTCGGTATCTTTTACATATCACTTTCCAGACGTAGTGTTACTCAAACCATCTATGAGTATGACGTAGGTGAAGAGGGCTCCTAAGGTCCCGCAAATGAACTGCCTGCTTATCGGGACAATCTTCCAGACAGTCAGAGAGACAGGCTTTTCTGCACAGGAATGAAACCTCTGCTGTGCTACTGTGGAAGACTGCGGAAGGGACCTGGTTCGAAGCTCTATCTTGAGCGATGTTTCCGCCACCAGAGATGCGGATGCTGTCATGAGAATAAAGGCAAGGATCGTGTTCAGGAAGCAGCAGACAACTGCCACGCGACTGGGCATTGGAATAAAGTTCGGGTGGAGCAGTATTTCAATGGTGAAGTACATCATAGAGGAACTGAAGACGATCTCGACCAGGACTAGCAGTGATAGTTCGTCATCAATTGATTCGACTGTCGACTGTATGGAGTGGTAAGAAAGCAGAAGATTGTCGTAGTCCAGATGAGACGAATCAATGGAAATCTTCATTAAGAAGTTGGCCAATAGGCTACGCAATTGGCGACATACGCACACGTAGTATAAGGCGAACGTGTTGACTGGGAGCATCAGAAGAAGAACTAAATATACGGAATAGGAAACAGAAACGGAGATGTTTATGACTAAGGGCACATTCCGGAGACGTAATAGGTCTGCGCAGGAAATTATGCCAAAGGCAAAAATCAAAATGTGAATCAGACAACTCATGACTGTCCAGATATACATCCAGCGATAGCAATTGGTGTACTCTTGCGCCGTCGCTTTGTTCAGCAGTCCGAGTATCCCTCGTAGGACATCCATTTTTGCGGCGAGTACGCAGCGAAACACAATCAAAGCGATATTTTCAGCTACGGTTGCGACTGTTGCCGATGACAAAGGTAAATGCGAAATTATTAAGAATATCAAGAAAGATGAAAGTATTACTGCTATGACGTTCAACACGGATGCAATGCAAGTGGAAAAAAATGCACTGCGAAACTTGGTCAAACTGAACGAGTTCGGGAACACCAAACTTATTCGAAACATGGAAAACAAACATTTGTGAAATAGTTCCGTGCTGGACTTCGATGGTTTGATTCGAATGATTGTTGAAGAATGATACAAATTCAAAGTAGGATACACTTTATCGAACATTTTAAACTTAGTTTTAAGCAATTTTAATGAAAAAATATCAATTAATTGAGCGTAACTATGAATTTGGTACTATAGTTCGTATTTTGGTCTGAATCAAATCAATTTTCTGAAACTGTTCGTTACAAAAAGCAAATTATTTAAATCCTCGTTTTGCGCATGAGCATGTTTATCGATAAACTGAAATAATGGCGCTTAAAGCTAAAATACTAATCACCTAAATGCAGGAAAGAGTGTGTTTTTTTCTAACAAAAACTTTAATGGATACTTCTTTAGAAATGTAATTCAATGTAGGAGTACAATATGACTTGGCATTGTTAAAGAATAAGTAGTTTTATTGATATAATTTTTAACTTTATGCTGTCTTTAAATTTTCTTATGAAAGCATTATTCGCTGTAAATGTTTTAGTTCTTAGAGTTAGAGCAGCATTGTTCCTAAAACTCTTTCCATTAAAAAATCATTATGTGTCATTGATTATTTTAATGGTATTTAAGCTTTGATTGATATTAAAGTGAGTAAAGAAGCATTTCAGTTTTGGCCTTTGGTACACTAAGAAAGGAAGCCATCTTTAAGAGAATATTATTTTGGCGTGGTTATTTTGGTATGGTGTGCACAGATCCATGGGTGACCGAGGGCGTCAAAAATATTATACTTTTATTAATTAAATATTATGCCACTATGTAGTGGCCTTTCCTATACAGAGAAATTTGTAAAAATGTTCGTTTCATTCAAGTTTCTGGATTTTATAGGAATCATCTAAAATCGTATGTAACGGAATCTTTGAACTCGATTTTCGACTACTTCAAAACGTTGGATTAATTTGAAATTTTGCACAGTTATCAAGGACCGATGACAATACTATAATTCAATAAGTTTGTCGCATTATTGCAAGGATTAGATCTTGTTGCCCTTGCGCAGTTAAACTCCAACCAACCTTCTCCGGAATCGAACCCTGGTGTCCGGTTACCCGTTACAACCCCAGCAGTCACAGAACCTACCATCGACAGTTGATAAGGCAGACATTTGAAAGAACTGCACTACGGTTATAGTATTAGGAAAAAGTTATTCAGATTTATCATGTAATAATGATGGACGAGACACCTATTGGTTTTGATCGAATATTAAAGCGTTCCTTTCATCTGGTCAGAACTCTGGATTGCAAGAATTAGTTCGAGAAATACCAGTTTTCCATGTAAATGTGGACACGATCTAAAGAGCCATAACTGAATTAATGAGCTATTTGCGGTTTCACCTTAATATGCCATGTACTGAGACATGCATGAGTTGTTCATTGAGACAAGCATATGACTACTGGCCGGATCAACTAATAGGGAGTTGCATTCACGTTTCACAATTGAATAATTAATACTTTAAAAAACACACTTTAATAGAAAGCGTGTTTTTTTAGTCGCATTAATCTTACCAGGATCTTCAGGATTAGCGATTTTTCATATTCAGAGACACAGTAGTGTTTTGTGCCAAGTAATGCGTCTTGTACTAAGGCATACACATGACTTAACCCTTTCCCCTCGAGCGGCGCCCTATGATCGGATGCCGCAATTCAAGAAGACCACTAGGTTTGATGCGGAAATTCGATGCCAATGACTGTGTTTAGTTTTTATGAAGCAAATCCATAAACGTGGATCGAACCAAAAATCCCGCGAAACGTCTCAAGTTGCTGGTACCTCCGCGCGAAAAAGGCCTCGAGTGCAAAGGGTAACATTTGAGACAAGCATGTGACTACTGGCAGGAACAACTGGAGAGTTTTGTACACTTAACTAAAAAATTTAACTATAAAATCATTATAGTTAACAACAAAAATAATTTATATCTTAAAAAACTAAAAAACATACTTTAACAGAAAACTGAACTAAAAAGTAGAAGATAATTTTAAATAAGTTTGAAATAAGAATAGAGTGGATTAACAAGAAATATTTATTTTATCGTATAAAAGCGGGGTTTCTTTTTAAGATATTTTCATAATGGCTCTACTTTTACCAATATCTGTCATTAAATATTTACAAGAATTGACATCAAGCACCCCACGCTTTTTTACGATAAAATAAATATTTCGTGTTAATCACTCTATTCTTATTTCAAACTTATTCAAAATTATTTTTTACTTTTTAGTTCACTTTTTTATTAAAGCGTGTTTTTTAGTTTTTATTCATTTTTAAATGTATCGAAAAGGCTATAAACAAAAATTTCTGCTAAGTTTCCCTGCAATGATTCCCTTGATGCTTGATAACGGGTTTTACAGAGGTAACTCTGGGAAGCTAGTTTCAAGGGGCATGGCATTTAACATTATGGTAATGGGAATCTCGCCAAATTGGCGAGATAGAGTCAAGTTGGAGACGGTTTTGGCGACTAATTTTTGTCGCCAAATTTGGCGTAAAATCGCCAAATGCCGCCAAACTTGGCGACCATTTGGCGACATTTTCGGTACATGGTTAAAAAACTGTTTTTTCGCGGTCGCAGATATGTGTGCTAAAATTTCAGCTCGATCGGTGCAGAACTTTTTGAGTTTTTGAAGCGTACACAAACCAACATAACATCTATATATATATATATATATATATATATATATATATATTGTTGTACAAATTGTCTGTATATATTGTAAATAGTGACGTATTATTTTAAAATTCTATTGTAATTTATTTTTATCTTATTTTATTTATTAATAGCGATTATACAGGTTAGAAAAAGGTGGCAACACCTAAAGCAATCGAGAGGTTTCGAGATGTTTCTTTTCCGACGAATTGGCTGGAAATTTCTCGATTATTCTCTCGCGCCAAGTATTTAAAGACCGGAGAGAGGGAAAGTTTTTAGATTGACTTCGGACTTCGTTGAAAGCTGATCGCTTTGTTTACCTATTGGAGTGAGCTTGTATAATCGCTGAATTCGAAGTTATTTTTGTTGAAGCTTGTGTTGAAGATTGAGAGTAGTTAAACTGTTGCCTGTGAATAAATTTTGTGAGTTTTCTGAAGAGAGAATAAATATTTTTATACCGTGAAAACTGTGCCATCATTGCCTCAGTGGAAAAATTTGTAACAGTGGTGTCAGAAGTGGGATCAAGTCATCTTGAATGCCGACTACTAGAGGAATGATGGAAGACCAAATGAAGCAGTTGATGGAAATGCTTGCTGGAATGAAAGCCTGCCAAGAAACCGCCTCAGCCGAAATAAAAGAAATGAAAGCCTGCCAGGAAACCACCGCAGCCGAAATGAAAGCCGAACTTTCCGCTACAATCGCCGCCAGCCAAGAAGCAACATCGTCGGACATTAAATCTTTAGCCGCCAAGTGTGAAACAACATCTGCAGTAGTGAATGAGATCAAGGAAGAAATAAAGATAGAGCTAGCCTCAATGGTGGAATCAACCATAATAGAAACTACCTCAAACGTTCTGCAATCCGTGAAAGAAGAAGTATTCAATGCAGTAAGAAAGGAAGTTGATGAAAAGTTTGAGGAATTTAACGGAAAAGTTTCCATCGTGCAAGAAAAAGTTTCCACCGTTCAAGAAAAAGTTTCCACCATGCAAGAAAAAGTTTCCACCATGCAAGAAAAAGTTTTCACCTTAAAGGAAGAGCAAGACAAATTTATTGACGTTGTAGAAAAAAGGCTGCGAAAAATGGAAACGCGTGAAGCTGTGGCCATAGCGTCGTCTAATTGGGATAACGCTTCCATCCCCTTTATGGCGCCGCGCTCTAACATCAAAGTGGCCACTTTTGATAGGAGGTCGTCTTGACGCGTTTATCAAACGCAATTTGAAATGATTGCTTCTGCGAATGGTTGGGACGATACTTCGAAAGCATTCCATCTCGCAGCATCTCTTAGAGGTGAAGCTGCTGACATTTTACAGACACTACCTGAAGAGAAGCTGGGAGAATTCGTGCCGCTGGCAAGTGCGTTGGAGTTAAGATTTGGGGAGCAGCATCTAAAGGATTACAACAGACTGCAATTGAAAGTGAGACAGCAGAAGGCCAATGAAACTCTTCAGGAATTGGAGTCAGATATAGAAAGACTGTCGCTCCTCGCTTTCCCAGACTGTCCCCCGGATGTACGAGACGATCTTTCTCTGCAGTATTTCATTGACGCTATTCAAGATCCCGATGTGCAGCAGGCGGTAAGGTTATCCCAAAACAAAAACCCGAAGTCTGCCCTCGTGTACGCCATGAGAGTGGAAGCCGCGCAGCTAGCTTCTGGAAAAGACCGACGATATGTGCGTGGTGCATTAGCCGAGGATTCTTCCGACTTTGTCACCAGTAAGCTTCGAGAACTGGTAAGCAAAATTGATAGACTGATGATAAGTTATCCCGGAGCCAGGGATCGAAGGACCAGAGTCATTTGCTGGCACTGCAAACGGGAAGGGCATCTACGACGTAACTGCCTTGATTTGAAAAAGAGAAGGGATAACACTACCACGGATTCTCAACAACTGAATCTAAGAAGATGCCATCTCGCAGGGCAGAAGCTGCAATGTAGAACAGGTGAAGCCCCGACCAGTCGTTTCCACGTTTCATCCCGACAAGGAGGAAACCAGGGTTTATTCGTGAAGGGGGAGATCAACGGAACTCCATGTCGTCTAATCGTCGATTCGGGAGCGAACGTAACGATCGTAAGGACGGACGTGGCTCGTCGCCTGAACAGCCGACTCATCTACACAGCGCCCTCTGTTTCGCTACAAACTGTGTCCGGTGGTAATATCTCTGTGCATGAGAAATTGGAAGTGGACATTGCCCTTGGATTTAACACCTACAAGCACACCGTTTATGTTGCCGAAATTGTAGATCCGTGCATTCTCGGACTAGACTTTTTGAAGAAAAATGGAATTACGCTGAATTTTGAGAAAAGCAAGCTGCAAACATGGAGAGGCGAAGTTCCTTTGCACGATCTAGACATGAAAGAGCTGTGCGTATATCGGATTATGGCTCATGAAGACAATGTCATAGAGAATGCTGAAGAGTCCACATCTATGAAAAGTACCTCTCCAACCTCGGAAAGAGAACCGAAGAAAGCGACGTTGATGAAACCCTCCCAGGAAGTGGTTCATGTGGAAATGGACAAAGTTAGTGAAAAGGGAATCGACATCCGTGCTCATGTTACAAGCATCGAACGGATGTCCCGGGATCTATCAGCTGCACCCGCGGATGATTCGGACGCAATCACAGAAAATCTTACTGAAGATGATGTTCGGTTGAATGGGAATGGGAACGCTCTTTCGGGAAGTTCATGTCCGGAGAGCAGACGACGTTCATCTGAAACGAAGTTCAAATCTGGAACACCGGCGTTCTCTTATCAACGATCAATCTCAAAATCATGTAACCAGCAAGATGGGGATCAGAAACTTTCATCGCTTCTGTTGGCATACGGGAGTGCAACTCACGAGACCACCGGATTTTCTCCATCTCTAAAGATGCTTGGAAGAGACCTTAGGCACCCCTGCAACCTCTTCTTTGGACAACCACCGGACACTCCTTCCTCGCCTGTCCAGTATCTAGATGATCTGCAGCAGGGACGGAACTAGGTCACTTTTTACCCGGGGCGAGAATTCATTTTGGCGCCCCCACACAATAATTTTTTAGATTTGAAGCTAACTATATATACATTGAAAATTAACAAAGGTTTTTCCTTTGTAAAATTCTGTTTTGAAACAAACAATAAAAGAATTAATTAATTGAAATTTTAAATAAATATATTTGACAAGCCCTTATTAATGACCAGGGTTCATTCTGCTTGCATAAAGATTTGCATAAAGACAAAAAAAACAACTAATGAATCAATACAAATAATGTCAGTTACAATGAAATAAAAGAACATAGTTGAATGATATGTAACACTTTTTAACACAAAATCTGGTTAACCTGGTTTCAAAACGTCTTAGATCATAAACAATTAAGCTGTTTTACATTTCAAAAAATATTTTCTTCTGTAAAATACTAATACAAAAATTTAAAAAGCTTCCGAATATTACCAGAACTCATTGAACACAAAAGCAAATTAATTTAATGACTTGTCTACAAAAATCATTGAATAGTTGGTAAACACATAAATGTTTATTTTAGAACAATTAATTTAAACTTATTGAAACTCATTTTATTAATAGAATGAGTAATATATTACTTACTGTGCTATGTGTGAGTTCTCCATTTTCTTGGAGAATTTTAAATTCTCACCAATGCAATGGACAAAATTTGTCGAACATGCTGTTTGGTGAAAAATAATGCCGTCAAAATGACAATATAACTCACGCTGAAAATTGGCGCCTTTTTCTCGTAGCATGGAGACTGGATTCTTTTTATTTTATTTATCACTTCCTGGAAAATACTTTCTTTTTCGTTATTTTTTATGAAAAATAAGGCCTTGAGATCTATTTTTAGAATTCATGCCTTGATGTTTTATTATTTTTTCATTATTTAGGAATAGATAAAATGTTACACTTAGGCACTTTTATGCTTCCGTTTTCTCTTTTTACGAAACATGTTTGAATGCTTGTGTATGATCAAAAAAGAAAAGTAGGAGTGTTAATAATTTAACCTGTAAAAAACAAACTTTTTAATCAAATCCCTTATAAGAATTATCAATTTATTAACAATAAAAGTATTTTTTTTTTTTAAATGATTTATTAAAATGCTTTCGAAACTCCCCGTCGATTAAAAAAAAAAAAAAGGTAAATTCCTAGTTCACGTTTATGGGTTGGAGCACTTTTGAAAAGTTGGCGACAAAGCCAGAATGTCGCCAATTCAGAATTCCAATATGAAAAATTGAGAAACGAACCAGCTCCATGATTTGTAGTATAGGAAGGTTGAAGCCAAAGCGCGTCAATAAAAAAATGGGATTGCCAAATTTAGAACTGTATCGCCTACAAAACAGCGCCAAATCGGCTTGGCGATATTTTAACGTCAACTAGGAATAGACCCAATGGGTAGACCCAATGTATTGTCATGGGCTTTAAGCTAATTGGCCAAGTTTCAGGACGATAGGATGATGGGAAGGGGGTTAATTAAGCATCCGCAGATTTGTACGCCAGGCTCAAACGCACACTCAAACAAAAGTGAAGTTAATATAAGGGATTTAAAAATATATAGTAAAATATATTGTTAAAAATATATAGTCACATATTTAGTCAGTGCATTTAAATTGAGATTTGGATAGGATGTAATTTACTGTTTTCGTTTTTATTTTTAAAAAATCGATATGTTTTGCGATAAATAGGAATTCTTGTTCTCAATAGGAATTCTTGTGTCAACTTTTTATCGCATAATTTTTTTGCATTTCTTCACGTTTCAGAACATTCTGAATCAAAAAAGTGTTCTAGAAAAAAAGTTTGTGGGTCCGTGTGTTGTCTGTGGTCAGCATTACTTTCAAACGGATTGACCTACTTTGGCCATTACACCTGGCGTTACGGTTTTTGTCAAAATCGTGCTTGCGCTGTCATTTTTACAGCCAAAATAATTGCTAAATTAAATGAAGGAAACAGTGGGAATTGAAAGTTGTTCAAAGTTCAACACCCCCAGTTTTTTTAAACTCAGCACGATTCAAAATGTGTAAAAATGAAAAAAAAATCTGTTTTTAGCTGAAGAAATACTAAATTATTCTCTTAAAGAAAACGTTTCAATCGTGAATTATTTCAATTTTTAATTAACTTTTTGCTAATTAATTTTCATTAGGAATCGCAATGAACCTTTAAAGTTAATGATAATCAACCTCAAAAACAAAAGTAAACGATTTCTAAACAATTCAACATCTTGCAGCCCCCTGTAAAAATTCCTGCGGACTCCTAGAGAACAATAAATATATTTGGCAAGAGATATATCCCAAACGTAACCCTTGTCCTTAATACACATCTTCTGAAGTTTATTAGGTTACAAATTTAAAAAAATTCTTACCTTCATTGGTTTCAGTCTTGCGAACTAGCCAAGATGATAAAAGGTGTGGATATTCTTGCAGTTTCTTTTGCTTTTCTGCGATTCTGCGCCTTAGATAATTTCTTCGACATATTTCAATTTACGAAAATTTCAACAGAATTAAATTGTTGTAATGCTAAATTTTATCTAACTACATTGCGACTATATTACCAATGCGATTTTAAATTAGCATTTCTGGCAGCCTGCCATGTAGCACAAACCTATTCTTCATAGGGGGTAGGGAGAATTCGTTGTCATTCTTTTGTAAAAGGATAGATTATTACTTTCTTTGTACAGAAATGTATTATTTTTTTTTTCTAGTGGATTTTTTCTTCTGTAGGATATCTTAAAGATCATCCAGAATTTTAAGAAAAAATGAAAATTTATTTATGAAAAATTATCCTTTCGTCCAAATATTAAAATTTATACAACAAATAGTGCTTTGTTGGCTTTTCGGCGCCCCCTCTGGTTAGCGCCCGGGGCAGCTGCCCCGCCTGCCCCCCCCTAGTTCCGGCACTGATCTGCAGGCACGTTTGGAAGCCGTACATCGGTTCGGCAGAGAAAGAATCAACATCATGACGGAGCGCATGAAGGTCCGCTACGATGTCAAAGCCACGGAACTTTCATTCCAGGAAGGTGACAAGGTGTGGTTATGGAATCCTAAACGTCGGAAAGGACTCTCCCCTAAGCTCCAGACGAACTGGGAAGGGCCGTATGTGGTCCTTAAGAAGATCAACGACGTCGTGGTAAGGATTCAACGGACACCCTCCTGTAAACCTAGAGTTGTACATCACAATAGGCTAGCCCCATATTATGACAGAAGTGATTGAATGACCTTTCCTCTTAAGGACTTCACTGCCCGGGACGTGCAGTCTTTAAGAAGGGGGAAATGTTGCACAAATTGTCTGTATATATTGTAAATAGTGATGTATTATTTTAAAATTCTATTGTAATTTCTTTTTATCTTATTTTATTTATTAATAGCGATTATACAGGTTAGAAAAAGGTGGCAACACCTAAAGCAATCGAGAGGTTTCGAGATGTTTCTTTTCCGACGAATTGGCTGGAAATTTCTCGATTATTCTCTCGCGCCAAGTATTTAATGACCGGAGAGAGGGAAAGTTTTCAGATTGACTTCGGACTTCGTTGAAAGCTGATCGCTTTGTTTACCTATTGGAGTGAGCTTGTATAATCGCTGAATTCGAAGTCATTTTTGTTGAATCTTGTGTTGAAGCTTGAGAGTAGTTAAACTGTTGCCTGTGAATAAATTTTGTGAGTTTTCTGAAGAGAGAATAAATATTTTTATACCGTGAAAACTGTGCCATCATTGCCTCAGTGGAAAAATTTGTAACAATATATATATATATATACGTATGTGTAATGTAATTGAAAGTAAGAATCGGTTTAGTAGAGGTCAAATACCTCTTAAGGGGTGAAAGGGGCAAGGAGAAGGGTGTTTCGAAATTTGAAGCAGCTTTGCCTCTAAGATCAAGTTTGCACAATGTAATCAAAATCGGGAAAATAACTGTAGATTTCATAACCCTACCCATTAATGGCTGAACACTCACTAATCACCCCATTTCCCCTATAATACGGGTAAAATAGTACCAAAAATCACAAGAAAAACAAAAAAAATTGGTCCGTTGGTGAAACTTGGCAAAATGAAAACGAATAATCACAAGAGTCTATAAAAATATTTAGTGAAGAAGAGTGGTTTTTTTTTTTTTGGGGAGGGGGAGGGGGGTGAGGGTCAAGGAGTTTATAACTGAAAAATTAATTTTGGAACAATTTAGGCATGTGACACATGTTTTTAGAGTATTTTTTTATGCCGAATAAAATGTATGTATAAAAAAAAAATATAATAAAAAAAAAAAAGCAAGACGATATAAAAACGTTTTATTTGTTACTAGCTAAATACTTGTGCTTCGCTACGAAATTTTAACATGTGCAATATTTTAGCTAGCTGTGAGGCCTCGCGTTTCAGAAATCTGTTATCCGTGTATAGGACACAGTTTTTGGCGCTTCGCTCGCAGGAAGGTTCATCGCTACGCAAAATCAAGCTCGCTTCGTTTGCTGAAAAGTTCATGGACACAAACACAGGCTTATTTCACTGGTTAAAAGGTTCATTGCTATGCAAGCATAGGCTCGCTTCACTCGCTGAAAGGTTCATTGCGGCGTAAGCATAAAATCGCTTCACTCACTAAAATCTAATTGCTATGTAAAGACTTAATATTGGAAGCCTCTCCCTAGTCGAGACTGAAAAATTCCCCGTTAATATTATAATACAACACCCCTTTAAGATTATTTTAACATGTGTTTGTAGATAGCAAAATTAGAGGTTAAAACTAATGTTGAAACTTTCAGAGATCTAGGCCTATTGGAAGTCGCTTTTTGTGAAAAAATTAATTGAAAAACAAACTAAAAATTTAACATTCTTTTTGTCATTCCAATTAGAAGGCCAAAACTACTTGTGTTGAAAATTTCAGAAACATAGCCCAATTACAAATCGTTTTGTAAAATATCTGTTAATTAATTAAAAAGAAAATTTTTAAATTCTGTTTTTCAAAAATCCAATTAGAAGGACATAACTATTTATGTTAAAAATTTTAAAGCTGTAGTCCTATTTGAAATCGTTTTGTAATATATATAATAATTAATTAAAAAAATTAATTAATAACGAACAAAATAAAAAATTTAAAATTCGGTTTTTTAAAAGGCCAAAGCTATTTATGTTGAAAATTTCAGAGCTGTAGCCCTATTAGATATCGTTTTGTAACATATTTATTAATTAATGAAAAAAATTAATTAAAAAAGAACTAATTAAAATTTTAACGTTCTGTTTGAGTTGTATACAATTAGAAGGCTAAAACTATTTATGCTGAAAATTTCAGAGCTCTACTCCAAATTTAAGTAGGTTTCTATAGATCCACAGAGCCACAGACAGATAGACAGACAGACACACACCTTGTTTTATTTGTTCTTAATCGTAAATAAATTCGTAAATAATCCAGGATGATGTTGTGTGTCGTATGGGTTCAATGGTACCACATTCGTAAAAATGAAACATATATTTATTATTGGGTAAAACCGTAAAGAACTGAGCGCCTAGACGCGCGTCCGATCTATTTTAATTACGTATACAGAGAGAGAGTTACAGGGGAGGGGAAGGGTTTTTATCTTCTTCCCACGCATGCGCGCAGGCAGCAGAACACTTATTCGTAATTCCCAACATACTCCCACCTTTGGAGTTTTTTTTAAATACAAAACTACAAATTACACATGATACAAACTTAAAATCAAATATCAATACAGTAAACCTATATAGAATTTACAAACAAAATATTCTTAACTACAATTAAGATATCAATATAAGAAACACAGATACATTTTACAGACGGCAGGGTGGTTTAGAAATTCGGCCATGTCTAGTTTTCAAAATGTTGTTACTAAATAATGGTTCATTGTTATCATGAATAGGAATGTCCAATTCTAGTCTATACAGTCTTTGGACGGGCCTCAACAGTTCAGTAGAGTCCGTTTTGATTCGAGCAAGCCTCGTATGGCCGTCTTTGCCTGGCATTAATTGCAACACTCGAGCCAAATTCCAAAAGATACGTTTTCTGTTCGTATCTTCTAATAAAACAATATCACCGACAGAAATTGGGTTTTTAATTTGTTTTTTAAGAGATTGTTGACACAACTGTCCTAAATACTCTGATCGAAATCTCGATCAAAAGTAATTCACGTATTTTTTGAAGATGTTTTGAAAGCTTACTTAATTGAGCGTGATCTACCTCATCAACGTCTGGGACACCTGACGTTGTTAATTCATGCAAAAACATGGATGGCGTCAAAGGAGAAACTGTGCCAATATCTTCAGACACATAAGTTTGAGCTCTGGTGTTTATAACTCGCTTACAATCGCACAGAAAAGTAAGCAACTCTTCATAATTAAGTGATGCACGTCCCAATATTTTTCTTAATATTTGCTTAACCATTCGGACAAGTCGCTCCCATCATCCGTCCCACCAAGCAGCGGAAGGAGGGTTAAACTTCCATTAAATTTTATGCTCTATGGCTTGTGAACTAACATGATTCCAATCAATGGCGTTCAAAACTCTACTAGCACCTAAAAAATTTGAACCGTTATCGGAATATACTATTTTTGGACGGCCACGACGAGCGATGAAACGTCTTAGTGATTGTAGGAATGCCTCAGTAGACAAAAGAGTAACCAACTCAAGATGAATCGCGCGATATACTGCATAGGTGTATATAACAATATATGCCTTTTGTTCGCCTTTAAGGTAAAGAGGACCAGTCAAGTCGACTCCTACAATTTCAAAATTTCCTGCGTCGCGCACTCAGTCCGCAGGTAAAACTCCAGGTTGAGCCTCACCTCGGTCACTTGTAAAACGCTGACACTTAACACATTTTCTGATACAATCACGAATTTTTTTACGAGCTTTCAAGATCCAAAATTTTTCGCATAAATTTGACATTAACATAGAAGTTCCTGCATGCATATAATTCTTATGTACACTAATAATCAGCAATTTCACAAAGGGGTGCTCTGAAGGCAAGATAATAGGATACTTAAAATTCCGTGTATCCTCTCTAAATACAATATTAGTTTTAGCTCTCAACAATCCATCATCGTCTAACACTGGTTTGAGATTTTTTAGTTTAGGATCAGAGCAACCCGTGAATGACTCTTGCTGAATGAGTTTAAACAAATATTTTTCTCCTCTATCTATTTCATTCAAAATCAAATATTTCTCACAGTTATTATTAATTTTCTTTGACTTATCATAAAACCTTAAAATCCATGCAATCATTCTTACTATCTTCTTATACAAAGAAAAATATTTATAATACCAATTTAAATCATCCACAGATTTGATCAAATTTGTAACAACTGTTTTACGCATTTCTGAATTAACTATGCATTCATCTGGGTTTTCATTTGACTTAGGCCAATTTTCCTCACCTAGAAGAAGCCAATCTGGTCCCTCCCACCAACGCCGTTCGATTAATTGTTCCACTGAACAACCCCTGGATGCTAAATCCGCCGGATTGGCTATTCCAGGAACATGTTTCCATGCCAAAGAAGAAGTTAAAGATTGAATTTCTTTAACCCGATTTTGGACAAAAATTACCCAATTTAAATTACGTTTAATCCAACTTAGAGCCGTGGAGGAATCAGTCCAACAGTGGATTGCTATCTCTGAAAGATGGAGATCACTTAAAATAGAATTTAAAAGCCTAGCTCCTATGGAACAACCCAAAAGTTCCAAACGAGGAATAGTGGTTGGTTTTAGAGGGGCAACTCTACTACGTTCACTTAATAAATTGACCCTAACCTGTTCATTTAATTTAATGTGCAAAAATATGCAACAACCATATGCCAATTGACTTGCATCGCAAAATAAGTGACAACTTAATAATTGATTACCCGGTTCATGATTCAACCACCTGGGTATCCGTATATTCGTAAGCAAATGCAACTGAGCAAGCCATGCCTTAAATTTTTTAGCTAAATTCTCTGGGATTACATCATCCCATTTAAGCTTTAACTCCCATGTTTTTTGTAGAATAATTTTTGGTAATAATAATACGGGTGCGGTAAATCCTATTACATCAAAAACTTGATGAGCTTTAGACAATACAACTCTTTTCGTAATTTGCTCGTGCATCTCGGATAGTGGGTCAATTTTGCAAGAAAGAGTATCTTTATCCGTATCCCATAACATACCTAAAACAGTGACCTCATCCTCATGTGCTGACTGATCCAACACCGTAAAAGGAACATTGGATTGCCACCCTCGTAAATTGAAATGTCCTTTAGACATAATTATTTGAGACTCTTTAATAAATCTATCCATATCCACTTCAGAGTTAAGACTCGTCAAACAATTATCCACGTAAAAAGAGGGTCTTAAAATTTCAGCCGATTCTCTTAAATCATCGGAAACCGTATTCAAATGATAGCGTAAAATAGCTGCCAATAGATATGGACTGGAGGTTAAACCGAACGCTACACGTTTATGCCGATATGTTACCAGTCGGTCAAAATTGTCCTTCTCCCACCATAGGAATCGTAAAAAATCTCTATCGCTCTCTTTAATTCCGATCATACAAAAAGCTCGTTGTATATCACTAGAGACTGAACATTTATATTCTCTAAACCTATTAAGAATAGAAGGAATTTGGGAAATCAAATTTCTATCCGTAGCTAAACAATCATTCAGGGACAAAGAGTTAATTGTTTTCGCAGACGCATTAAAAACTGGTCTAACTTTCGTAGTGGTATTATCCTTAAAAATCGGTCTGTGAGGTAAATAATGTTTCCCACTTAAATTTGCATCTAAATGTTGATCAGTCACTTGTTCAATAATACCAAGAGATAACCATTCCTCAAAAACATCACCATAATACTTCATTTTATTTGAAGCAATTAATTTCCTTTTGGTGGCTATCGCAATTTTTTTGCCAAGAGAAAATTTGTTTCTAACTGTTTCTGATCATTAATCCATGGTAACGCTACCTCATACAGACCTTGTTTATCTATTCGTAAACTGCGTAAAAAATATTTCTCAGTTTCCTGAGAAAGTTGAATCTCATCAGCAAAGATGGGATCATATATTCCCAAAGTATCGAGGCGCCACAAATCAGTCAACAAGCTATCTTTCGTTAAAAGATTCACTACATGAGATGCAATATTCGTTTGTATAACACTCCCGTGAGTAATGACTGTATTTTGATGATCGCCCTCATTAATATTCGGCTTGGTGACCATATTTCCAAAACATCCCATTAAAGTCCATCCTAGTTTATTGTGTATTGCGATGGGGCCAGATGTTAAATTTATAACCTTACCAGTGAGTATTTTTGACAAGTAATCGGCGCCAATCAAAAGTTTAATGTCTGCTTTGGCTCCATCGTTTATTGCGAAATCTGAAATGTTAACATTTAATCTTTCGCATTCTTGCGCAACACTGAAAGAGGAAATGCGATTTATTTTTGAACATATCTGTGGCCGATTTAACACAGAAATAATAAATTTATAAGATCTATCAATATTACTTATTTCAATATGAAAAGATTCGTATAACCTTTCACGTACTTCAATACCTCCAAACAGAGATTGTTGCAATGTTATCTGATTTTTAGATTTAAAATTTAAACTTTTAATTACATCATTACACAGATAAGAATGTTGCGCTCCGGAATCTAAAATTGCACGTATTAAAATCTCTTCATTACCATTATGTAATCTAACAACTAAGGTTTGTAACAATACATCCGAGAATTGTGTTTCCTTATTTAACGTAGTAATTGTAGAACGATCTGGTTCCAACGTAAGATTTCCCGTTTCTTTCACGGGCAAATCTGGGCATAACACTACAAAGTGTCTTTTTTTACAAATAATGCATTTATGCTTAGAAAAACATTTGTCCGAATAATGAGATAATTTCAGACAAACAAAACAGGCGTTTTTTTCCTTACAATATTCTTTTTCTCTACCAAAGACATGGCAGAAACTGCGTCACAATTCTCTGAAGCATGCGACTTTTCACAAAAAATACATTCAATTTTTCTATATCTATATGCATTAGAATCATACACATTATTTTTTCCTGACGTACTTAATAACTCATGAGCTACAGGATTATTTTTATTACGGGAGTTATCAACATTTCTATTATTTTGTTTCTTATAATTTACATAATTATTTTTATTAGAATTATTGTAGGGGGCAGTAAGAGAAGTGTTTAAAGATCTGGCCATTTGTATTCTAGCCTCACTTTCTACTTCAATTTTTAAGAAATCCATCAATAGATAAAGATCAAATTTACCAGTATTAACATCAACCTTACCTCTGTTACGTTCCCAGGCTCTTATCACTTCACTAGGGAGAGCGGATTCCACTAAAGGGTACAAAAATGCCGCAAAATTATTTTTTGTTACATTTAAAGCTTCCAGTGCTCGTAACTGAGTTTGCAATTTATCGTATAAAGTAGAAATATCCGTATTAGTTGTCTTATTCATCACAAGCTCCAGAATATCTCGTATGAACACCTGAATCAAAACTTTGTCTTGCCCGAACCTTTCTTTTAAATAAGTAACTGCATGTTCGTAATTCTCTCCACTCCCAGGGAAACTGGAAACGATTTCTCGCTGTTTGGAGTGCTCTTTTGTAGATTGTAGAAGAAGTTGCAGCTTGTATGCGGGATCAATCTGCGGGTTTTCATGGATTTTTTTAAATTGCGCCCAGAATGTGATCCACTTTCTGGGGTCGCCATCAAACTTAGTTATCTCGAACTCCGGCAGCCGTTGTAGAGGAGACGTAGGGGGTGGTCTGCTGGGGTCATTAGAAGGGAATTCGCTGGTCGTGGACGAGGTGGCTGGCTGGTTAACTTGCTGGAGAAATAATCTAAGTTTTGTTCTGGCCGTAGACAGCTTTTCTCGGTACTCCTCTATGGCATCGTACTCCGTCTCGAATTGCACTTGATCCACTCCAGTGGTCTGCATCTCTGCTAAAACCGCTTCATCTGCTAGCCGCAGTTGTTCAGCTCTTTCCAATATCACGTCCATGGAAATCTTCAGTTGCACTAGATCCGGTGGTTCGGTCACTAAAAGACCATCAAACTTGGTCAGCGCACGAGTAAGAGATCCTCTACTCGCCGCTCTTCTCTGCGTCATTCTCTGCTTCAGATTTTCATGAGACATGATGATCACAGCGTAATTCAATCCAATTAACCGTATCACCGACACGTAATTCGTAACACGTAATTGTCAACCGGTTATGCAATCTAGTTCTACTACACAAATATTCGTAATGCATAAATTCGTAAACAACAGTTCGTCGTAAGTGCGTAAAATATTTTCGTAATAGTCTTTGTCTACCCAATTCGTAGCATGTACCTATATTCGTAGTAAACGTACTAACGTCATCCCGGCAGGGATGCCAATTGTTCTTAATCGTAAATAAATTCGTAAATAATCCAGGATGTTGTTGTGTGTCGTAGGGGTTCAATGGTACCACATTCGTAAAAATGAAACATATATTTATTATTGGGTAACACCGTAAAGAACGGAGCGCCTAGACGCGCGTCCGATCTATTTTAGTTACGTATACAGAGAGAGAGAGTTACATGGGAGGGGATGGGTTTTTATCTTCTACCCACGCATGCGCGCAGGCAGCAGAACACTTATTCGTAATTCCCAACATTATTATTATAGACTAGCTGAATACCCGTGCAGCGCTACGAAATTTGACCATGTCCATTTTAGCAATCAAAAGAAATTAATTTACTCTAAACTTCAGACGTTTGCTTCCATTTCGATAACGACAATTTGAATTATCAAAGTAGTAACTTTCCTTTGTTGACATTTTATCCAAAATTTATAATTGAGAATATATTGGAAATGAGACCATTAATATCCCTCGTTTAGATGTTTAATCCTCTTTGGTTCTTTTTAATAATTTAAACTAATAACTAATTTTTAATAACTAATTTTTTCTATATTTGCCCTTCTTAACATTTGCACCAAATATCAGAATTGTGACAACATTGGAAGTGGGTCATTTGGATATCCCTCGTTTGGAACGTTTAGCCCCTTTTCCACCACTTAAAGTGGGTTATTTGCAATGGAATAGCTTAATTTTTCGAAGTTTGTTGACATTTGTACCAGTTTTCAGAATTGTGACCAAATGGGAGGTGGGACATTCGAATATTCCTCGTTTGGAACTTTTAACCTCTTTTCGACCCCTTAAAGTGGGTTAATCGAGATCGGTATAGCTTAATTTTTCTATGTTTCCCTTTGTCGACAGTATCAATTTTTAGAGTTGTGACCATATGGGAAGTGGAACATTCGATTAATCCTCGTTTGGAGCGTTTAACCCCTTTTCGACCCCTTAAAGTGGGTTAATCGAAATCAGAATAGCTTACTTTTTCTATATTTGTCTTTGTTGTCATTTGCCCCAATTTTCAGAGTTGTGACCGAATGGGAAGTGAGACATTTGAATATCCCTCGTTCGGAACGTTTAACCCCTTTCGACCCATTAAATTGGGTTAATCGCTATCGGAATAGCTTACTTTTTCTATATTTACCATTGTTAATATATGAACAAATTTTCAGAGTTGTGACCAAATGGGAAGTGGGACATTAGAATATCCCTCGTTTGGAACGTTTAACTCCTTTTCGACCCCTATAAGTAGGTTAATCGAGATCGGAATAGCTTAGTTTTTCTATATTTACCATTTTTAATATTTGTTCCAATTTTCAGAGTTGTGACCACATGGGAAGTGGGACATTCGAATATCCTTCGTTTGGAACGTTTAACCCCTTTTCGACCCGTTAAAGTGGGTTAATCGAGATCGCAATAGCTTACTTTTTCAATGTTTATCATTGTTAGTATTTGTACCAATTTTCAGAGTTGTGGACATGTGGGAAGTGGGAGAATTAGTGATGAGTGAGTGAATGAGTCAGTGAGTGAGTTTTTGGCTTTATATATATAGATATGAGAAAATAGAAACAAAAGAGTCTATAAAAATATCTAGCAAATAAGGGTGTTTTTTAAGGGGGTATGACGTGATTTTTTTTTTTTTAAACTGAAAACTAATTTTGATATAACCAAGGCATGCGACTGATGTGTGTGGAGTATTTTTTGACGCTGAATCGAATGGGAAAAAATCAAGACAGTATAACTACCCTATAAAAAGTTATAGTCGTTTATATAGACGAAATCCTTTATATAGATTAGCTTTAGCCACTATGCTAGCCGCGGGACGGATTTGTCCTGTCACAGATTTTTCTGCGGCCCGCCGGCAATTTATCCGAAATAATATGTGTCAACTATATAGAACAGAGTTCTCCACTACGTGCTCGAAGAAACTACGAAAAAGCTTTCAGCAAAAGGTAGTTTTCATCAAGAATAAATATAGGAATAACTTGACTAAATCTCATTTGGACAATTTATTAAAATGGACTGCAACAAATACTCCAAAAGATATCGAATCAATCATAAAATAAACTGAACGATTTCAACCGCCATCGTCCCTCAATTATTTAGGGGAGTGGAACATCGCACCACTTCCAATTACATTATAATACTGACGGGGAATAGTGTTATTTACTTTATTATATTTTCATCATTCATTTAGAAAAAATTGCCAGTTTGGTGATATTTTTTGCGATAATTCGTGTTTGGGTATATAAAGAAAGAAAGGAAAAAAAAAAAAAAAAAAGGAAAAAAAAACCTCCGCCAAAATGGTGATTATGGCGATATACTTCACCATAACCCTTATAGTATGCATTATTATATGTGAAACTGGCGAGATAAAAAAAAAAAAATCGATAATGAGGTATGCTCAAGGAAAGAAGATTCAGTGTTGAAGACATTCATTTTTTAACTTTTTACACCATTAAAACATTTTTGCTGAAATTTCGGTTGTGGGGATGATTAGAACACCTTAAGAGACAATACCACAGCGATTTTTCTCAAAATCATTACAGCCGTTTTTTTTGCAATAATTGAAAAACATAATTTTTTCAATGGCAGCTATCTTATGCGCATGCTCGATTTTGACGAAAACCTTAATGGTAAGTCCCATGGCCACCACTAATCCTCATACCAAATTTGAACATCGTATGTCAATTTGTTCGGGAGTTATGACACACACACACACACACACACACACACACACACACACACACACACACACACACACACACACACACACACACACACACACACACACACACACACACACACACACACACACACACACACACACACACACACACACACACACACACACACACACACACACACACACACACACACACACACACACACACATTTTTTTTTAGATCACTTTTGGGGAATTAGGATGTTCCAAAACGTGGAGAAATGCAGAAAAATTGATGATTTTTTTTTCCACCGAATGCTATACTTTCATCCCCCTATGTATATATACGTATGGGTAATTGAAAGTAAAAAACGGAGTAGTCTGGAAGTTAAGTTTAAATACTTTTATGATGTTTAAGCCTCTTTCAGTCGGTCAAATGCATCCTCACAGTCTATCGTCCTCAAGAATTTCTGCCCGCTCTCTGTCAGTTTGTAAAGGGGTCTTGCGATGTAAGAAAAGTCCTTCGCAAATCGTCTACAGTAGGTGCAAAGCCCCAGGAAAGCCCTCAACTGATGTACATCTTTGGGGCATCTCCACTCTTTAACTGCCGACACTTTTTCTGGATCTGTGCGTACACCCTCGGCAGAGATGACATGTCCGAGGTAGGTCACTTCATGTCGAAATAACTTACATTTGGCCGAACTTAACTTCAGGTTGGCGTCTTTTAATTTCCGCAGCACCTTCATTAAATTTTCTAGATGTTCCTCGAAACTTCGCCCAATGATAATGATGTCATCGAGGTAAATCAGACAGGCTTCATAGGAAAGACCTCTTAGCACTGTTTCCAGGAGGCATTCGAATGTTGCTGGAGCATTGCATAATCCAAATGGCATCACCTTGAATTGCCAAAGTCCTTGTCCGGTTATGAATGCTGTCTTTTCTCTGTCATCAGGGTGTATCTCAACCTGCCAATATCCACTCTTTAAGTCTAGTGTCTAAAACCACTTGTTTCCAGAAAGAATGTCCAGAGTGTCATCAATTCTAGGAAGAGGGTAGCTGTCCTTTTTCGTGACATCGTTCAACCTCCGATAATCGACGCAAATTCTAGTTGAACCATCCTTCTTTCGAACCAGGACGATGGGAGTAGCCCAAGGGCTGGCTGAAGGTTCAATCACGTCGCTATCTTGTATTTCCTTTAGAAGACTTCCTACCTCTTCCTATTTAGCAAACATTAGCCTTCTTGGGTGTTGCTTGATAGGGTGGGTGGTCTCTTGTATCAGCGAAATGTACATAGACTTTTCTTTTTACAAAATTAATACTACGAAATATTTATATATATACAGAAATTCGCAATAATATGTACTTTAATATTACAACCTATAAAATATACAAATGGCCTATAACTTTTTATAGGACGGTTATATCGTTTTGATCTTTTTCTCTTCCATTCAGCGTCACAAAATATTCCACACAGATGTGTCACATGCCTAGGTTATACAAAAAATGATTTTCAGTTTTTTTAAAAAAAAAATATCCTTTTTTCCTAGATACTTTTACACTCTTTTGTTGCATTATTCTCATGACAAATAAAACAAATTTCCCAAGTTTTATGAACGTACCAATTTTTTATTTCTTAATGCCGTATTTTACCTTCCCTCGGTTTTTAGATGAGTTTTCGTTTATAAAAAGAATTGTAACCTTTTTTATTAGTTATATTGTCTTTCTTATTATTTCATTCGATTCAGCATTAAAAAATACTCTAAAAACATGTGCCACAGGTCTAAATTGTCCCAGAATTAATTTTTCAGTTTTAAAACTACCCGACTCCCACTCCCCAAAATACATCTATCTTCACTAGATATGTTTATAAACTCCTTCGATTATTCATTTTCATAACAAATGGAACATTTTTGCCAAGTTTCATCAATGGGCCATTTTTTTTGTTTGTTTTTAATGTCCAATTTTACCTGTACTAATATAGTCACAACTTTAATATTTGGTACAAATGCCAACTAAGACAAACATAGAAAAAGTAAGCTATTCCGATCTCTATTAACCAACTTTAAGGGGTAGAAAAAGGTCAAATGTTTGAAACGAGGAATTTTCTAATGACCCACTTTCCAGCTAGTCACAACTCTAATTTTTGGTACAAATGTCAACTAAGACACACAGAAAAGTTAAGAATTAGTTGTTATAAAAAATTGTGTTTGTTTTGTTAGTTGTTGTTCTCCTCTATGAGATATCAGTCATATTTGTGTTATTGCATGATATTGCCATCTCTAGAAGTTGTGACATTTAAGGAGTTATTGCATTTTTGATTTTTGTATTGTTGCATGATATTACCATCTCTAGTATTTATTGCATTTATTGAAGAATGGTTATTGATACATATTAGGAGTTATTGTATTTATTGAATGAGAAAACGTTTTTTAATTACTTATTTAATTACTTATTACATATGCCCAATGTTGGCCTCACTTATAATTGTATGCTCGAGCTCCTGTAAAAAAAGTAAAGATATTGATAGGACAAGACGATTTTAGTTCAGTATGCAGAGCTGAAGTTAGAGCTTAAGAAACAGGCAACAAAATATACCTTCAATACATACCTTACGTAGCATTTATTTATTAAAGCTTTGACAACATTCAAAGATTTTAAAGTGTTTGTAATTTAAAAAAAAAAAAAAAAAAATCGATTTAAGAATTGAACTGAATTTTTAAAAAACCTGCTTATTATTTCAAAAATACCTTCTCTAAAAAATTAGAGTTGTGAACTGAACAAGGGGGATAAAAAATAATTTCAAGGGAATTGCAATGGATATTTTATTATTAAATAATTTACAATAATACATAGCTTTAATATATTGCAATAAAATGCACTAATTTATCTTGAAACAAAAATATTTCGAGTTTATTCCTTATCCATTTAAATTAATTCACTTAATTTTATAAGTTTAGAATTTGAGATATGATCTACATAACAGCGATGGAATTGAATACTCCCACCGCTCTTTCATTTCAGTTAAGAAGGTTGCAGTCGATTTGACTTCCTTTGCAAAGAATACTGTTACGAATTTTGTATATTTGTAAATATTTCGTAGTGTTAATTTTGTAAATAGTAAAATTTATATACATTTCGCATAAGGCAGTGCAATAGTTCGTCTTAACTTGGCTTCCCTGCAGTGTGTCTATTAATGCTTGATAACGAGTTTTATAGAGGTAAGGCTGGGAAGAAAGTTTTACAAGGAGAAGGGCATTTAACGTTATGGTAATGGCATTCTCGCTAAATTGGCTAGATAGAGCCAAGTTGGCCAAGGTTTTGGCGACTAATTTTTGTCACCAAATTTGGCGAGAAATCGCCAAATATCGCCAAACTTGGCGACCATTTGCGACGACATTTTCGGTCCCCATGTATATGTGTAGGACTTTTTGACTACTATCTGGAAAGTTCTCCAAATGTCTATCTCTAGAAGATTCACGTATGTTCGCCTCCCCTAAATAAGCCCGGCCATGAGTTGGGTTAGTGAAGTTGTTGATTGGGTTAGTCAGTGAGTTGACTGGAATTACTGAGTTGAGATACTGAGTCTCAGCGAGCGTTCAGAGAGTTCCGAAAGCGAACTGTATTGCATTGTCTTTTGTGGGGATTTAGCAGTTGTGTGTCAAGTTCAACTGCTGTTTTGTGCTCTATTGTTGTGAAAAGAGCTGTATTGAGTCTACTAGAACGAGAAGTTCTGGAGTTGTAAAGGAATCTGCGAAGAGTTATTTTGAAATAAATTTCTGCAAGTTTTGATCTGCTTTGGCTTCAAATCTTTCGAACCCATCCACGCAACAATACTTACAACTTTTAAAGGTGAGCCAAGGTGGCGATAAATATTATATTACTCATAATGTAATGGATGAGATGATGCCAATTTGGCTCACTTTTAAAAGGAAAGGATGTCAGAAAAGTGAAATCGTCTACACCCTTTCTCATTGAAAATAAAAGAGAGTTGTTACCAAATAAAAAAGAATGATCTTTATTTAGTAAGTTATGGCATATTTGCATATCAGATTTAGTTTAAATAATTGAAAGTCTATTTTTTAAATGCTATACCCATGTTCTCCTGACAGTAGACACTCATATTATTATAGTATTTCTCTACCTTCTATAAAAATAACCAGAATGTTGTTCCGTATCTAAATTCGCAGTCGTTTCTTGAACTTAACTAGATTTTATCTTTAATAGTCTTTAACATCCTATTTTCGAATCTGTCAAAAATAGCACAAATCAACTCAATTTTAGAAAAATAATGTTTTTTTAAAACAACAACCTGGTGAAATTTGCCTTCTTATCCTCAATGAGGTAAACTACTAGAAAGTCAAGCAATATATAAAATAAATAATAAAAACAAAAAAATAATGTGAAACAATTTATTGATTTTTGTTTAAAAGCTTTTAACAATATCTTTTTTTTTTATTATTTTCTCTAAATACCAATCGCAGGCATCAATGCAATCTTTGTTTATCTTCTTCCAAATGCTTCTCTGTATGGCTTCATGACTGAAAGTAAACAAACAGATATATTTTTTCGACATCGGAATAGCTTATTTTCCCAATGTTTGTACTTGTTGACATTTGTTATTAAAGTAGTAACTACACTGGAAGTGTAACGTTTGAATATCTTGAAACTTTTTCGACTTCTTAAAGTTGGTTAATCGAGATAGGTAAAGCTTACTATTTTGCCCTCGTTGCTATGTGTACCAATTTTTGAAGTTTTGACTCTATGGGAAGTGGGTGAATTAGTGATGAGTGAGGGTTTTCTCTTTTATAAATAGAAGTTACTGTCAACATAGAATACTAGGTAAAACTTCCAATTACGGTATAGATTCTGCGTCAAGAATTGTTTACATTAAACTGTACCAAATTATGGTAAACATAGACAGTTACCTTGTAATTAAAAAAATGGCAGCGGCTGCCACTTTTTGGTGAAAATCACCTTGGCGCAGAATCCGTACCGTACTTGGAATTTTAACAATTACTTTAACGTAGAATACAATTAAGCCTTTTTGTTCATCCTTCATTATGTATTTTTTATGCGTTTTTGGTATTTGTAGAAATAGGATCAATTCTTGAAGTCTTATTTTTTTTTTAATACAACCGATTTCATTCTGGTCCCATTACATCGATTGATAATACGAGTTATTTCAACTGGAAAAGTATTCAGTTGAAACTAAAACTGCTTTTAGAGATATTATATATAATCTCAGGAAAAGACTGCAACCTTCAGAGTAGAAAAAATTTGCTGATAAATTGAATTTTCCTTCCAAACTAATCTCTAAGAAATAAAACAGTTTTTCAAAAAAAGATATCTCTTAATAAGCTTACCTTGAGATGAAATTTATAACGAGAAATGGGGAGAAACAAATTGGTTTAGAAGACTTTAGAACGACAAGTTTGAAATTTGGAATGTTTTCAGTATCGAAAGAAAAGTAGAAAATATACAAAAGTTTTAAGGTAAAAACTAACCCTCCCACCCAAAAAAAAAAGCAAGACGAAAAGGTTTTATTCAATAGTTTTAAAAGTATAATCCTTTATTTACATCTGTACTTTAAAAACAGTGTAATTATATAAACTTTATGGAACAATTTAAAGATCAGAATTTCTTTCGTTTGAGCAAAGCAAGATTAAATCTGCCGACCAAACGGTATAGTGGTTAGCGTGCTAGCTTCTAGACCACGAGGTTGCGGGTTCGAGTCCCGTGTTGGCATGGGTGTTTGTAAATGTATGTTGGCTTGTCTAATGACGAATGTTTCGGCGCATTATAGCCCTCGTGTTGCTGAAGGCGCCAGATAATCTGAAAACAACCAACCAACCAAGATTAAATCTTGGAAAAGGATGAGATCTGTTTGCAACCACAGATCCTTTTTCAATAACTTTAATAAGAAAACAAATCAGGAACTTTAATGTATTGAATACCCATAAAAACAACTTTGTAAACAATCGCCAAGTTTATTATGCAAAAGCCGTGAAAAGTATTGCAATCTAAAGTAGAGTCAAGTTTAAAGTTGTAATGAAAATTAAGTGAGATTTTCAACTCGAAGTGAAAATTCCCCTTCATGCAGAACAAGCGTGATCCAAAATACGTGACATTTTTGTAGCTGGATATTGAGGCATTTGAAGGAGAACTTCTAGAAGAAAATCTTTTTCATTGCCCATAATTTACAACAAACTTGGTTCTACTTTAGATTGCAATACTTTTCACGTTTACAGTTATTGCATGAAGAACTTGCTGCTTATCTGGAAAGAAGATTTTGTTCGGATTTCATTTTTTTTTTTTATAGAACTAGTTTTAATTTTGTTGCTTATTTTGTATACCGATAGCTAGTTTAAAAATGTTTAGTTTTCGTAATTTAAATATTTCTGGTCTGAAGCGGTTAAGTATACGTCTTCTTACTTGTTATACAGTCGACTGTTGACGAACTATGAGTTTGTTGACTATTTTATTATTTTAATTTAAATTATTTATTTTGTTTTTTGTTCGTTATAAAATAGTGAACGAGTGTGAATGTATGTCTTTGAAATAACGACGGACCGTAGATGTCTTTTCTGCTGGTTTATTAAACTTGAGTAAAGATTAACTTGAGTAAAGACTATTGCAGTATTAGAGAATGAGAAGATGGGGCCGTAAGCCCGCTCACAAGATACGCTATCCCAGCCAAGAATGCTCTCGAAGGCTCGAGTTAGTTAACTCTTTCCTCTGTTGGCGAAGTTGGCCGGTCGCCAATTGGATTTGGCGATACACTGGCGCTTGCGCGCTAACATCCCGCCCGGCCTTGCACAGAGTGCTAAATCAACACATATACAGCATTTTATATGACACAATTAAGAAAAGTGACAATTTAGAAAAGCACATAAAAAACTACATTGAAATTAACAAATCACAACATTAATTAACATGGAATTTAGAAAGGAACTAAAATGAATACAATATGTAATAATAATAAAATATTACAGAAAATAATTACAGTTCCAATGGCAATACACACAATTTTGAGATAGCTCTCCTCAATATCCCCGACTTTGTTTTTACATCGCACACACGTACAATGTTGTCCTTCCCTGGGTACATTTCAATGATACGACCTAGTAACCATTTGCATGGAGGTAAATTGTCCTCCTTAATTATCACCATGTCACCTACTTTGATATTGTCCTTTTTGAAAAACCATTTGTTTTTTTGTTGCAAATTATTCAGGTAATTTGTGTTCCACTGCTTCCAAATAGTTTGAACCCTTTTCGTAATAAATTGCCATTTGCTTAACCTATTATCTACAATATCAGTCATATAAGGTTCCACAATTGAAGTCATTGGTCTTCCAATGAGAAAGTGGGCAGGGGTTAAAACCTCAAAGTTTTCTACATCAGAAGAGAGTGGAGTAAGGGGACGCGAATTTAATATCATCTCAATTTGATTCATGATAGTCAAAAATTCCTCATATGTAAGGTTTGTATTACCCACGACTCTCCGGAAGTAGTACTTGAAGGATTTTACACCTCCCTCCCACAGCCCCCCTTGATTTGGAGCACGGGGAGGAATATGAACCCATTTTTTGAAAGCCTTCTTTAGGATTGACCCTGAAACATTTTATACAGTTATGAGTGACCTTTCGACAGAGGTCTCTACCACTTAATATCCAATACTTTTGTCGGATTTGATACAGCAAGGCTTGAGGGCCTAAATGAAAGTATTTAACATGACAATTTTGAATAATCATTTCAGAAATTTTAGATTTGTTGGGTAATATGATTGGATGTTTCCGATCATAGGAAATGTTTGCATTAGTTAGACGACCACCCACTCTTAAAACACCCTTAGAATCAAGAAATGGTGATAAGGATTTAATTTTACTTGAGGGTGATACCATACCATCTCTTTCAAGATGCTGAATATCAGAGGAAAAATGTTGTTTTTGAATCCCCTTAATTATAAAAGTTTCTGCGATGGTTCTTTCTAAGGCAGAAATATAACCCTTTTGAATCAAAACCCCTCTGCATGCATTAATAAATCTGAAAACATAACTCAATACATTCAAGTTAGTTACAAAATTGTTACTAAAACTCAATAACTTATCAATTAAAGCATTATCATTAACACTTAATAAAGCAATATCATTAGAAACGTAGGATTTTTTAAGCTCAGTAACATATTCTTCTTCAGGCACACAAATAGATTCTGAAAGTGGAAGGCATTCCAGTGTGTGAAGGAATTCAAGGCCATTCAGCCACATTGAATCTGGTCGAATGAGTGTTTCGACCGATGTTCCTCTGGACAACAGATCGGCCTGATTTTCCTTACCTGGACAATGGAAACAGTTATTGGGATCAGTTAGGGATTTTATCTCGTTTACACGGTTGGCAACAAACTGTTTCCACCTTTTAGAGGATCCCTTTATCCAGTATAGCACTATTTGAGAATCAGTCCAGAATTTTAGTGAAATAGGTTTCTTGGATTCGATAATTTTCTGGACCTTGCAGATAAGTCGAGCAGCCACTAGAGCTCCAAGCAGCTCCATACGTGGTAAAGTTATTGCTTTTAGAGGGGCAACACGACTTTTTGAAGCGACAAGATTCACTGTAACACACTCTTTCTTGATCATTCGTAAATACACTGAAGCACCGAATGCCCTTTTGCTAGCGTCACAAAAACAATGAATTTCCACGATGTCGTCTTCTTCAGCAGTTGAATCCAGAACCAATCTCGGAGCCTGGAATTCGTCTAGAAGTGGTAGCTCGGAACACCATTGATGCCATTCCTGCTGGATGTCTTGGGGCAAAGTAGTATCCCAAGGAATTTTCCTTTGCCATAGCTTTTGCAGAAGACACTTCACATGTATAGTGAATGGAGTGAGTAGACCAAGAAGATAGAAGATTTTTCCAACAGCTTGTAGGAGAAACCTTTTGGTGTTTTTGTTGAGTGAAAGGAACTGAAGTAGACCCTTGATCTGGATCGTGAAGCAGTCGTCTTTAGTACTCCAAGACAGCCCTAGAACCTTGGTAAGGTTTGAACCCAGGCTGACCGAAGAGTCCACTGGATACAAGTCAAGGCCTTCTTTCTTCCATTGATCCATCAAATTGACATCATTAGTAATCCATTTTCGGAGAGTCATGTTGGCCTCTTGCATAATGTTTTTCGCGTTGTGAGAAATTTGAAGAGCTTCTTGAAAGTTGTCTGCACCCGAGATAAAATCATCAACATAAAAACACTTATCCAAGAGCTTAACTGTAGTAGGGAATTCCTCACTGTATTTCTGGATGTGGTGTTTGATGGTAGCAGACAAGAGAAATGGCGAAGCGTTGACTCCAAAAAGAACTCTCTGAAATCTGAAGACTTGAAAATTGTCTTTTGACAATTGGTTGTTAGGCCACAAGAAACGCACTGCATCTCTTTGGTTCTCTGCTAGACCCAGTTGGAGGAACGCCTTTGAAATATCAGAACAAATTGCTATCTTGTTTAACCTGAAATTTACCAAAATATCAAAAATGAAAGGGTTTAGGTTCTTACCAGTCCATAAACAGTCGTTCAAGGATAGTTGTCCACTTTCATGTGAACTGGCGTCGAAGACTAGTCTCGTAGAGGTAGTAACACTGTCCTTCATAACCGCATGATAAGGCAAGTAATAAACAGGATTATTGCACACCGAACTAGGATTCTCAACCTTCTCTATAATGCCCTGAGAGAGATAGTCCTGAATGATTTCTTGATACTTAAACCTCATCTCGGTATTTTGTTGAAGTCGTTTCACAGTACTCTGAAAACGTTGCTTGGCGACAGAAAAATTGTTGCCAAGTTCATTGTAGTCACGCTTTCATGGAAAACTCACAACATAACGACCATTACTGAATTTAACAGTTTCATTGAAAATGTTCATGGCCTGGTCTTCTTCGAAAAGTTTGGGATCGTCTCTGATTCCAAGAGATTCCAGCTCGAAGAAACGATTCAAATTTTCCTCGACTGGCTCAGTGTCATGAATTAAGTAGCAATGTTTTTTGGCAGAAAAATCGGGTTTAGATACTGACCCGGAAACTATGTATCCAAAAACTGAGTCCCTTAAGAAGAGGTCATTTATTTTTAATGTGTCGTTTTTAAATACTTGTAAAGCCCAATCGCACCCTATTAAGGCATCAACACGACCTGGCTTGTAGAATGTCTTGTCAGCCAACTGGACTAAGTCCGGAAGCCTTAAATCCGAAATTTGCAACTCGGAAGAAGGCGTGAAATCAACGATATTATTCACTACAAAGAATTCAATGTTCTCCTTGAAACTTGAATCGGCGTTAGAGAAGAAAGTACTGGTTTTAAATCGTAGTGTTTGAGAGCAATTGTTTAATCCAGTAACTGCTGAATTAACTCTTTCTTTTCGCAATTGCAACCTTTCTGCTACGCTGGCACTTAAAACTGAAATTGTTGACGCTGTATCGAGAATGCAACGCACAGGAAATCTTTCCCCAAATCTGTCTTCCAGAAAAACAGTGCAAGTACACAACAGCGATGTTCTACGCTCCGCAGAAATAGTAGCGAGAGATAGGTTACGCCCTTCTTCAATAGAAGAAACAGGAGAGGTTATGTGTGGCGCCGAGCTCATTTGATTGACAGTTTCAGAGTCCAGAGGACCGACCAAACGGTATAGTGGTTAGCGTGCTAGCTTCTAGTCCGCGAGGTTGCGGGTTCGAGTCCCGAGTTGGCATGGGTGTTTGTAAATGTATGTTGGCTTGTCTAATGACGAATGTTTCGGCGCATTATAGCCCTAGTGTTGCTGACGGCGCCAGATAATCTGAATACAACCAACCAGAGTCCAGAGGAGAGCATTTAGTTGAATCATCAAAATGCAATAAGGAATGATGACGCATGCCGCATCGTCGACAGCAAAATTTCGAGAAGCATGTTTTATGTTTCCCTTGTAAACAATTTTTCCAAAAGTTATTTTTCTTTGTATATTCAAATCTCTGTTTCGTATCCATTCTCAGAAAGAGAGGGCATAAATTTAACGAATGATAGTTAGTCAATGAAGAATCATTTTTATTCTCGGCGCAAAGAGAGCAGATCTTTTTATTTTTTGAGTTGGAATTAATCATAAACGTTTTTGCATGCGCCTTAGGGTTGCTATAATGTTTAGCAGCCGGCGCTGGCTTCGTCGCCAATTCTGAAAATGGATCGCGACTAATTGAATTCAAGATTGAACTTCTCTTTTCAAGAAACGATAGTAAATTTTCCAATTCAGAGATTTGGTTAGATTTTAAAGTTAACTCGAATTGTTTTATAGATTCCTTATCTAGTTTCTGAAAGAGAATGTTAATTAAAACAACATCTAAAAAATTATTTTGCTCGTAGCCGAGAAGTTTTAATGCTCTTAAGTTTCTTTTCACACAGTCAATTAAACTTCTTATATCCTTACTGGAGTCCTGAATTTTTGCATGATTAATAATTGATAGTACGTGAGAATCAACTAACAATCTTTTGTTTTCAAAGCGTTCTGTTAATGCATTTAGTAAAGAATCGAAAGTATCGTCAGCAGACTCCAAGTGTTTAGCTTCACCTTTAATTGATGCACGCAGATAAAAGAGTTTCTGAGAGTCACTTAATATAGGGTTTTGAGATATTAAAGAAGTAAACTGAGTTATAAAGTTTCCCCAATCCTCACAAGCTCCTGAAAAGGTAGGCAGAGGAATTTCTGGAAGGCGTATGTTAGGTTTCGATTCAATGGATACTTCATTAACCTTTGATTTAACAATATTGCAATTATTGAAAGATTTTAAATAATCATTCAAACTAACCTCTAGTTTTTCGAGGCGTTCTTCAGTATCGTCTGTTAGAATATTTAAATTCAATATTTCATGTTACTCTATTTTTAAGCCACTACCTATTATTCCATTATACAGCATTTGTACAACTCAACTCTGTTCACCTGTTTTTAAGTTTGAAAAGAAAAAAAAAATTCTTCTGGAAATAAAATAACCATTTTTCATCTTAAAGTTATTTCTGAGTTATTTCAAGTCCAATAGATTATGAGACTGAGTGTAGTTTTGAAATATTTTTAAAGAATTTGAAATTGATTACGAAAGCAGAAGTTTTGATTCAGATTACACTGAAGACAAAATGGCAGAAGGAGCTCGAATATCAATTACAAAACTAAATAATTCAAACTACCAAATTTGGAAGTATAAAGTGGAACTTCTATTAATTAAAGAAGGACTCTGGAATATTGTAGAAAATCAGAAACCTGCGGATGCAAATGAAGATAGGATTACTAAAGATGGAAAGGCTCGGGCTACCATCGGACTTTTAGTAGAAGATAACCAACTGTGCCATGTGAAGAAACAAAATACAGCCAATGGTATGTGGAATTCTCTTCTCAACTATCATCAAAAATCAACATTATCAAACAAAGTCAACTTGCTGAAACGCCTGTGTAGTTTGAAACTGGATGAACACAGTGATATGGAAGAACACATCAACACTATGACAGATCTAATTGATCAACTGACTGCATTGGGTGAAAATTTGGCGGAACCTCTAACTGTGGCATTATTGTTGAGCAGCCTCCCTGACAGCTATGCAACATTGATTACAGCTTTGGAGACCAGACCGGAAGCAGATTTGACACAAGAACTGGTTAAAAATAAGTTGATCAAAGAAAACAGAAGAAGAAGAGAACTGAACCATGGAAGCCAGCAAAGCCATGAAAAGGTATTAAAGGTCAATTCTACTGTTCAGAAGTATACAAACAAAAGAAGCTGTTTTTTCTGTAAGAAGCCAGGCCACGACAAGGTAGATTGTCGAAAGTATAAAGCATGGTTACAACGGAAAGGAACAAATCAGCAAGAAAATCAACATACAGCTAAGAAAGTAACTCTAGCAGATAACAGTTCAAAAATTACAATCAGCAATGAAGAACATATTTGTTTTATCTTGGGTGAAACAGAAACTCTTACGTGGTATATTGACTCTGGTGCAACTTCCCACATGACCAGCAACTTTGATTTCTTTACAGAACTCGATGAAACCATTCAAGATAAAGTCTACCTTGCAGATGGACAAATCATAGTGACCAGTGGAAAGGGTGAAGGCTGGATATTTTATGAAAATGACCAGAACCAAGTACGTAAAATAAAAGTTCAAGATGTCCTTTATGTGCCACAATTGCATGGAAATTTATTATCTGTCAAGAAACTAGTTGATAAAGGATTTAAAATTGACTTTAGTAATGGACAGTGTACTATAAAGTTAAAAGAAAAAACTGTTGCTGTAGCAAATACTAAAAACAGTTTATATGTATTAAATACACAAAAGGCATTAAGTGCAACTGATTGCAATTCTTTCTGCATACATGAATGGCACAAAAGATTAGGCCATCGAGATATTCAAGCTATAAAGAAAGTGGCGAATAAATATTTAGCCACAGGATTAAAGATAAAACCTTGCAAACACACTGATGTATGCGAGATCTGCATTAAAGGGAAAATGACGAAAACATCGTTTCCAAAGAAATCGACAACAGAAACCTCAGAATTGTTTGAGTTGGTTCATTCGGATGTTTGCGGACCGATTCATGTTGCAACACCAAGTGGAAATAGATATATACTTACACTAATCGATGATTTTAGCAGGTATACTAAAATTTATTTGTTGAAGAATAAGTCGGAAGTTTCAAGAAACATAATTCATTATGTGAAACAGGTTCAGACTATGTTCGGGAAAACACCAAAGTGCATAAGATCAGACAGAGGTGGTGAATACATGAATGCTGAAGTGGATAAAATCTTTATTGATGAGGGGATACAGAGACAAACCTCGGCACCATATACACCTCAGCAGAATGGGACTGCGGAACGTAAGAACAGATACCTTATTGAAATGACAAGATGTTTACTTCTAGAATCAGGTCTTGAAAATAAATATTGGGGAGAAGCTATTCAGACTGCCAACTTCCTACAGAACAGACTGCCAAAAACATAATGAAGTTACACCCTACGAGTTATGGCATGGAGAAAAACCAAGTCTGGAGGTAATCAAGACATTTGGCATTAAAGCTTACACTCTAATCCCAGAAGGACAAAGATTAAAGTTAGACAACAAAGCAAAATTGATGACATTTGTGGGTTATCAAGAGGGATCTAAAGCCTACAGATTGTTAGACAGAAAGACCAACAAGATTACCATCAGTAAACATGTGAAGTTCGTAGACGATTTCGAGTCTGAAAGTCAAAAGGAAGCCATACCAGACAATTTAGTTGAAGAAGAACTATGTCAATTCGAACTTGAGGGGGAGACCAACTCTTCGGCATATTTTGATTTTGAGGAAACAGAAGAAACAGATGAAGAAACCAATATGCTCAGAAGATCAAATCGAGTTAGAAAAGCACCTGAAAGATTAATTGAAACAATCCAAATGGCTAAGGAAGGTGAAACTCAAGAAGCAGAACCAAAAACATATGAAGCAGTGATCAAGTCTAAAGATGCTGAATCTTGGAGTAATGCAATGAAAGAAGAAATAAATTCACTGAAGGAAAGCAGAACTTGGGAATTAACAAAACTTCCACCAAATAAAGAAGCAATAGCCAGCAAGTGGGTTTTCAAGAGAAAAATTGATGAAAACGGACATGTAGACAGATTTAAGGCCAGATTGGTTGCGCAGGGATTTTCTCAAAAATTTGGCGAAGAATATGATGAAGTTTTCGCACCTGTTGTACGCCAGACTACATTTCGAACTTTGTTAACTATTGCAGGAAAAAGAAAAATGGAAGTTAATCAGTATGACATTCAGACAGCATACTTAAATGGCGATCTACATCATGATGTATACATGAAACAGCCAAAAGGATATGAAGAACCAGGAAAGCAACATCGTGTTTGTAAACTTCAGAAGAGTTTATATGGTTTGAAACAGGGTGCAAACGAATGGAATAAGAAACTCCATGACAGTTTCATGAAAATGAGCTTCAAGCAGAGTAAGACAGACCCATGTCTATATTCGAAACATTCAAATGGAGCCTGGACCTATATTCTTGTGTATGTTGACGATCTGATTGCAGCCAGCAAAGAAAGTTTAAATTTAAGGGAATTTGAATTGGAACTTATGAAACAATTCAAAATAAAGAACCTGGGACATTTAAAATTTTATTTGGGTTTACAAATTGATCGAGATGATGATGGACTTTTCTATTTGCATCAAACAAACTACATCAATCGAAAAATAAAGGAGTTTGGGTTAGAGGATTCGAAACCATCAAGAATACCTCTGGAGCCAGGATACTTAAAGAGAAATGAAGTTGAAGATCCATTGGAAACAAATACAGTTTATCGAGCAGCTATAGGATCACTACTTTACATTTCATCTAATACAAGACCAGATATATCAGTTAGTACATCAATTCTAGCTAGTAAAGTTAGCAGACCAACTCAAAGTGACTGGACAGAAGTTAAACGAGTATTTCGATACTTGAAAACTACAGTGCACAAAAGACTAAAGTTAGGTTCAGATCTACACAGTGAAACTACCATTTTAGAAGGGTATGTGGATGCCAATTGGGCAGGATCTGAGGGAAGAAGATCACAGAGTGGTTATTTGTTCCAACTATATGGAGGGACAATATGTTGGTCAAGCAAGATACAGCCATCAGTTTCTTTATCGAGTGCAGAAGCTGAGTATGTAGCTCTTGCAGAATCAGCACAAGAAGCTATATGGTTAAACAGACTATTGAGGGATTTTCATGAAGCAGCTACGGTACCTATAACAATATTCGAAGACAATCAGAGCTGCATCAAAATGCTTACGAGTGGAAGGTTTAGTCAGCGCACCAAACACATTGGACATTAAGTATCATTTTGTTCGTGAACTTGTAACTAATAATTTTCTGTCGGTATTATACTGCCCAACTGATGTCATGAAAGCTGACTTATTGACGAAGCCTCTTGAAGCAGTTAAGACTGCAAAATTTTCAAAAGGAATGGGGTTGGTGGGATAGAAATATTGAGGGGGAGTGTTAGAATATTTAAATTTAATATTTCATGTTACTCTATTTTTAAGCCACTACCTATTATTCCATTATACAGCATTTGTACAACTCAACTCTGTTCACCTGTTTTTAAGTTTGAAAAGAAAAAAAATTCTTCTGGAAATAAAATAACCATTTTTCATCTTAAAGTTATTTCTGAGTTATTTCAAGTCCAATATCGTCAATATCTGTCTCGATGCTCCATAAATCTTCCTTTGCTGCACTGGCGTAATAACATTCACTGAGCTCGTCCAGTTTTTGTTGATGACACGTAATTCGCTTTAACTTCGCTTCAATTTCACTGGCCGAAGTGAATTTCATAGATTCGTCTTCGATAGACTTTTCTAGCTTCGTAATGTAGCCTTTAATGGCTCCTTTCGATCTGTTTAGTTTTTCAAGTTGATTAGAGGCGTCAATGCTTACACTCGATTCATCTGGCAACGATTGCTTTTGAAGCTGCTTATTGGATTCCGTCATGACTGTATCCAAAGGGTCTCCGATGCTCGAAGGTCCAAACAATGATGTTCGTTATAAAATAGTGAACGAGTGTGAATGTATGTCTTTGAAATAACGACGGACCGTAGATGTCTTTTCTGCTGGTTTATTAAACTTGAGTAAAGATTAACTTGAGTAAAGACTATAGCAGTATTAGAGAATGAGGGGCTAGATGGGGCCGTAAGCCCGCTCACAAGATACGCTATCCCAGACAAGAATGCTCTCGAAGGCTCGAGTTAGTTAACTCTTTCCTCTGTTGGCGAAGTTGGCCGGTCGCCAATTGGATTTGGCGATACACTGGCGCTTGCGCGCTAACATTTGTTTTGTTTTGTTTTGAAACCACCGACTGTCTATTTCTGCCACTTATAAAGTGCTTAACACAGCCAGATACGTCTCGTAATTTTGAGCATCTAGAAGAATACGAGATCGAAATCTTCTAGTGTAAACCCCTCTCTCCGACCCCACCACACCAACGAGAGGACATTGAGGCCACGACAGATTTAATGTGCACCAGCCCCCATTAGGTACATACCGATATATGGCGGACCGAGGACAGAACCCACAACCTTCCGGTTATGAGCTCGATACTCTACCGCAAAACTATCGGGAGCCCTTTATTTTGTTTTAAGACAGTTAAAAAAAAATGTCAACAAAGTCTAACTAACTGGATTTTTCTAAGAAAATTCAATTTACTGGACCTCAGTCCATGAAGTATTTATGCATTCAATGTGAATGATGACAGTATAAAATTATTTTAAATAAATAGTTTATTTAAATATGCAAAAAAAGTTGACAAGAACAAAAATTAACATTTGGCGATCAATTCGTAGCTGATAAAGGTATCTCCAATATTCTGTTGTATAAGGCGTAAATATCCTTTTTTTAAAAAAATTATTTCTTGATTTTGGAGGCTTCGCGGTGTGTGGTGAATTTATCCTCTATTTATATATGCTAATAGCCACTGGTAACTGGTAGTCACTGGTAGTAACGTTGCACCCGTCATGCGATTCGAAGGAGAAATCTCGATTTGGTTATTTTTCTTTTGTAAACACTGTAAACTTTACAAGCATACCAACTTTCATAGTTGTAGCTTTATTAGAAGTACCTTAGTATATTGATGATCAGTGAGTGAGTGACACAGAGGGGGTATCAAAATGTGCCCTTTTCGAATCTGATTATCTCGACAATCAATATAATTGGAGACTTGAAATTCAGGGGCCTTTCTCTAATATGGCTAACAGCTACCCGTAAATAAAATTATTTCAGCTCTAAGAGAAAGTGTAGATACGAGAGGGTAAGAATACTGCTGATTTGCTTCCAGAAAAAGGAGTTTGGCAGTGAACTTTTAGGGTGCACTGCCATGCACCTAGATATTTTTGTGATGTTTCTGAAAACCATAAGCATTTTTAATGTGAGATAACAGTGTAAGGAAACAATGGTGTCAGAACTCTTTTCATTCAAGGGCATAAGATAGGTGGATAGATAAGGATAGGATGCACACAAAAAACTTGTGAATTTATCTAATTTGCCGATGTTTCATTACAAAAAATATCGCCAAATTGACGAGTTTGGTGATAAAAATAGTTATCAATTCCTAGTTTTGGAGAAGAATCGAACTGAAAGGTAGACGGAATTTTGCTGCGCGTATTATTACATTAGTGTAGAATCTATAACTACAAAAAATTATTTTTCAATTCATTGAATATATTTATCCGAAATAAAAAGTATTTTGTGATAACAGAATATAGTACGAAAACGGAATATACTTGGAAAACTGATAATATAGTATTTTATTTTGTGGTTGTAAATTGTTTTACCCAAAACGAAAATTTTGAACATCTCTATCTTTGCATGTATCTGAATTTTTATTAGGGGTCAATTGTTTCCTTTAAATATTATTTTCATACATACGGAAGATATAATTTTTAGGTAGATAAACCATTAAGAAGTTTGCATATATAGAATCAGAATTCTATGTTAGGTTGAAATTTGTAAGAAGTCGAAGTCAATTTTCGACGATTACTAACTACGTCTGATGAAATTTTTTGGCAATAATTGCACTTTTGGGAAACTGTAGATTGCTAGGCATCTTTGCAATCAGTCGAAAAAGGAAAGACTGATTCGCTTTTAATGTGTCACAAATACATGTCCTTAAAATATGCAAATTTTGGCTATCAGTACTTAAATCAGCATTTAATACTGTTGTTTATGTATTTTTGGGACAGCATTTTTTGTTTTATGTTTTTATATTAAATCTATGACTGCTTAAAGTTTCTTTCAATACAGATTTGTATAATTTATTGCGCCTTTCTTACTCGTTAAGTTCGTTATCGATTGTGACAGTTGTTTCTTTTCAAAGAATAAGAAAGAGGAGTCACGGCTAACAGGTTTTAATTAGTAACATCCGATGTGTAATACAGGATAACCAAAATGTTACAGTGGGCGGAAAATTCGACTTTTTTTTTAAAGATTTCAAGATTTCGAAGTGTCCCGAAAAAAGTGGTTTTCGGAAAATTCCCCCAATTCTGTTTCTCCAAGTCGATAATTGCTACATTTCCAAAAAAAAGACTAGTGCCATTGAAACTTTTATGTTAGAATCTTCAAATATGCATTAAACTGACAAACAGTTGTTTGGCAGATTTTAATCGGAATCGTTGTGATTACACCTTTTAAGGGGATCTGTAATTCCGTCGAAAAGTAAGTGAAAATTCTCGGATGGAAGCAAAAATAAATAAACAAACAAATAAATAAATAAAAACACATTAGTTATCAATCGGAAGTTCCCAACAATAGAAACCGCATTTTAACTTCTCGAATATAATCAAGACAATAGAATATAATCAAGACAAGAATATAATCAAGGCAATAGAATATAATCAAGACAATAGAATATAATCAAGACAATAGAATATAATCAAGACAATAGAATATAATCAAGACAATAGAATATAATCAAGACAATAGAATATAATCAAGACAATAGTATATAATCAAGACATGTAATTACCAATTTTGATGCAGCAAGTAACTCATAAGTAGCAACTATTCTATTTAAGGTGAGTGTAGAAGTGGAAATTGGTGACAGTGATTGACAAAGTGTTTATCTATGGTGAAAAGGCCGAAAGGAAGTATTTATTGTTAAGAGTTCGTAAAAATGCTAATTTGTTTTCCAATTCAGAGGAGAAAAGAAGTACTTGTTCTAAAAAGAATTTGGAACAAAAACAGTTAATAGTTCAGAGGAGAAAAGGAAGACGAAAAGATTGTTGACAACACTGATGAATGTAAGATCGCAGGAAGAATCTTTCCATTTTATGGCACATTTCAATTGTAACAAATCTCGCAGTTCTCGGATAACACCCTATCGATGTGAGTTGAATCGCGACGTATCTGCAAAGTTACTGGAGAAAAGGCCTTAAAGAGAGAAGCATCTTCTTGCATCCATACTATTATTGCGTTGGTAGGTTCGAAAGATTTGAAGCCAAAGCAGATCAAAACTTGCAGATATTTATTCCAATATCACTCTTCACAGATTCCTTTACAACTCCAGAACTTCTCGTTCTAGTAGACACAATACAGTTCTTTTCACAACAATAGAGCACAAAACAGCAGTTAAAAACTTGACAACACAACTGCTAAATCACTGCAAAAGACAATGCAATACAGTTCACTTTCGGAACTCTCTGAATGCTCACTGAGACTCAGTATCTCAATTCAGTAATTCCAGTCAACTCACTAGTCAACTAACCCAGTCAGCAACTGACTCAACTAACTACTAACTTCATCACCCGCTCTCTTGAGCTTTTATAGGGGAGGCGAACATACGTGAAACATCTAGAGGTAGATATTTGGAGAAATTTCCAGATCGTAGTCGAAAAGTCCTATACATGTACATGGGGACCAAAAATGTAGCTTGGCGATTTCTCGCCAAATTTGACGACAAAAATTGGCTCTATATCGCCAATTTGGCGAGATTGCCATTACCATAATGTTATATGCCCTGCTCCTTGTAAAACTCGCTTCCCAGCGTTATCTCTGTAAAACTAGTTATCAAGCGTTAAGACCCATATTGCCGGGAAGCCAACTCAAGACGAACTATTGCACTGCCTTATGCAAAATGTACATAAATTTTCCTATTTACAAAATTAACACTACGAAATATTTACAAATATACAAAAATTCGTAACATTGCCCCCCTCCCAAGGACTGCACTGCCCGGGACGTGCAGTCGGAAGGAAGGCTTACTTTCAAAGCAATAGCAAACACTCTGTATTCATTAGTAAACTATAAAACTCACTAAACTTACTAATTTATATACAGAGAGACAGAAACATTACCAAATATATAAATAAAAATAAATATATATATATAAATATATATATAAATATATATATAAATAAATAAATATATAAATAAATATATAAATAAATATATATATAAATAAATATATAAATAAATATATAAATAAATATATAAATATATAAATAAATATATAAATAAATATATAAATATATAAATAAATATATAAATAAATATATAAATATATATATAAATATATATATAAATATATATATAAATAAATATATAAATAAATATATAAATAAATAAATATATAAATAAATAAATATTTATATATTTATTTATTTATATAAATAAATATATATATAAATATATAAATATATAAATAAATATATATATAAATATATATATAAATATATATATAAATATATATATAAATATATATATAAATATATATATAAATAAATATATAAATATATATATAAATATATATATAAATAAATAAATAAATAAATAAATAAATAAATAAATAAATAAATAAATAAATAAATAAATAAATAAATAAATAAATAAATAAATAAATAAATAAATAAATAAATAAATAAATAAATAAATAAACTTAAAAATTTATAAACACATGTGACCATGGTCTTAATGACTATGTACACTTTATACATTAGGGGGATTACAAACTATGGAGATTACAAACTATGGCCATAGTAAGAGGCTAACCTGTCGTAATGAACGACTCTAGGTTTAGAATTTGGTGACTTACGTATTCGGACCACGACATCATTCAGCCAGTTGAGGACTGAGTAAGGACCATCCCAGTGAGACTGAAGTTTGGGAGAGAGTCCTTTTTGTTGTTTCGGGTTCCAGAACCGAACCTTGTCACCTTCGTGGAATTGATGTCCTGCAGCCTTCGTGTCGTATCTGGTCTTCATCTTACCCGTCGCCACGTGGATCCGCTCTCGGGCAAAATTGTGCACATCTTCAAACCGTGCCTGAAGATCCTCGACGTACTCTTCTGGCGATGGAGGTGCATCCGGAGGGAGGCCAAACAACAGATCACACGGCAGACGAAGGTTACGACCGAAGAGCATCTGGGATGAGGAATAGCCGGTAGTCTCGTGGACAGCGCTGCGATAGGCCAGAAGAAACAAAGGTAACTTCTGATCCCAGTCCTGTTGGTTTCTGGAAACCATCAGTGAGAGGTTATTGAGGATGGTTCTGTTAAACCTTTCCACCATGCCATCCGACTGTGGGTGTAAAGGCGTCGTCTGTGTTTTGTCAATGCCAAGTAGATCACAAAGTCTTTTCATTACAGCAATAGAACAATGGAACTGTTAATTAAGAAACACTCGCCCGTTAAAGGCAATTTTACTAAAACTTAGAATGCATTAACTGTATCGTTAGCGGAAGAAAATCCTTAGGAGGGAAATATTAAAGTAATCTTCTCTAACTTAAAACGAATATTTCAGTCCTTGGCAATATTGGACAATGAAATCTGCAACATGTTATTAGATACTCCCGAAAAGGGAAAATATGAAACTGAAAATAATGTTATCAAAGAATATAGTGAAAAGATGGTTTCGGCGAAAGTAAATTTCGAATTTTTTTAGAGAAAAATGCTAAAGAGCTTCGTTCAAGTTCGGATAGTTGTTCGCTGGTAACGAAAATGAAATTGAAATTGTCCAAAATTGTATTGGTGAAATTTAGCTCAGAGTTTAAGAGTTGACTTTCTTTTTGGAGTCATTTCAAAAGAATTCATGAAGATAATGAAATTGAAAACGATAAATTTCAATATTTGATTAATGCGTTAGCAAAGGTACAAGAGCTCTTGAAATAATTGATAGCCTTCCGCCTACTAGTGAGAATTATGAAAAGACGATTGAAAGATTAAAATCCGAGATGAGCTGTTAATTGAATTTTACGTAAAACAGCTTCTTCAACTGGTTACTCAAAATGCTACAAGAGCCGAAAATAAAATGAACAGCAGTAATTTGTATGATAAGCTAGAATCTTATCTAAGAGCGCTGGAATTAATAGGCTTAACCTCAGGTAAATCTATGCTTTTACCGCTCGTGGAATTGTGTATTGCGGATGAAGTCTTTAGAGTATGGTTAAGAAACCCTGGTCATTTTTAAGAGTTTCTTATTTTTAATTTACCAAAATGTATCTATTTCTTTCACATATTTTTTCCTTTTATATTTCCTTTCATTATATATTTTTTCCTTTTACCTAGTTTCTATTTTGTCTTTTCCACTTTCCTTACCAACTCTATAGTTCAAGAGGCCACAAAGTGAGTAGATTACGAATCCACTGATCTGCCGTGGCAAAAATGACCGAAACTAATCAAAAATCAACTTTGAATGAGTTAAACTAAATCCGATTGCCAAATATGTCATAACTTGGTAAATAATGAGCATTCTTTTTTATTTGGTAACCCATCGCTCTTTAATTTTCGATTAAGAAAGTTCCAGACGATTCAGATATCTGGCGACGGCTTACTTGCATCGTTTAAAAGTGAGCTAAGTTGGCAATAAATATTACTTCACTGATGACGTAACTAATATCGCCAATTTGACTTATTTTTAAAAGGTGCAAGTTCGGAAATCGTCTGCTCCCTACCTCGTTGAAAATCAAAGCGCGGTGGGTTACCAGACGAAAAAGTATGTTTACTTTTTGGCAAGTTATGACATATTTGGCAATCGGATTTAGTTTAACTCACTCAAAGTCGATTTTTGACCATTTTCGGCCATTTTTGCCACGGCAGACCATTGTATTCGTAATCTAATATTCACTTTTGTCAACATTCTATAAAAAATTCAGAATGATGTTCAATGGGGTATTTGCAGTCGCCTTTATCAACTCTTCGGCTGTTGGAGGGAGTGACCCTCCCCCTTTTCCACCCGCGCCTGCGCAACATCCGTGGCTTCTCCAAGTAAACATTTTCCCCATCTCCAGTTTTCGGGAGTCCGAGAGATATTTCCTGTTGAAGTGGATAAACATATCGATTACTCTTCTCCGTGCAGAGTGGCTGGATACAAATAGGATTTCATCATCTAAAAGTTTCTGAAAGTTATCCGGAAAACTTCACTTTTGGGAGATTTCATTGCGAGGAATTCCTGGTTGCCCTATATTTTATGAAAATATGAATGCTACTGCTTTCTGAAATATTTTTCACGGTATAAATTTTATTGCATTTGAAGTGTTTTCGATATTTATAAATGTTGTTGTAGTTATGTCGTATGAATAAGTTGTTTTAATAACGTTCACAATTGAACTTGTTAATGAAAAAAATATTTTAGTGAGGCTTGAGCTCTTATAAATTTAGTTTTCAATTATTTTACTCGAATATTTAAAATTGCATTCTGTACATGAAAAGTTGATTCCCGTTGTATACAAGACATAGTTACTAAAATAACACTTCTTTTGAATGTCAATTAAAAACATTTTATACTATCTTTCAACCTTACTTCCGACTTAACGGTAGAGGCATAAAAATAAATTTAAATCATTGTCATAATTTGCTAACCTTTTTTGCAACTTTCACTAAATTAGCCTTAAAAATTGAAACATGTTTTTTTAAATTTTGATAACTGATACTAAAACTTGCAGAATATAAATTTGTCATTGTAAAATAAAATTGGTGGATTAATGATGATTTATATGATTTCTATAAAATAAAATAAGAAATTAAGTTTTCAAACCTGCATAATATACCTATTCGATATTAATATCAACCTTTATGGTTAGTACCGCGCATCTAAAGGAAAAGAAATAAAAAAAATCTTCCCATTTGTAATTTTTTACAAATAGGAGGACAAGATCAAGTCTAAGATAAATTTTACTTATGGTAAAAGGAATGTAAATTAGTACTTGATATTCAAAAGAAATAGATTATTATTTTTCATGTTCATTGAAAAATAACGTTTTTTTTTATAATTACCTTCCAATTTATGTATGAGCACTACGGAATGAACTAAATCTAGCCTTTATTTTCAAAATAACTTAGAACTAAGAATTTATTCAAAATCTACAGTCTACAATCCAGTATGCATTTCATTAACTTTAGTGGGAGGAATTTTGTGTTCTAAATATACGGAGTTAACACCCTGCTTCCATCTACCAAAAATACATCGTCAGTTTTCCTTCAGCATGACAACACAGTATAATATCGATAAAATATTTAAAGCTTTTAACTCATCGTTAAAAAGAGGACGAATTATCCAGCATTACTAGTCGAATGAATTGTAAATTCTAAATCGTGCAGAATATACGAACTAGTACTAAAAAGTACTGACAACTAGTACACTTACTGACAACTGACACTTAGTACTTGACCAACTAAAAAGAGAATTCCATTTCCAAATCATCTTCAGTATGGAAAACAGCAGTTACAACAGCAGCAGCTTACACGATCCGTACCCGGACTTCACTCAGATGGTGTCCGTCCGTCTGGTGTACATGTGTGCCTATCTGGTGGTGATGTGTCTGTCGGTGGTGGGCAACGCCGTCGTCTGCTTCACGATCTTCACCAACCGTCAGATGCACACGGCGGTCAACTACTACATCGTGAATCTGGCAGCGTGCGATCTGATGGTGGGCTGCTTCGTGCTGCCTGTCAAGCTGCTCGAACTCACTTCCCCAGCACAGTGGGCAATCCTCAACGACCCCCTCTGCACGGCACTCATGTACCTGCAGACGATAGTCGTGTTCGCAAGTGTGCTCACTTTGGTCGCCATATGCATAGAGAGGTAAGATTTGCATTGCTTCATTCTAAGTAGGCAATTAGAAGACGGGATTCAGTTCGTTAATTAATAGCAAGGAGTTGGGAGATAGGGTGGTTCTAATGCGTTTTACGAAATTGAAAAGAAACTTGCTCTAAATATCATCCAACTGAAATGAAACAGACAAAAAAAAGCTTTTTCTCTTTTGCTTTTTTTATCCATCTTTTAAGCCAGGGTGGATTTTCTTAAACAAAATTATTGCCGCTCACCAATGGGGACTTCTTCAAATTGGAAGCCACATTTATTGGTGGTCTATTTTCTCACTTTAAATCACTTTGCGTAATGGAAACTGTTGGCAGTCAAATCTCTGCTCTCTATAAATGTTTTGTTTTTAAAAAGAGACTTCTGACAGATTCAAGATTTTACAGGAGAAGAAAAAAAAGATTTTCCAGTTTCTAATGGAATGGAATATCAAATGAAAACGTTACAGGACTATCCCATCCCAATTAGAGGACACAGAAATCAGATTTCAAGTTCTACTGATGCATCTGTTTTACATACTAAGTAAATTTATTGTAAATGCTGAGTCTCCTTTTAACATCAAGTGATTCATATAAGTTTGAGGTTAAATGTAATGAGTTTAGAAGAAAATATTTCTCTGCATTTGTTAAGCCATTTATTTTGATTTTTGTTTGTTAAAAATTGAATTTAACTGAAGGTCAGATTGAATTGGAGAATTTTATCGGTATTCTAGTGTTCTTTTGTTCTCGTAATGCAACAACTTTTGGATGCGATAGCCAGAACTCTAATCTCAAAGCCATCAGATGATCACCAATTTGGCCATCATTCCAAAGAAACGAATACAAAGCCTATAACACGAAGTTACTCCTACATAAAAATGAGCTTCATTCCTTAAGTCGGGCAGAGGCAGTCGTTTGTCCTTTTTCCTATGGATAAGCACACTTAATTCGTCTTGTAAATAAAACTTGAGAAGGTAGATTAAAAAATTTAACTAGAAGTCCTCCGCATTTCATTGAGATGGATACCCGTGGAAAATACTGTATAAGAGTATGTATTGCTTATCCACAAAATAAATCTTGGTTCAAAGTCCCTTAACCACTTCAGTGAGTTTTTCGCAGTAGTGTCCACATGTAGCGTGGATAATTCAGTATCGCAATGTGGACACATAAATGATTGTGATTGCTTATTTCCCAAGTGGGCTGCAGTGGCGGCACGTGATCAAAAAAGTTACTGACTTCTTCTTCACTTCCCATTTTCATTCATAAATAGAAATTCTATAATCTTAATTATTCTCACACACGAGCCAATCAGTACAGTCTTTGAAGTGTTCTTATCAGCAAATTTTGCAAAGATTTTTTCTTCAAATATGCAAGGTTTCATACTTTATTACGCTGTGATACTAAAAAGTACGAGTGGCAGGAAAAATCTGAAACAGCATTCACTGAATTTTAATCCTCACTTTTTATTTTTACAAAGAGAAATATAATTACGGATGAATACAATCGTTATATATATATATGCTATCTTTCAAAATTTAGCTATGCGTAATAGTTATTTATGCACAGTCACAATTTTAACTTTTCATTCAAAAGTCTTAAAATTATTATTATTTTTGGATGTTAAATTTTAATGATTTGTGGACATAACTAGAACTAGGCATAACTAGATTGTAATTTAGTAAATTCTACGTGATTACAACGTTTGAGTTTTTTACTCTAAGGTTACATGACAACATACAAAGAATTTAACTGAAATCTATAACTAGATCAAGGGTAGTAATACATTTTTTCAATTCAAAGCATTTTGAATGAAAATGTTATTATACAGTTTAAAATTTACATTTTGGGTTAATGTCCTTCTTAAAGATTTCTCATTTAAAAAAAAATTACAATTGAGTTTTTAGCTTTTTTCTTCATAAAATATTTAAAAAACACTTAAAAGTTTTCGAAACAAAGATAGTTAAAACAATTTACTTCTAAAAGAATAGGCGTACCTTAAGTTTTTTGGTTACTGATTTTAATAAGGCAGAAAATCTATTAGAATTGATTTATATGAACCTTAAATAATATAAGACTATGACGGAATTTACCAAATTCGCATTGATAAAACATGCATAATTAATTTACAAACTAAACAAATCATGCTAAATTCTATACTAAAGTTTTGCATAAATACCAACAAATAATAGCCAAATGCAAAAGATAAAACCTCAATAAACTGTTCTCCCTTTGGGATTCACTTGGGATTTTGCAATAGTAGGGCTTCTTAGGGGCATTTGTAAGACTTTTCAATTTAGCAAAGTAAATTCTTTTTACTATGATCCTCTTAAATGAATAACTCATGGTTATTTCAATAAAATATGAGCTACTCTTCGATTTTTATGACGATATACCAGGTTTCGAATATTGTAGAAATCCCTTAAAAGAGTATCAAATGTTAAAAAATAAATAATATAGAAATATATCACAACAAATATATTCTTTTAAAGTACAAAAACTCCACGAGAAGGAAGCGGGTTCCACTCCACACTTTTCAAGTTATGAAATTTATAGATTTTTTTTTTCTCAATTTAAATGGAAATTTTGAAATGCTTGTGTTGTCCTTTTTAAATCTTTTATATTAACTTCGATTTTGTATGTATGTTTGTCGATAGCGGGCAAATCTCCATAAGCCTAATTAACCCCTTGCTGTCATCCAGACGGACTGAAATTTGGCAGATAGATTCTATGTCAATGACAATGCTTCTTCTTTAGCACTACAGCCGATTTCCGGCCAAGGCTGTCTCAGTCAGCTTGAACCACCTTACCCTATCCGACACCACCTTCCTCCATTTATTCACGCCTATACTCTTCAAATTCTTTTCCACGTTGTTCATCAACCTTGTACTTGGCCTAACTCTTTTTCCTTTTCCTTCTGGGTTTTGAAATGTTATCTTTTTTGCTGGATTTTCATCTTCATACCTATATACATGGCCAAGCCATCAGATTTGCGATACTTTAATGACTTTTACTATGTTTGGCTCTCAGAATTTGACTTATAGTTCATGCCCAGTAAAAACAAATCATCTGGGCCAGCACTGGGCGACTGACTGTGGCCATCAGCTGAACTGCTGAACCATTCGCGGATGGCCTTTACTTTTCAGTGCATAAAAGTGACCGTCTGGCCTACACTAGGGCCGGCAGTTGGCCGTTGATGTCTGGCCAGCCTTAATGGCCAGCCATCACTTACCCACTGCTTCTCCGGCATTAATTACGGCCAAACCGCAAGTGTACAACAGTGGCCCTACAATTGACAGCCTTAAGCGGAAGAAAATTTTTGTCTCAGCCTCCGCTTAGCCACAGCATAAACATTGTTGTGGCCTTCAACGGCCCAACAGTGCCCCAATATCAGTTTTCAGGCTACCGTTAGCAATCCCACATCGACTCGACGAAAGTTCGCCTTATAATGTCGAATTATATTAATCTGAAATTAGCATTCCCATGACAAACTAATAATGGTTCGCTTTCAACCGGCTGCTTTTTAAGCTCAATTGATGTTCACTTCCCATTTTGTGTTTTTTACAAGAGCATCATCTTTTTGTTCCGTACTTTTATACAAGTGGATAAAAGTACGGAACAGAAAGATGAAGCTCATGCAAAAATAACTAAATTAGAAGTGAACATCAATTGGGCTTGAAAAAGATATGCATTAAGAGATTTAGTTAACACAACACAAAAAATCTCATTATAGAAAGTTAAAATATATAACCTAAATTAAATATGTGGCATGGATTATACGACTTCTTGTAGCTTTTATTTTTACCAGTAACTTATAATAATTATCTTGAATAATAGAATTATTAAATTAGAAAATTTGCATTATGACATGCTCCAATGTTGATCTACGATTCAAATTACATTAATTGCTGCAATTATTAGAAGGAAGTTGTCAATTCTTAAAAAAACAAAAACACCATCTTTAATTATCTTCCATTTACTTCTACACTATGCTTTTCAAGCACTATCTATAATTTTTTTCGGCAGCCAAATAATTTTCCAATTTATGTTCAAAATCCACTTAATTTTTTCAGATGTTCTCCTGCATAAAGATTATCCAAATTTTTAAAGTATAACTTAAAACATCAAGGGTAGAAAATGTATAGTGATACAAGAAAATATAACTTATACGTTATTAATAACTTAAATCATGAATTTTAGTCAGAGTTACAAGTAATTTACATCATGTTATGTACTCAATATAATCTCCCACGCAAATCCCATTATTTCAACAATTATTGAAAGAACCTTAACAAAACAGCAATTGCAAAGTAAAGAAAAAACAAGGACACTTTGCTCTCAATTCGTGGATTATATTTATTGTTATTTAATATAAATTAGGGTAAAATGTCCTTTATTCGATTTGTTGCGACCTTGACCTTCTCCCATTCCTGTTCTAAACCACCGTTTTTAACTAGGTATCTCTTCCATCTCAGCCTGTTTAGCCATTTATGTAGCTTGTGGCCCATCTGATAACTGTATGATTAGCGCTCTGGCTACGCATGCCAAAGCTGCCGGTTTCGAATCCTGGATTAGGCATGGATGTTCGTTATGGTTCGGAATCCACGTAAAGCTGTAGGTCCCTGCCTGATTAGCTGTCATTGTGCAGAAAAATAGGTCGTTGAGCGTATAAACTAACCAACCTATCGTAACTTGTGTTTGGCTGATAGCAGCTGAAATAGAAATATGCAATTATTTTAAGTGCATACTCATGATAGCGATTTCACAACTGTTATTAATTTAAACATTCTATAGTAAGTTTGCATAAAAGAAACAGCGTATCAATGACTTCTCCAAGTCAAACTTTCTTATACAAAATCAAATCATGCAATTATTATTAATTTCTTTTGAAGAAAACAGATTTGTATGAGATTTAACTCTGTATTTATAATAGATGTATCTCAGGTAATTCATTTAAAACTTTCTATTTCAAATTTTGGACTGATTGAAAATACCAGCTTTTTCAAACTTAGTAGCTTTAAAATGATATTGTACTCAAATTTGTGAAGCTACATATAGGGCAGGGAGCCCACAACGATAAAATACATTCATGCAATGCAATAATTTATGTTTAATTTGATGTTAAGTCTTAATGTTCTTAATGAAAAGTCCGAAACTCTAGGAAAGCAAGTTGACAAGAGAACCAAGTACAAAGATGTTTCAGTAAAGCTGGATCAATGATTTGGATGAATTGAAAACTATCGCCCCAATAGCGGGGCGGAAAAGAACAGTTGTTAGAAAGACAAACTTTTTTGGGAGGGGGGAGCAAGATAAGAACGAACCACAATTTTTTTAAATTTTTTTTTTGGACTTGAAGTGTTGGTTCGGAAGGGGCTCGAATTGAAGAATAGTGGAAAAGTTTTCACTGATTTAAGTAGGTTGGATTTTAATTTTACCAAATTGGTTACGAAATACCCTTTGGAAAACAAAGTGCAACTCCCTTAATGCTTTGAAAATATAAAACATATATTGATTCTGCAATATAATTTTGCTTACTTAAAATGAGTTTTGAAAATATCAACTTTTTATTTATTTCAATTAACGAAATGACTTGTAAGGAAAGTCAGGAACTTGGAACTATTTTATCAGGTTCACAGTTATTTCATTAGGTGTTTTATTATCACCACTAATTAATGCCTTTGCCTTATAGCATTAGAAACACATGCCAAATGAATCTAAATTCAAAGTGAAAAATAAAAAATAAAAAACATGACCTCTGTAAACAATTTTAAGTTAAAACCAACTAAGCTTTGCCATGACATATACAGAGAAATTCTTGTATTTTGGCGTTGATTATAGTAGTCACTCCCTGATGAAATTACTATAATAGAGAAATATACCTTTTCCAGTTATATTTCCGCCAACCAAATGGTATAGTGGTTAGCATACTAGCTTCTAGACAACGAGATTGCGGGTTCGAGTCCCGTGTAAGGCATGGATGTTAGTAAATGTATGTTGGCATGTCAAATGACGAATGTTTTGTCGCAATATAGCCCTCGTGTTGCTAACGGCGCCAGATAATCTAAAAACAACCAACCAGTTATTTTTCCATTTGTTATTCAATTCTCTGCTAATGTCTTTCGACACCTTACATACATACCTATCTAGTTTTGTTTACTCTAATAAAATTTCTTCCACTAAGTTGCTAGCTTGGTTGGTTGTTTTCAGATTATCTGGCGCCGTCAGCAACACGAGGGCAATAATGCACCGAAACATTCGTCATTTGACAAGCCAACATACATTTACAAACACCCTTGCCTAACACGGGACTCGAACCCGCAACCTCGTGGTCTAGAAGCTAGCACTCTAACCACTATACCGTTTGGTCGGCTTTTTATTTGACAAGTTGCCAGCTTCAAATGTTAAACAAGTAGTGAAACATCCCCCAAAATTATTATAAACATACATCATAATGCATTTTGTGCAAAAATAAGTAATATTTTACTATAGGAATTATTCTGTAACATTAGTTGGTTGGTTTGTACTCTCAATGACATATTTTTATGCACAGTGACGGCTAATCAGGACGGGACCTACATCTTAACGTGGATTCCGAACCACAACAAACATCCATGCCTAACCCGGGATTCGAAACCGGCACATTTAGCATGCGAGGCCAGAGCTATATTCCCGCAGCTATCAGATGGACAAAAGTATCCTGCTTCGGCCGTCTGTAACATTAGTTCTTATTCTTTAGTAAGTAACTTGTAAACTGTTCCGTTAGATGTATACAGGATAAAAACCTCCAAATTAAAAACCAAACTAATCCAAACTAACAACGCAGACCTTGTGTCTGGGTGTTTAGCGTTTTGGCCTCGCATGCCAAAGCTGCCGGGTTCGAATCCTGGATTAGGCATGGATGTTCGTTGTGGTTCGGAATCCACATTAAGCTGTAGGCCCCTACCTGATTACCCGTTACTGTGCCCAAAAATAAGTCGTTGACCGTATAAGCAAAACCAAAAACCAAACTAACAACATTATAATCATTTATACAAGGACTAGATACATTACTTTAAATATCTTTGGCTCTAATCTGCAGCACAAAAATCGTTATACATAGGAAATAAGTAACACGATGGAGGAAACGAATTAAAAGCTAGTATTCGGAAGGAATCGTGATTTGGGTTATGCACCTATACACCTACATTAATAATACATATATCAAAACATTCGAAACAAAACTAGCCCTTAACTGCTGTGGTTGAGGTGGTTTGATATTTTTGGCGCAAGGGCAACATGTGGTCTATACAGGGCCATACAAATTGATGAACACCAGATTAAAATTTAAGAAATATAGTATCGGGAAAAATAATTTAAAAGTCAAAGATGAAATATTTTAGGGGGTGGAAGCATTCCACAAAAAATAACTCGCGGTCTGTCAGACAGCATTCGGCAGTTGAAGGCTAGAATATTAGTGAATGTTCGTTCAACACGATGCATACTGAACCAAATATACATCATGTCGTGCATAAATGTTATCCTCATGTATATACGACATATCTAATAACTATGTAAAATACAATTGAATACAATATAATGAAAAAAAATATTAATACTACACGTCGATTTCTTTCCATGAATGAATACTTCCTGATCCTTTTCTTCAATGAAATAAAAAAAATCGTCCAATGTTCACGTTTTCAATTAAATAAAAGAAAAATGACGACGCAGAAGATATCACAAACGCAGCAATTCTGTCTGCATGCAATGGCTGCTAGAAAATCAAGTAAAAAAAATTTCGTGTTTACAGAAGTTCGAAACAATCATGCGCATGCGCAGAAGGCAAGATACGGTGACTTAACCGTTGCCACCAGTTATAATACTAAAGTGCTGGATGGCCATCAACGGATAAGAAGAGGTTGGCCTTGAAAAAATAAGCTGATGGTATCCCAGCAACGAACCGCGAGTGAGCCATTGATGGCATTACGTGACCATCACCCACCCAGTACTGCCGGCAACTAGCCGTGAAGCGGCCATCGTTCGTGTTTTTACTGGGTGGTTATTCATTATTCTCCAAACTCCGTTTTCCTTTACCGCTCCAAAAATTCTTCTCGGGATTTTTCGTTCAAAAACCACTAATTTTTCTTCATCTGATTTATTCATTGTCCAGCATTCGCTTCCATATAAGACTATTGGTCTAACTAATGTCTTATATATTTGTATCTTTGTTTCTCTGCTTCGAAATTTGGATTAAACTGGTTGCGTAAACCATAGTAGCATCTGTTAGCCATGTTAATTCGATTCTTAATTTCAGAGGTAATATTGCTATTTACAATCGTACCCAAATATTTGAACTGGTCAACCTTCTCAAAAACATAGTCATTTATTTTCAGCGCAAAAGATCAAAGCCTTTGTTTGTTACAGACATGAACTTATTTTTTTCTTCATTGATTGTCAGGCCAATATTTTTGGCTGCTGCCTCAAGGGCAGAAAATGCTTCCACTATTGTTGCCTTAGTTCTTCCTATAATGTCAATATCACGAATTGGAGGCAGACTTCAATTTGAAAATATAACTTCTGACACTAAACATCCTATATTATTTGATGGTACTCATCCTTTCGTAAAACTACTGATTCAATATACTCATATTTGACCACACCACTTTTAGGGGTTAGAATAGTCTTGTCGGAGTTGCGTCCGAATTTTTGTATTTTACGAGGTCGCCAGGGAATAAAACAAATAATTCATTAATGCTTGCCCTGCAAACTTTCACGATCTAAATTTCGAAATCAAATCGAAGATCCCCTACCTGCTGATAGATTCACGCCATGTAAACCATTTGAGATTACAGGAATAAACTTTGATGGCCCATTATATGTATAATGCAAAATAGTTGAATACAGCTTACATTGCATCATTCACGTATTCAATTTCTCGTGCCCTGCATATCGAGATTGTTTCATATTTAACTACAGACAAATTTTTAATGGCATTTTAGCGATTCGTTGGTCGTCGTGGACGTCCTCATACCATTTACAAGGATAACGCTCAAACCTTCCAAGCCGCTAACAGAGAATTAATAAATCTATGGGGCACTCTTTCATCAGTGAAGGTTCAACTGTTTTATGCTCGAAATGGCATTAAGTGGAATTTTATTGTACCACGTGTGACTTGGTGGGGAGGCTGGTGGGAAAGGTTAGTAGGCTTAACCAAGAAATGCCTTCGAAAATCACTTGGACGTGCTTCACTTGACGAAGAAAGTTTCTCGACAGCATTAATTGGGGTAGAAGCCGCCTTGAATAGTCGACCATTGGTTTATGAGGAAGGGAATGATGATGACGAAGAGCCAGCAAGACAAAGGATGTGAGATTTACATGTCTTTATCGACAGCAGAAAGACCTGCTGGACAAATTCTGGAGAATATGGTGCTAAGGGTAATTGTTACAACTGCGTACTTTCCATCAGGGGCGCAATTCCGGTTAATCTCATGGAATGTCCTTCTACAAGAGGTGAAACCTATACACCTGGGGAAAAAGGCTCTTGTGGAGAATATGATCCCTGGTCGAGACGGAAAAGTCCGTTTGAGTCTAATTAAAGTTAATGGCCGAGCAATCACTCGTCTGGTAGAGCTGGTCATCCCGCTGGAGATTGACCAGGGGGGGGGGGTGAGAGAATGTCGCGGCTGATTCTAGCTGTTGAGCCTTTAATATTGCGTGCGAGACTTTAAATGTAAAATAGTGGATTTAAAATCGGGAAGGAAGTTTGTTGTACTATTTTTTATGTTTTCATGTTCTAAGTAAAACGGTTTTGTCTGTAGAAAATAAAAGAATTTAATTAGGCCTTTAGAGAGTTCGTGTTTGGAGTTCTAAAATACATACGCAATAGTTTCTTAAAAAATGTGAACAGCCACAATGTCAGGGGCATTAGGGCCAAGAGAAACGCATTTGCATGAGACCTCTAGCGGCGACTTCATCGCTGAGAGGAAACAGAGTATGATCTAGGGAGCGAATGTGAATGGTCGTGAGAACAACGAAAATGACAACTTAATAATGAAATGATATAAATTAAAAATTCGAAAATAGTGTCGAATATGTTTTATTTTATATTTTAAAACCTTACAGCATACGCAGTGGCTCTACCTAGTTTTGTCTTTTGCTATTTTAATTTTCATTTATAATAAATCGACATTAAATGAAAACAATTTATGTCACTTCGTAAAAGGATCATTTTCGTACGTAAGCATCATAGACTTATTATTATCAATAGACTGCGCTTTCCCACTTTAATCATACAACGAGAATGAAACCAAAATGAATCACACGAGTAGGGACTTTTTGGGAGCAGGGTTGCAGATTTGGCGGGTTTCTCCTCACTCAGGCGATAAAGGATAATAAGATAAAGGAGTAATTTTACGACGTAGCCAAATTAAAAACCACTTGACTGATAGACGAATTTTGTGATTCATTTTGGTTTCATTCTCGTTGTATGATTAAAGTGGGAACGCGCAGTCTATCGATAATAATAAGTCTATGGTACGCATCAAATATCAAGGTGGTTATAGAAAGTAGTTTCTAAATTTTGCCATCTTTAAGAGTCGATGTACCTATCCCTCCCATGCAAGGGAAAACGCAACTCCCAATTTCTTAGTTAGGTCTTTATTAGTACATATCTAACACTCTACTGAATGATACAAAACAGTTATATTCTGATTACACAAAAGCGCCATCTATCGGGCGTATATTGCAAAACAATTCTTAACACTCCCCACCTGATTTTAGCAAAAAAATCAAAATACAATTCAAACAATATTCAAAATTAAAGTTAAAGCAAAAATATGTAAATAATTAATATGCTGAAAATAAAAATAGATTGATTAAGCATGTTTAAAGGTAAACTAATAAGGGATATATAACTACAATAGAGAATTTAAAGTTCAAGAGGATATAATAGTTGTATAGGTCTCTTGTACTGTCCCTTAGCAGTTTGAACTATACATGAACGAACAAGTCCGTCGCGACCCATTATAATCTCTTCGACTCTCCCAGGAGTCCACAGAAACTTCGATTTGTTGGTTCCTGCTATTAAGACGACGTCACCCCTTTTTAAGTCTTTGTGAGGCGTAGGAGTTGAAAGTTTGTGGGCATTGTTCAGCTGAAGAAGATACTCTTCCTTCCACCTTCTCCAAAATTGACGTAGCAGAGTAGTCTGGTACAACTTCCTTCGAGCCAAACCTTCCTTGGTGGAATGTCCATTGCTCAGAATTTCTGCAAAATGTAACGGGTATTCGTTTAACTCCATTGATGGGAAGAGGAAATGAGCTGGAGTCAATGGCTGTAGATCTTCTACATCGTTTGACACGTAAGTGAGTGGTCTGTTGTTAACCACTGTTTCGACTTCGGTTAACACTGTACACATTTCTTCAAAAGTCAACAGTGCTCGTCCGAGGATCTTTCTGAGAGGCTCCTTAATAGTTTTCATCAATCGTTCATAAAAGCCTCCCCACCATGGCACAAGTTTTACAATGTATGTCCACGTTATTCCTTCAGATGATATGAAGTATTTTAATTCAGGATCACAATGATTTCAGTCAAACTTTTTAGTGCATCGTTTGTTCTTTTAAATGTTGATTTACATGGAAGAAGAATCGGATGTTTTTCTTCTATAGTACAGGAACTCTCTTCTAAACGTCCTTTGACGTGAAGAATATCCCTTTCATCCAAGTAAGGGGCTAAACTGTATAGACTAGAGTCCTTTGGCAGCAGCTTACCCTTTTTGAGATTGTCAACTTCAAGAGCGTATGTACTGTTTTGACTAGTCTTTATCCAGAACTCTTCTGCCTTTTGGAGTTCATCTGCTGTAATGGGACCGATTTGAGTAGGACATTTTTTGAATTTAGAGATTAATCGCATCAACCAAACAGTCACTCGCAACAGTCGTTTAACATTGTTGAATGAACCAACATTAATTATAGTTTGTGCTATAGTTGAAACGCATGTGGTAACGATGGATCTCCGTTCCAGTTGATCTTCTTTTAATGTCGTTGAGTGTTGAGTAGGCCAAAGTTCAGGTGAACACCTCAGCCATGGTGGACCCGAAAACCAGATGTTGTCGATGAGAAGAGATGCTGCTGGTATTCCACGTGTCAGTTTGTCTGCCGGATTCTCCAGTCCTGGACAATGTCCCCAATTTTCAGGACTAGTTGTACCCTGAATTTCCAACACTCGGTTTGAGACAAATTGCTTCCAATCCCTAGCAGAACCCTTAATCCAATGCAAACAAATTTCCGAATCTGACCAAAAGAAAACATCTTCTAATAAATTCTCAAACAACCCTACTAAAAACTTCCACATTCTTGCTGCTACCACTGCTCCCATCAACTCAAGCCTTGGAAGTGATAATTTCTTTAACGGCGACACCCTACTTTTCGACATGATGAAGGACGTAATCAACTCACCTCTATCATTCCGAAACCTAAAATACGAAACTGCACCATATGCTATAGGAGACGCGTCACAAAATATATGCACCTGAACCTTCAATTTATCCGTATTTACACAATTCGAAAAATACATCCTTGGTATTCCCAGATTTCTCAGACATTGGACCTCCCTACACCAATCAATCCACTTCTTGTCAAGATCATCCGGTAATTGCTGATCCCATTCTAGACCCCTTTGCCAAATTTGTTGCAACAGACACTTAATCCTAATTACAAATGGAGCTATAAACCCGACAGGATCAAAAACCATTGCAGCAAAATGTAAGACAAGTCTTTTGGTTGGTCTTCCACAACTCAAACCCTCTATCAACGAACCCAACTCCAACGACAAAATATCCCTTTCCGGATTCCAATTCAAGCCCAAAACCTTTGATTGAAGTTTTGAGTTATCATCCGCTGAACCAATTCCCTTTTCTAACCATAATGAGTTTAACTCCTCCGAATTAGTTGTAAATTTTCTCAAATTAAAACCTCCATCTTTCAAAATAGAAACTGCATCCATGGACAACTGAAAGGCCTCTTCGACAGATTGTCCTCCAAAGTACAAATCATCAACATAAAGAGAAGAATTTAGCATTTCTACAGCTTTAGGTTTAATTTCCTCATATTGCTTAATGTGTTTCTTAATTGTCGCACTCAAAATAAAAGGCGATGTCGTACACCCGAATGGTAAACGAGTCATTTGCATAACTTTATAATTTTCATTTTCTTTATCGGAAACCCATAACAATTTTAAGAATTTTCTGTCTTCCTCAGCGATACCTATCATTAAGAATGCCTTTTCTATATCACTACTAAAAGCAATATCAAATTTCCTAAACTTTAAAATAACATTCAATATGTTGGGATTTAAATTCGGACCCGTTTCTAAACAATCATTTAACGACAAATTATCCTTCGTTTTAGAACTACAATTAAAAACACAACGAACGCGTGTAGTAGTCTTATTTTCTCTTACGACAGGTTTATGGGGCATAAAATAACCTTCACTACCCCTAGTAGCTTCTTCAATTATACCCGTATCAAACTGTTCTTTAATAATTTCCTTATATTCAGAAGCTACCCATTTATTATTTTTAAAACCTTCTATCAAATTATCAAACTGTCTTTTGGCCAATCCAAAATTATTCATTAAATGAATTGGCGCAGATTTCCACAATAGTTTTGTTTGATATTTTCCATTTAAGAAATTTAGCCCATTTTCAAAATCGGTGATGAATTCTTTATCTGCGATACTTAAACCCTCGTCGTCTTTCAAACCCAAGGTTTCCAAATCCCACAAAACTTCCATACTTTTTCCAATACTTAAGTTTGTTGATACTATCCCAACGCTAGTCTCATTAAAACTGCGATCTTGCTTTCCTTGAAGTGTAAACCCAAATAAAGTTGGAATGCAACTCAAAGTTTCAGTTAGAGAAACCACTCCGTCCGCACTTACGATTTTCCAAAACATATCGCCACCGATGAGGCACTGCACATTCAAATCTGATGAATTGCAGGCGTCAGCCAACATCCATTCCTTTTCTTTAACGATGTTTTGACTTATTGCGTTTGGAATCGAGATTGGAGCAGCTGTTATAGTATCTGTAATTAATGCCTCAATTTCAATTGATTTATCAGGGTCATGCCTGTTCCTCAATTTCAGTTTAGCAACGCTATGTACTTTTTCTGCGGGCTTTATGTTCCCAAAGGAGAAAATAGATAATCTTTCTTTACGAATTGGTTTAACTTTTAAAGCTTCTGCTAAACTTTGTGTTATCCACGTTCTTTCAGATCCATTGTCGAGAAGAATTCTAACTAATTTTGATCTTTCCCCCGAACAAGCAATTACACTACACGTTTGCAATAAAATACTATTTGACTTACCAGTTGAGGAATTACATTGGGTTACTGCATTTGTTTCCTCTTCAACTGACTCCTTAGCAGCTACATCACTACTTTTATAACATAATGAATAATGATGAAACTTAGAATTACAATGTTTGCAAGGATCTATTTTAGCCTTGCAAAATCTAGCCATGTGAAACCCGAAACATATAAAACATTTATTATCCATTTTAATTTTGTTTTTTCTTTCCGACACATTAAGACTTTCACAAAACTCATGGTCTGGACTATTACAAAAGACGCAATTGTTTTTTACGTTAGTAGCGAAACTTGCGGTAGGCTGCGGTTCATTAAATTTATTTCCAAACCGTTTATTACCTTCGAACCTTCTAGGACTACCCTTATATTCGTAACTACTATGTTGAAAATTACCAGACTTATAACTATATATTTGTGTCCTTTCCCTTGACTGAATTTCCTTATCTAAAAATTCCATCAAATCCCTAAAATTCCACGTTTTATAGGAATATGTTCTATTAAATTCTAACACTAGTTCCCTGGGAATTCTCTCTAACAAAATAGGACTTAACAAGTTTCCAAATGTTTCTGTTTTCACCCCCAATGACTCCAAATTTCTAATTTGTACTTCTGCACGATCAAACAATTTTCTTAACCCAATCGTATCATTTATGTTACGAACAACTTGAATTTTTAACAGATGATTTAAGTGAGCTTGAATTAATGCATTTTTATTACCAAATCTATTTTTTAGCAAAGCCAAAGCAGCATCATAATTTTCTCCTGTCAGTGCAAATCCATTAATACAATGGGCTGCAGCTCCACCCAGATAAGACTTCAAATAATTAAATTTATCTATCTTAGATAAAGTTTCATTATGGTGTATAGCACTTTCAAATTGATTTATAAATTCTAAGTAATAAGCCGAATCTCCATAAAATGTTTTTAATACTAATTTCGGAAGTTTAACCGTTTTTCTTTCCCTACGGATATTACTAGCCAATTCAAAACCGCCTTCGGCATTCGCAATATTGTTATCAATCATTGTAACATTTAAACTATTACTTAACTTTTCTATAGCATTAATTATTCTTTGTTTCCAAATAATTATCTTTTCTGAATATTCTTCAGATGTAATAACTTCCGATTCTAACTTATCGAGTTCTACGAGTTGTTCAATTTCTAAATTTAATTGTTTAATATTATTTTCTTTTACAGTTAATTGTTCATGATATTCTTTTAAAGAATTTAATTTCGCCTCTACATCTAGTTCATTAGAAATAAATTCTTCTATTTTGTTGATTAGTTTGGTTGTACTAGATCTCAAAACAGTTCGTTTGGTGATTGCTCTCTGTAAAGTTGCCATTTTTATATAATTCAACAATGCCACAATAATTATATAACACTACAACTTAAACAAATCAAAACAAAAACCCCAACAAGTTAGTCACAAATACAACAATTGCCAACTATTACCACACAATTATTGAATGCATATACCAACAAGAAACCAAAACTAACTTTTAATACAACTTAAATCAACACTATCAATTAAATCAAATCCCATAATAATCATCAACATAAATCATACTACATATTCTCAAAATGAAACTTCTAATTTTCAAGCAAAACAAAATTCGAAAATTTACCACAACAAAACAAACAATAAACAACCTGCCTCACTAAATGCCAGACCTTAACACCCAGCACAACACATTCTCAACACGAAACTTTCAATTTTCTAATTCTCAAACAAAACTTAATTCGAAAGTTTACTACAACAAAACCAAAACAATAAACATCCTACCTCACTAAATGCCATACCTTAAATACATCACACGACGTCCGGAGACTTTCAACATTGTCTCAATCAAAGCTTGCGGTGGTTCCTTTTTCATTGGCCTTTACTTTTCGGCCGTTGCACCATATTTTGCCATCTTTAAGAGTCGATGTACCTATCCCTCCCATGCAAGGGAAAACGCAACTCCCAATTTCTTAGTTAGGTCTTTATTAGTACATATCTAACACTCTACTGAATGATACAAAACAGTTATATTCTGATTACACAAAAGCGCCATCTATCGGGCGTATATTGCAAAACAATTCTTAACACTAAATGCACTGGGCTAGAAGATTGTAACACAGAGAGTATAAGGAATGATCCTTATTTCCTCTTAAAGCAGGGAACTGCTGCTTTAAAACATTAGAATATTTATTGTAGTTTAGACGGGAGAATAATGGACCTTTGCATCTCATAGAGTCCCCTCTACAACGATTCACCTTGCATTGAGTAACAAAATTTGAACTTTGATTTTCAAACAAATAGCGACAATGAGCAAAACAAGTACTGCTAAATCGTGTTTTTGAATACACCTAAATATGGCAGGAATTTACACTTTAACACTTAAATCTTGAAGTGCTATAAAATTTCAACCAGTAGGCATATCAAAAAAATATTCAAGATTTTTTTTTTAAAACCACAAGAAAAGGGTTCACACCAAATTTCCTAAAAATTGAAAAGGATGGGTGCCGTGGATTGGTTGAACTGACCCTTTAATTTAACATTTGTGAACATTGGGTAATGAAAGTATTACATTCGTTATAAAAAAAATCACGATTCCTTAGCATTTTCTACGCATTTTGGAAAGTACTGAGTTCAACAAAATGATCTAGAAAAAATATCTGTTTGTGTGTGTGGGGTCAACATAACTCCCGAACGGACTGACCTACGTTATTCAACTTCCTCAAACAGTTTAGGGGTCATGACCTGCCGTTAAAGTTTTCTTCAAAACTGCACATGCTCACAAGTTATCTGCTATTGAAAAATGTACGTTTTTCAGCAATTGCCAAAAAAAAAAAAAAAAAAAAGAAAAAAAAAAAAAAAAAAAAAAAAAAAAAGACTGCCAACGATTCCGACTAAAATCGCTGTAGTAGCGCCTTTTAAGGTGTTTTAACCCTCCCCTCTCCCCCAACTGATAGGTCCGTAAAAATTCTATAAAGACTTAAAATGGTGAAAAACTCTTGACAAAACAGACCTTTATTTGGTGAAGCATTTCCCATCAACAACTGTTTCTATGCTGTTTCATTTAAGCTAACGGATAATGCAATATATATATATCTATGTTAAAATATCGCCAAACTAGTCATGTTTTAAAATTAATGAAAAAAACAAAAAAATTGGTAAACTGCACCAATCCATGTAAAATTTATTGCAGTGACCATTTAAAGTTGGGAAAGGTGAAGTTGGAAGCCCTAGGTTAAACAGTGTCATACAATTTTTCACCTATAGTATAAAATAAATAATTTATTGCCCTACTATCTGCTTGGTTACATTGCAAAGATGATACAGGGCGCAAATGTGTCAAATAGCAATAACACATTTGTGCACAAAGTCATAGATAAATGTAGGTACCACATATACTAGAAATATAAATTTCTAGAAATATAAAATAATAGATATAATACTAGATATATAAATTTCGAAAAGTACAAGAAGTAGCAAATTGGAATTATGCACGGCCAATTTCGAAAATGTCTTTTGTACAGTAAATTGGATTTTCTCCACTAGAAAGCATTCTTCATAGAATAGTATGCTAAGGGATTTGTGCTAGCATTGTGTAAGAAGCATATTGGTAATTTAATCTTTGTTCAAATCACGTTGCAAAAGAGTTTTTTTTATTTAATTTAGTCGGCATTGTATTCTTTGAAAAACTTTCATTATTAAGTTGTCTTTTCTTAGTGAGAGTTGAGACAATTTGCTTTTTTTCTTACTTTTGTCAAGTTTTCTTGCTGTAGTGAATTTACTTCCCTACGGCACCTAAACAAGTAATGCTAAATTTCGACTTTTTTAGACTTTCTTCAAAAACCGTCAAAACTAGCTTTGATTCTGTTTATTATTTGAAGCTCACTTCCAAGCTTATTTTTCATTCTTTTTAAACATGACATGCGAGAGTTTGTTAACACGGTAATTATTATCAAAATGTTATTTATTAAGCGAAAATTTAGCCCTTTATTCGTATTTTTTTGTCCTCATTCTATTTTGTGATATGAGTGTACTAATATGAAAAGTTGTGCACAGTCATTCCATTTTAAATGTAATTAATCTCTGTGTGTATTAAAAATTAATAAAACACGTAATCCTCATGAAATCTTTTTTTGTATATAATAAATCGACTGTTGAAAGCCTTTTTAAAACCCCTTGGGTGTCCCGATCAGAGAAACTTTTTGACATCTTTTGATCTTCAAACATAGCTTAAATAGAACGCTGACTCGAAATTTTTGTTCGCTTATACACATTATTCTTTTTTTCTAATGGTGCTCGACATAAAAGAAATATAATATTTTCCAAGTAAGCGCTTGTTCAACTCGCATTATTTTGTCATCACTCAAAGAAAATGTTTTAATTTAATGTTAAGAAAAAATCAAAGTACAGTGAAACCCCGTTAACGAGAAATCGCTTCACATGAAATACTATTTAACGCGAAGTAAAATCTGTTCTCCGTATTTAAAACTTACCGTTAATTTATTCGTTTAGTATGAAATTCGGTTAACACGAGCAATTTAGGCGGCCCCATCGACTTCGCGTTAGTGGGGTTTGGACTGTAAAACAACACTACTTTTGGTTAATCAATTTAAAATATACTTGTTTTGTTTTGTTTTGAAACCACTGACTGTCTATTTCTGCCACTTATAAAGTGCTTAACACAGCCAAATATGTCTCGTAATTTTGAGCATCTAGAAGAATACGAGATCGAAATCTTCTAGTGTAAACCTTTCTTTCCGACCCCACCACACCAACGAGAGGACATTGAGGCCACGACAGATTTAATGTGCACCAGCCCAAATTAGGTACACACCGATATTTGGCGAACGGAGGCCCGAACCCATATTACGAGCTCGATACTCTACCGCAAGGGTATCGGGAGCCCGATATACTTGTATTTTATTGTTTTCGATTTTCCAAAATAAGTTAAAATATTGCGGCTCGTATGAGTGGTACTAGAAGTAGGAGTCGGTTATTTTTACTCCTATTGGATTTTTCAACTAGTGGCCAGTGAAGTTGTTATAAAGCTTGGCGTCCACTATCGCTGAGCATAGCAAAGCAGGGCGGAGTGGATTAGATTAGAGCTAATTACAACGTCCATTGTAGCACGAGCCTTCGTGCTACAGCAGACGTTGGCAGCCTTGTAATTGGTTCTAGTCCGCTCTGCTCAGCTCAGCTCAGCTATAGTGGACGCCAAGCTTCTAGGCATCTAATTCATGGTTTTGAATGTACACTTAGCAAATACTATGTTTTAGGTACATTCCACGTATGTGCGCTTTGCATTCTCTATCAAAAATGGAATAGACGCAGAGGTGGTTAGGACAGGTATTCTTTTTTCATTTGACAAGTTACTCTGGTGTCAGTTTTTCTCCCATTAGAGTTGCCAATTTGTGCCAGTTTCTTTGCAAAGTCCTCCGTGAATGGGTTTCCTCCTCGACATTGGAACTATTCTCAGTGGCGTAGAACAACCTTCGTGTAGCCCTTGCACCAGAAAAAATCCGATCCTTTTTTAAAAATCTTTTGGGCCAATAATTACTTTAATAATTACCACTGTCACTCAGAAAAGTTGGATTAAAAGATTCAAAGAATAACTAGGTTTGCTATCTTAATTAAGTCCCCTCAGGGCAATTGAAAACAGATTCTTTTCTTCGTTAAGTTTAACGCTTCACCGAAATACTTTCTAAGAATTCCTCTTCATTAACGCCTCTTTTATTAGGCGCCTCAATCAAAACAAAGCTGTCTTCGATGCAATGTTCACAAATTTACAATTAAAACTCCCTTCGATACTTGGATCATGTTGAGTGGATAATTGGGTGTCGAAGTTATTGTTTTGTTTCGGGGAAACAAAGTGCAAAGATGTGGATGGAATAAAAACTAGGGGTGTGGAACATTGCACAACTTTTAATTACTCTATTATACTGACGTGGATTTGTGTCATTTACCGTTTGAATATTTTCCTCATTCATTTCGGAGAAATGGCCAGTTTGGCGATATTTTTGGCAATAATTCTTGTATGAGTCGGGGGAAAAAAAGCACACTCCAGAATGGCGATTTACTTTTCGATAATCCTTATATTATCCTTTGTTATAAGCGAAACTGAGGGGAGAAGTAAACACGATCGTTGATGAGGTATGCTCAAGGGAAGAGAACTCTGTGTCAAAAGGCATTCGTTTCTCAACTTTTTACGCCATTAAAACATTTTTACGTGAATTTTGGAGGTGGGGATGTTTAGAACACCTTAAGAGACATTACCACAGCGATTTTTATCAAAATCGTTAGAGCCGTTATTTAGCAATCATTGAAAAACATGGTATTTTTCAATGGCAGCTACCTTATGCGCATGCGCGATTTTGAGGAAAACCTTAAAGTAGGTCCCATGGCCACTATTAACTCTCATACCAAATTTGAACATCATAGATCAATTTGTTCAGGAGTTTTTCCGACCACAGACACATACACACATTTTTTCTAGATCACTTTTTTGAAATCGGGATGTTCCGAAACTTGAAGAAATGTTTAAAAAAAAAGAAAAATTACCAAATGCTATACTTTTATTAACTTTACTGGCTAAATACCCGTGCTTCGCTATGAAATTTTAACATGTGGAATATTTTAACTAACTGTGAGGCCTCGCGTTACGGAAATCTGTCATTCGTGTATAGGACCCAGTTTTTGGCTCTTCATTGGCTGAAAAGTTCATGGATACATAAACACAGGCTTATTTCACTCGTTAAAAGGTTCATTGCTATGCAAGCATAGGCTCGCTTCACTCACTAAAATCTAATTGCTACGTAAAGACTTAATTGAAAGCCTCTCCCTTGTCAAGAAAAAAAAAAAAATTCCCAGCTAATACAATAATACAACACCCCTTTAAGATTATTTTAAAACGTGTTTGAGGAAAGCAAAATTAGAGGCTAAAACTACTTATGTTGAAACTTTCAGAGATCTAGGCCTATTCGAAGTCGCACTTTGTGAAAAAATTAATTGAAAAACAAATTAAAATTTTAACATTCTTTTTGTCAGTCAAATTAGAAAGCCAAAACTACTTGACTTGTGTGGAAAATTTCAGAAATGTAGCCCAATTACAAATCGCGTTGTAAAATATTTGTTAATTAATTAAAAAAAAAAAATTAAATTCTGTTTTTCAAAAATCCAATTTGAAGGCCACATTTATTTATGCTGAAAATTTCAAAGCTGTAGCCCTATTTGAAATCGTTTTGTAATATATATATATATATATATATATATATATATATATATATATATATATATATATATATATATATATATATATATATATATATTATTAATTAAAAAAATTAATTAATAACGAATGAAATAAAAATTTATAATTCTGTTTTTCTAAAGTCCAATTAGAAGGCCAAAATTACTTAAGTTGAAAATTTTAGAGCTGTAGCCCTATTAGAAATCGTTTTGTAAAATATTAATTAATTAATTAAAAAAATTAATTAAAAAGAAACTAAATAAAAATTTAAAATTCTGTTTTTCAAAAGTCTAATTAGAAGGCCAAAACTACTTATGTTGAAAATTTCAGAGCTGTAGCCCTATTATAAGTCATTTTGTAAAATGATTATTAATTAATTAAAAAAATTAATTAAAAAAGAACAAAATAAAAATTCAAATTTCTGTTTTTTAAAAGTCCAATTAAAAGGCCAAAACTACTTATGTTGAAAATGTCCTAGCTGTAGCCCTATTAGTAATCGCTTTGTAAAATGTTTATTAATTAATTAATTAAAATTACTTAAAAGAGAACTAATTAAATTTTTAACATTCTGTTTATGATGTATACAATTAGAAAGCCAAAACTACTTATGCTGAAAATTTCAGAGCTCTACTCCAATTTTAAGTAGTTTTCTATATAGAGCCACAGACAGACAGGCAGCTTGTTAGTTACTTTAACACAAAATGAAGAATTTTGGTCGGTTAGACGTTTGTTTAATTGACATTTTTTAAACAAAACTTTCTCAAGTAAGACATAAATGAGCGAGTTAGGGAGTCGCATTCAAAGATAATTAAAATATTTCAATAAGAAAGAAGGCTTACGACATTGTTCTGACATTTTCTCCAATGAGTGATATTTGCTAAAAATAAATTCTAGTCGAAAAAGCCCACACTCCATTTTTTCTTTTTCCCAATGAGTGCTCAGGAGAAATTGGATGCCCTGGGGATCTTAATTGGACTTGAATATTTTAGCATCGTACCTTTGCAATGGAGGTAAGACATGAAATATTCAAGGCCTCCTATACGTCACCTTATCTCTCGCTGTGACAAATGACTTCATCGTGCTCATCCATGCTGTCGTCATTTCCATCTGTCAGGGAGAATAGGAAAATGAAAACGAGATTTTTTTTCCCTTAAATCTTTTATATTAACATCGATTTTGTGTGTGTGGCTGGGTATGTCGATGGATAAATCTATGGAGGCTTAATTAACCTCCCTGTCGTCATCCAATCGGGCTGAAACTTGACAGATAGATTCGAAGTCGATGACAATACATTCTATTCAATTTTAATAGCTGTCACCGTCACTAAAAAGTAGCTTTTACGGAATACTAACATACTAATTTGCCGTCATCCAATCACGCTGAAATAGAATTTAACAGATCATTGTAGAAACTCTTTCCTGTTGCCAAAACTGTTTTAATAAATAAATAATAAAATTGTTTTCATACGATTAAATAAAAGATATTTGGATGTAAATGCATAAGTTGAAAAGTAGCTTACAGCAATATTTTGCAGACAGAGATGTTTTTAATACTTAAAGTTCGATGAAAACACCAAACATAAAAATTGGCAATTCATATAAAGGATGGTCTCATAGTTACTACAAATCTTTAGAGCTATAAATATGTAGTAAAATTAGACTGATGTCAAATGTTTGACTGAAATTTAGGGTGGTCATAAAGAAACCGATAAATGAACCTGTTCCATTGAACAGATAGATATGAGATTTCGTGTATAGTTATTTAAAAGTATGAGCTCGGGATTCAGTGAATGGCAACAAAAAGGATCTCACTGTTATGGTAATAGTGACAGAAACTCGGAAATTTTCGAATAGCAACATCTACTTTTTCCTATCTCAAAATGCTCAGCACATACGAAAATCCTAAAGAGCGCTGAAACGTTACGTGTATCATAAAAAACGGACGCTTTATGCACACACATCTCTGCGAACGACCAACAAAAACACGATCGGGGCACACGGTGGAAATTTGCGTATGACAGAGACCAAAATGCACATGGGTGCCGTCACAGGCAATTTTATCCGTTTACTATGTGTCCTCCGTGTGCCCCGATCTGTTGGCCAGAGCTGTTTTTTGTGCGTGCGTCCATTTTTTGTTATATATGTACCATTCCAACGCTCTCTAAGTTTTTCGCTGAGCATTTTGCGACAGGAGAAAGTAGGTGTTGCTATTCGAAAATTTAGAGTTTCTATAACTATAACCGTAACCGCCACTTTGTTGTCATTCACAGAGTCCCGAGCTCATACCTCTGAATGTAGTCTTATCTTGATTTGTTGAACGACCGCTAGAGGTCCAGATATTGGTAAGTTTCTTACCACCTCTATTACTCCTTCTCTAAATGAATTGAAACAAACAAGAAAAGCATTCACATCTACAATCCTGAAAATATGGATGGTACGGGATTTATGTAAAATATTATCTCATGTTGGGTCATAACTCTAAAACTGTACAAAAACAATTTTAATATTGCTATAATTTTTCTTAATTTTTTTTCTTTAATTTTTTCTTTAATTTTCAAAAATATTGATGGCAGTGACAAATATGGGATGAGAAAGTATTGCATGGAAGTCTTTTTTTAAACAAAAAAATAAGGTAGCAAATTTAGTGCTTGAATGGAAACCCCTCCCAAAGAAATTATCTTGTTACGCCCCTGTGTACGTGTGGTAATAAAGTTAGGTACTAGGGTGGATCGAAAAAAAAATAAAAATTCAGAATTTCAAATCCGACCTATGGGGAAAAGATGTTCTATGGTATATAGATACATGGAAAAATAATTAAAAAAATTAATTTTAAGTTCAATACTGCCACAAGCAGGATGAAGTTTAGGTATTTGAGCTTTTTTATAGCAAAAAGTCAAAGTCAATTAAATTTTGTTTCTGGAGAATTTCAAAACCTACCTGTACGGAAAAGATGTTCTGAGGTACATTAATTAAGGGGAAAATAAAATAAAAATAATAAATTTTACGCTAAGCTCTTTGCAAGGGGGATGAAGTTTTGGTATTTAAGCTTTATAATGGTAAAATGTCAAAGTGGTTTTTGTTTAAGTGAAACAGGCCTTTAGTACTTTTAAATGTTTATTGGAATGAGAGGACATATACTAAATGGTTACAGAAAAAAAAAAGCTTTAGGAACATATTGCAGCTTCTTAAGAATTAAATCAAGAAAAATAAAAAATCTTCGGAATTAAAGTAATCGGTAATCACGTTTGGTGTTAAAAACTGGCTTGAGGTTTCGTGATTCCAAGCTATTCCTTTTTAACCCATCTCTTCTGTATGATCCGCTTACAGCAGAAAATTCTTCTGGGACTATTCGTTCTGTAGCTTGAGTACGACAGGGATACCCCTTGATAGTATGGTAATGCTATAGTATTGCCGTAGAAATGATTGCTGGGTTTACTATTGCTCCTGAAATCATGTCATCACTAAATCGTTCTGTCACATTCTCCCACTTAATCAAGTTCACATAATCTATCACTTGAGGGTCAAAAGTTGGTATGTTTAAGATATGGATATTAATCGCTAAAAGGGTTGACCGCTTGACTTTGCTCAAATTCAAAATTCTTTGGAGGACCGATTCCTTTGTGTTATTTCTGTCGTCAACTAGCACTGATATCAGGATATTTTCAGGAAAGACCAAACAAAAAATTACTGGATCAATGACTTTCTTCAAATCAATTAAGAAATAACGTGATAGAAAGATTGATTAATGCAAATGCTCTGCACCATAGATTACCGATTGTTTGGTTTTGATCTTGAATCACATAGGTGCTTAGACTTTTACCATGAACGTAATTAATGTCAATAAAGCTTTGGTTGGACTTCTTCTAAGCCAAATAGAACATGAGAATTATGTTGGGGGTTGTAAAACACCTTGAGTGGCAAATCTTTCCAGAGTTTCTCTTCAACAGCCCTTCGTTGCTTTGTCCGCAGTGATGGCTTCACAAATTTCCATTAAGCACAGTTGATCAGTACTTAAGTCTTTCTTGTTAGTCAGTTCGCATAGGTTGGGTTTACTTGAATGAAATTACAGGTAGTATCGCATACGGTCACTCTTTGGCTTGTAACTGGCACACAAACCATTGTAGTGGACGCTTCAAAATCAGTTCCATATTTCGTATAACACCTTCATTGATACCTGTGTTAACAGACTACCTACTATCGCAACCAACATTGTTGTATATATGTCATTGTCGACGCATGACCTAGCCGACCAAACGGTATAGTGGTTAGTGTGCTAGCTTCTATACCACGAAGTTGCGGGTACGAGTCCAGTGTAAAACATGGGTCTTTGTAAATGTATGTTGGCTTGCCAAATGACGAATGTTTCGGCGCATTATAGCCCTCGTGTTGCTGACGGCACCAGATAATCGGAAAACAACCAAGTCGACGCATGAACAAAACTTACGATGTGCTTTTCCTGAGATAGCTTTCAGTTAATTTTCTAGCTTTGAAAGCGCGATATTTGTCGTAGTATGAACTTATTTTTCTCAAAATTCTGTAGTGGTCATTTATTGGTATTAAGGCTCGTTTTCAGGTCTCTTCTAACTTACTTGCAACTTATTGACACCCGGAGAAAAGTGTATTTAAATACACTGTACTTTGCTTCTCTTTTTGAATGCCAATATACGCACCTTATTACGTTTTTCGTACGTAGGAAGCATAATCGTGGGTCTATTATAGCCTGACCCAAATATAGGACAAATCATGTATTTTCTTATCAACGCCACAGTACAGTATTAGTCCAAGTACACAAACAAACAAATGTCACATAAAAAAATTGTAATTTAATTTAATTTACTAGAACAGCACTCACCGATTAGAAGTCGAATTCCGTAAGTCGCTGTTGGCGCAGTATGGCCCATGTGTTGCCTTTGTACCGTTAAACTCCCACCAACCAACCAACCCTAAGCCGCTGACAACTGCATTATAGGGTTGTAGGGCTGATTCAACGGTGATATTGGAGGGAGGGAGTTGGGTAAAAAAAGGTTGAAATGTACATTGCACTACTAATTATTCGGTAATCATCACTTTTTTAGGATTTATATTGTAAAAAACAATTATTTTTAGTTTAAAATCATTTAACGAAAATTATTACTTTTTGCACTTTTTTCGAAAATTCAACCCTTTTGTGGCAGTGAAAATTTTTAAAATTAATTTTTTTTATTATTTTTTCCCTAATCTCTATATCATAGAACATCTTTTCCCCATAGGTAGGTTTTGATTAATAATAATTTTTTTTCTCCATAGAAGAACGATCCACCCTATTAAGTACCCAACAAAAATTTAGGGTTTTACTCTATTTGAGTTTTTTTTTTTTTTTTTTTCTATTAGCCGATCTGTTTTATAGATATACATTTTATAGTTGATTCGCATTTTCCGTCCAAATATTGTTACTTCAAAATACTAGAAATATTTTTATCGCATGCAACAACCCTTCGGTAAATATGAAATAAATGTAGTATAATTGAAGAGTATGTCTGCGAGATACAAGAAATCTCCTTAATTTCACACACACACACATTCTATTGCAGTTAAATATTTGTTTCATATTTTCTGAGGCAAAGGCGGCCCTAGGTTCATTTTTCAGGGGGGGGGGGCATTTTAAACTTTAAGTTCGTAAAATGTATGCACTATGTAACCTAATTGCTGATGATTAAATGCTTGATTGCAATGATAAGTGTAGAATTTTCTAAATTAGTAATTTTCATTAGATGCAGAATTAAAAAAGTTAATTTAAGCTTGAATTTGCTCTCCTGAAAAATAAGAATAAAGTAAAACAAAGAAATTACAAAAAATAAAAATAGTTAATAATTGTTTTACAATCACACTTCTTTATTCTTTGAAAGCCTAAAGAACAAAATCCAATTTCCTCTGCTTTGTTTTGGCAAATCTGTCTATGACACAGCTCACATCAATGTTTATGTCTCTGTGAGTATGCAACAAGCTATGTCCTGCTAACCTTTCTTCCCCCATTCTAGCTCTTAGCCACGTTTTCAAGCGTCGAAGGGTAGAGAAACTTCTTTCAGCAGAGGCAACGCTAACTGGTAGTGTTGCCAAAATTTTAAGTAACGCGTAAATAGTAGGATATACACTGCGTGAAAAAAGTAGGACACATGATTTTTTTTATAAATAAAAAACACTGATTTTTTTCCGTAACAATTTAATGAGTAACACTTTAAATTACTAATTACAAACAGATAACTGTATCTGAAAATATAAACAAAAAAATATACAGGTCAAGTACAGCAATAAATCAGTTTTGACTTCATCATACTTTGTGAAAAAAGTAGGACACTTCTAAATAATGCAAATAAAAGTCTTATTAATAGGGAACTCTTCCACCATTGGCTTTGATTACTTCAAAAATTCGATTTGGCATCGAATCATATAAAGTTTGAATTTCTGTTTGGCAGAAATTGTCCCATACATAATTCAAAGTTCTCCGAAGCTCAACTATAGATTCAAACTGCTTGCCTTCCGCGTAAACGCGACGAAAAATCATTGCCCATGTGTTCTCTACAATGTTGAGGTCCGAGCTTTTAGCAGGCCATGGCAAAACCCGAACATTATTTGCTGCAATTCAATTTTTAATCCCATTAGCTGTGTGAATTGATACTCCGTCCTGTTGAAAAATCCAGTCATTTCCGCCTAGCTCAACGCCGTAGGGAAGGAGATCTGAATTCAAGACTTGGATGTAATCTGTGTGTTTCTGCCTGCCACTCAGGAATACTAGGCTTGTTCTTCCTCCGTCCCCGACTGCCAACCAACCCATTAAACTCCCTCCTCCCATCTGTCGGGTAGAATAAGTCTTTTCTTCAATACCGAGACAGTGCCAATAGTATTTGTAGCCATCTGGACACTCTAAATTAAATCTTTTCTCAGAAAATATAACGGAGGTCCATTCTGACGTCCAGGACATGTGGTTTTTAGCCCAGTGCAGTCGGTGTTCAATGTGCCTTTCATTCCATTTGGGATGGTGCTTCCTTTTTCGGAATACGAAATTTTCGGACCTTTTTATGTAGTTGTAGACAGTTCTTGAAACTTGTGTGATGCCTGCATTATTTTGAGCTTTGGCAATACTTCCAACCGTTTTTTTAGTTCCCGAATGATTTTTCTTTGATCGCGTTGAGTCAGTTTTTTATGTCTGCCAGTCTTCTTTTTGGTTCCTTGACTACTAGGATTTCTTATATAGTTTGAAACAGTATTTGGACTAATATGTAGCTGGCGTGCAATCTCTCTCACACCTTTGCCATCGTTTTTGTAGGCATAAATTTTGGCCTTTTCAAACTCACTTAAAGGTTTTCCTCTAGTCATTCTAAAAAGATGAAAACGACGGATTTTCAATAAAATAGTATGTTTTTCTTAACAAAAACAGTTAAAAAGAATGAAACACCTACCTTTGAGGTTTACAATATTCCAAAACAAATTATTTTAGTACGTGTCCTACTTTTTTCACACACCAAAATTCTTTAAGTACTGTTTTCCTTAATTTTTACAAGTGGTAGATAAAATTTACTCATTTATAAAAAAGAAAAAATAGTCAAACTACATAAAAAAAGAAATTTAGATCAGGAGGATTGAAATACAAAGCATAAATTACAAAATATGACTGTCCTACTTTTTTCCCGTAGTGTACATCTTTGTCACAAGCTCTCATTGCATCTATGGCAGAAGTGGGGAGCTTTTCTTCTTTTTTCCATTTCTCTCTCCAAAGTGCTAGCTCACTTTCAATCAGAATAACACTCATTTGTGTCAGTCCTAAAATTGGTATGAACTTCTTTAATAAGTTTTGAAGCTCGTTGCTTTCTGATTCTGTTGGCTTTTCCATATCGGGGGTTGGAATCAGTAATCGAAGGCCAAAACAATCCAAATTTTCTTTTGGAAATCTTCCTATTAGGTCTTTAATTACATTATCCAATAAAGGTATGTAAACCGAGATTCTAAAATACTCTTCTGGTATTTGAGTATTGTAGTTCTCACGGTGTTTTTGACGTCTGGATAGGCGTGGAAGATTCACATCAATTTCAAGCTCCGAACATATATCTTCAACCTCATTGAATAGAATAGAAAAAGATTCCACGCAGTCTTGGCGCTTCTCCTGCAAAACCGAAATTGTATCTTCAACAATGGACGCAGCTTTTCGCAAATCGAGATCAGGAGCCTGAAGTTTTCTGCTTAGTGGTAGAGTTTGCTTCAAGACATCAATTAATGGAACTAAAGCTGAAACAAACTGGACACTGCAAAGTGAGCATAGAAGAGAAGATGCATTAGAGGAAGTGGTTAGGTCCGACCAGTTTGAAATCGATTCAAGCGCTTCAATTATGTAAGGTAGAGCTTCGCGGAATTGAATAACACCATGTTGCGTTTCAACCCAGCGTGTCTCACACAGTCCTGAAAGTTGTGTTCCCAAATATTTACCTAGATCTCGATTTCATTTTTCTAAACAGTTCTTTAAAAAAAGGTTTCTTTTTGCAGAACTATTGAAGAATGAAATTGTTGTTTTCATTGTCCCAATACAATTTCTTATACTGGGAACATTGTTGGATTTCGCTAATGAATTGTTTAGCGAGTGATTCAAACAAGGGTATCTGCATGCATGGTTTGCTTCTGATAGGATTTCAGATACAGCACCAACGAGCTCCGATGACATAAGGCTGCAGCTATCAGTGCCAATGCCAACATAGTTATTCATATCTAGGGAAAAACTCTTGCACAAATCGAGAACAATTTGTCCCAATGCTCTACCTGTTAGTTTCTCATTCTTTTCTGTGCCTTTTATAGCAGCATATGCATCAACAAACGACACGAAATCTTCCCGGATAGAGCCTTTAGTGATAGAGCCTTTAAGGATAGAGCCTTTAATGGTGAGTCTTTGTGCCACCACAATCCACACACCAAATTTGAATATCGTAGATCATTTTGTTCGAGAATTATGCTGACCACATACACACAGACAGACATTTTTTCTAGATAACTTTTTGGAAATCAGGATTTCCAAAATGTACAGAATGGGGGGGGGGGGGAAGGGGGGGGGGAAATCGATTTTTTTTTTTTTTTTTTTTTTTTTGACCGAATGCTATGCTTTCTTTGCCCTATGTATACATAAGGGTAATTGAAAGTATTAAATGATTAACGTACATCAGGAATTTTACCTAAATCAAGGAGTCTCTGAAGTGCAAAACTGAAAATAGGTAGTATTTTCTATAATATGCGATATTAATTGTAGCCATAGAAAGATGTGAGATTTAAATGAGTAAACACATTCAACTAATCATCGAATGTATTATCCAGAAAGAATTAGGATTTTATAAATAGAAATGCATGCATAAAAACCATTTCCCCGAAGAATTGGCCTTGATAACTAACTTTCATAAGAAATCAACACGAAGAAGAGATGAACGAAATTAAGCGAGATTCTTTTTTAACACTCCCCCATAGAAATAATGATCGTATTTCGGAAAACAAGTGTATGTGTAAGAAGCTCGTGTTCTCTTAACAATTTTCTTAAGAAAAGTCTTTTGTTGCAATATATTTGTACGCAGAATATTCCGAAATAGATAAACACTTTGTAGCGCCTTCTCCTACCTTACTAATTTGCATAAATCTGTATCCAAGAGGAGACTATCATATTTCCCCCAGCTATGACGTGGGATGAACAAATAGCAAGAGACAAGACAATTACAAATAGCAAACATTTAAATTCGGTAGTTACTAAATAACAAAACAAATTTTGAAATTTCATATATAGCAAATTATCTTTTTCGATTCTTCTAAATCCGGTCTGAATCCTCATTAAAAAAACTATCTTGACGTTTTTTTAAACATTAAGTATTGAAATTTTATATTTAAAGTACTATAAATATTATTTGAAGGATGTGTTCAGAGTTTTGACTAATCGTGTATAACTCTCCCATAGGGACACGGTGGAAACTCACTTAGAGTCAGTTTAACTCATCGATATAGATCAGCGTCCGCCACTACGCGGCCCGCGACAGATTTTTCTGCCGCCCGCCGGCAGTACAGAAGATAAAAAAAATTTCATCATAAATAAATACAGGAATAGCTAAATTGAAACTAATTTGGACAACTTATTAAGATTGACTGCAACAAATACTGCGACAGTCATCGACTCTAGCATAAAATAAACTGAACGATTTCGACCACCATCGTCTAGCAATTGATATTGACTAAAACAGAGTAATCTGGAAGTGTAGTTTAAATACTTTTATTAAAAGTTAGATCAAGTCCCATTGTCAAGTCAGAACAAAAGATTCACTTCTTTCTTAGAATTTAATTCACTAATAATGAAAAAAAAAAAAAAAAAATTCTTAATTATTTGAAGAAGAAAGAAAAAAAAAAAAAAAAAAAAGAATCAAATATGAATTGTAATTTTACTAAGATAAAAAAAAAATCAATATTTTTTTTCAGTTTTTAGAAATGTTATATATTGTTAAATTGATAATAAATAAATATACATGTATTGGTGCATACTGCCCGCGAAAAGCTCCAACATTGGCCATACGGCCCGCCTCTAACAGTTACTGTTAGTGACGAACGCTGATGTAGATAGACTGCTCCATTGTCAATGCAAAGAGAAAAACGCTCTGGGGATTGCTAAGCTGGTGGGATGATTAACCAATCACAGTTCACTTTTATAGTTGGATGGGAATGTGAAAAACCTTGTAAAGTGTTAGAGTATATATTTTTTTGCTCATTATTACTGATTAAGGTCTACTATTGACATTTCTGCTGTGTACAACCCAAAATTTTATTTTCAATCCTCGGCAATCCGTATTTTTTTATCCCACCAATTGCATCTGGCAACGGCTTCATTTTCCCAGCGTTAAGCAGTCTATCCAGTTGTTCATCTATATCGATGGTTTAACTTCATGGCTAGATCAGTGAACACGTGAGGTCAGGAATCTTCCAGTATAATGGACAATTCCAGCATATTTTTTAAGTTCAATTCTAAATGTTTCGAAAAGGCCATAAATACAAAAATTTCTGCTCAATGCGATTTTCTTTTTTTATATTTGCGATCAAAATTACCTTGTTAAATGTTGGCGAGAAAACGACTGATTTCGTTGGCATTGAATGTGACGTCACGGCTTTGCAAACATCTTGGTTTGAAATGCAGCAGCGGAAACCAGATTTGCAAGTTTCTCGCAAATCACGCCAAACTGTACGGAATGTGGCAATGGTCTACCAACGCCAATTATATTTGGCAGAAACCTCACGATAACCATAGAAACGATAGGGTCTCTTTATGTCACGGACTTTGTTGACTGTTTTGATCGGACTGGTTTTGGCTCGGTTTTGGGGCATTTTCTTTTCTTAGTATTTTAATAACTTATTTTATTAAAGAACTTTTGTTTAAATATTTGGAATCAGAAAGAAATTCTTCGTAAATATATACTAATTTCACTCGTTTAAAAAAAATGCGGGAATTGTCCATTATATTAATGTTTATTTTGTATTGTCTGCGTGCCTTGTAAATAATTATTTGTATCTTATTAAATTTCTAACATCACATCATTGATGGATATTAATTTGAATCACCCACTCATCACGTAATTTAGCAATTGGCCTCTTCATAAATATGATTTGATAGAGAATTTTACAAAATATCGTAAAAAAGTGGGACATAACGGACATAAGGTCATCGTTCAGATTAAAAAAATCGAAAATTGAGTATCATCAATAAAAGGAGGTAAATTAAAAATTATGAACTAAAAAGAAGCATAACGACGATGCGTTAAAAATTATTGTGTATTAGGTACTTCAAATAAAAATTAATATTAAAAAAATAAGTAGATAAGCTGAAAGTATGTAATATAATTAAAGAAACACATGAATTAAATAGAAAAAAAAAACTTATCAGTAAAAAAATACTTTATATTTAATAGCATATTTTAATTTTTAATAAAAATTAGAATATTGATTTTTTTCTATTAATAAATAAGTATTAAAATAATCGATGCATTACAAAAGAAGCTTTCGTGAGGACAATAGCGGTATTAATTTTGAAGACAGAAGCCCTTGCGTGATCTTCTCAAAACGATATTTTTTATCTTGTTTTTATTTTAGAATTAGGTTACATTATAGAAGAAACGTTTTAAGTATTTGTTAATTATCGTTCTTAAACAAATTGAAAAGTAATTATTTGCACATTGAGGCTAGAGGTTTTCGTAAGCTCGATAATTTATTTATTTTACTGTTTGCCACAAGCAATAAAGTAAGCAAAATTTTCATCTATTTCTAAATGGTTATCTATATATACAATTCTCTTGCGTAACGTCCAAATTCGGCTGTATTTCTGTGAGCAGAATGGCAATGACTTCAAACAAATCTTCTAAATGTACTTTATGCACGTATTCCCAAATTCAGCAATCCAGCCAATCACAATATATCTTTTGAAATTTGACTAATACATCTGGCAACAGCAACAACTTGGATTCGCTATATTTTGTTTTTCTTATTACAGTCTACAGATAGAAATTATTGCCTATTTAAAACGTATTGATTTAATAGTTATGATGATGCAAGAATAAATAGATCCAAGATGTGTACATTTCTTTTGGATTAGAATTCCGGATATACCAGACTTTTCGGAAAAGTTATCTGCTGGAACATGTTCTGGAGGTCGCCGGGTTGCATTCAGCGCTAAATCGCAAACTTTCAAAAAGTCGCTAAGAGGCATTGTGTAGTAAATCTGGACCTATATTCATATCTAATCAATGCAAATTCAGCTATTACGAATTGAAAACTATCAAAATAGCGAATAAAACCACCCGCTCAACTTCAAAATCTCATATGAAATAAATAAAAAACTTTTGGCGAAATATGGCTAATTTTTTCGCCAAATTTGATTTTCAAAAAATTCCTGTTGGTTGAATGCCGGATAATTGGCCTTTCACTGTTTTATTTTATTTTCTAAGTATCGCAAAAAAGATTATGCGAACGTATGATTGCTTCGTTAAGAAATTTCGATAAACAACTTTAATTATTTTAGCGCTTCATACGATATCAGCCCGTAAATTTTAATTGTTCAATGAAATAACCGATCTTTTTTTAAATATATCTACGATACTGTTTATTTTTGTTGTTTTCCAAGAACTTTCTACTACGTTGCCACACTGTCCCTGCTTAACGCGTCTCGACAGCAGTAGGATAATGACGTGGCAAGTATTCTGGCTCTTCATAAATAACAAAACGTTTTCAATTTCATAGCATTATGCAGTTGAAATAGCTTTTTGCTAGGGCATATTTTAAATGCTTCACTTTGAGGCGAGCAAAGCGAGCCAAGGGGATAGCATAGCAATCCAGAGGGTTGACGAGCGTCAGCGAGCAGGGGGCGGAGCCCCCTAGTGCTTTTATATAAAAGCATTTATTTTAGTCGTGCGTCTCTTCACCCGTGCTACGTGCGTGCAATGGGATTAAAATATGCAATGGTGGATTGATAAATTGAATACAAGAGAGTTGTTGTAACATCTGACAATTTCAATTAGACTTCTGAATGAAAAATCAAAAGAATACAATTGAAATAATTTTCAGTTGGAAAAAAGAATGATTGTTTGAAATTCAGTTTAGGTAAATATTTCATCTGCATGACTGTCGAGAGAAATAGAATGCAGATGTTTGTTATCATGCCAAATGAGGGAGAGGTACGTGGGGCAGTCATGATAAGTGTGGACTATTTCGTAAAATACGCAAAAAAAAAGAAAGCAATAAGCGGGTGTAATGGTTTAAAATTACTTGGGAAGTAACACATTATGCATGGGCAAATCATTTTAGTCCACCTCGACTTGCGTATCAACGGTGCCGATCCCCCTCCCCAAGCACTATGACGCCCCCCCCCCATTAAAAAAATTACCCCCCCCCCCATTTAGAAAATAATACAGTAATAAAAAAATTAATACAGCAAGTACCAATTATGCAACATGCATAGCAAAAAGTGTGTGGCGACCTAGCATCAAGGCGTGATATGGATACTTAGAGAACTTTTGGACTTATCGACTCAGTGGAGAACTTTAATGAACCCATAGAATTTTATATATTTATTTCACGATTGTTTAACTTCAAAGGATTATGTAAATTTAACTTAACAGCATCCCTATATATAACCCAGAAACTTGTTCTACAAAGGCTTAGTTTTCCATCCAGCTCTTCGGGATGATGTATTTCAGTGTTAATTATTAAACTTTTTTTTTTATCTTACAACTATGCGTAGTGATTTTTTTAAACCTTCTGATGTTCTTCTAAGTTATCATGTAGTGAAACTAGCCCCCACAACTGCTATTAGGGTCATTCCATGTCAAATCAACACGGCTCCCAACCAGACCCCTTTAGAATTTCATAAAATTTGGTTCACTTATTAGATTCATAAAGAGAAGAAAAAATGCCAAATATTAGGTTTGAATCTCGTTTGGTTTCCAAAATACAGAGTTTCAAAAATGAACCAAAAGTGCAAAATTTCGTATTTCTTGCTTTACATAATTGGGTATAATTTTTCCCTAATTATCATAAAATATTGATTTTGGTGTCAAAAGAAAGAAAAAGATTTGATCTTTTTAATAATGTATTATTTATGGATATTTTTTTAAATTTTCATTTTAAGGTCAAACAGTTTGACCTTTGACCTTGAATATCTCAAAAAAGGGTATTTCTATTTTTTTCAAAAAAATATATATTATTCTTACATTAATTCTCTTCACAAATATATTAGTCTCATTTTGGGACCACAATGGGATGCCATGTTATAAATTTCAATCGTAACTGTTGTCCCACTCTTATCCTACAAAAACTGTTTATATATAAATAGCTTTTACTTTTAAAATATCTTTATATACATAAAATGCAAATAAAACTTTAGCCTTAATTATTTGCTAAAAATTATAATTATTTATCTTTGATTTGTTATAACTTTTAAACTTTAAGAGCAAAAACTAATTGTTTACTTATACATTGAAAAAAATTAAATTTTTCAGTATTGCATTAAGTATTCAAACATCGTTTGCTGTAAAATTAAAAAGCATGACATAGATAATTGGTAATAATGAGCTTTTGAGATAATTATTTAAAAGGAATGTTGAATGCAATCAGAAACATTTGTTTATACAAATTATTTGGAAAAAATCATATTTCAAAATTGGAAAACAGAAATACTTAAAAATTTTCTATTGATACATTATCTTTAAACGATTGTTGAAACTAATTTATCAGATGCATAAGTAACTTCCTTACATATGTAACTTCTATTAATTAATGTGACTCTTTTTCACTTGATTCATTGCATATGTAACTATTGATTTTATAATTTTTTTTTTTTTATTGACTTTTTTTCGACCATGGAATTAGAATACATTTTGCACAGAAGTTGATTGATAGAAATGGGTCTGAATGCATGAAATTTTTGAGTACCTGGAATAATTAGGGCGCTTAAGAATCATTTCTGATGGAAGATTTTTTCTCTTTCATACTGTAAGAAAGTTACATATGCAAACTGCATTCCTTCAATATTGGCAGTTGCCCATTCGAGTAACTGTCCAGAAGTCCTTATCTGATCTTTATATGTGCGCTGCAAACTGGCACGAGCGGCTAACCTTTTTATGGTACCTCCAATGCCTTTTGAAACTCATTTACCATGGGCAGTGGCAAAAAAATTCCATTCTGCTTGAATTCGAAAATCTTTTTTATGGAAACACTGGTTTATAAAAATGTTTCGATTTTTGTAGTGAGAAGCTGCACCATAAGAAAAGTATAAAAGTTTGCTAGGTTTCACATTGAATTTTTTTTCAATGAATTCGATCAAATGCCTTTGGAATAAATGAACTGCTGTTGCGTCATGGTGGACAGTCAGAAACTACTACGAAATTATATGTGTCTACGACTTGGTCCGTGTATCTTCTATAATAAACCACAAATGGATGTATAGTATCTTACGAATTATTCCAGTGGGATCCTTGAATTGCATCTTGAAGAATAAAAGAGTAATTTTCAGAAAAATCACAAACAGCTGCATATTCACCCGATTTCAGATTTTGTTTACAAGTACTAAAAAAAGGCGATTGTTCCTTCAATGAATGAATGCCGTATAAGTTTGGTAAGTTTATCCAGAAACGAATTAATAAAGTCATCACAAGGGCTCGACAAAATTTCAAGGGTAGATTCAAGGGTATGCTTAGTAATTCATATAACAGGTATTTTGTTTCTACATATGTTTAGAAATTTAAAAACATTTGAAATAAATTTACCATTTAAAAAACAATCCTTTGATTTTTGCGTTCTTGTATCTATCAGAAAACTTCGGGAGGGGATATATTCCCATATATACTTTCCCCTGGCTACGCCACTGAATAAAAGAACCAAGATAAAAATCTTCACCATTTCCTTTCTTTTGAAAACTAGTCAATTTACACTCGATTCCCTGTATATTCGACTGCATTAGGATATGTGAATATGGGATTCTTCAGTTCGCACTCAAAGACGAATTAAGGACAAGGGTTCACATTTGAATTTATATTTTCGCATCCCATTGCGGTCCCATTATGAAAGTAACGTAATTGTGTAGAGAATTAATGTAAGAATAATATATATTTTTTTGAAAAAAATAAAAATACCCTTTTTTGAGATATTCTAGGTCAAAGGTCAAATTGTTTGACCTTAAAATGAATTAAAAAAAAATATCCATAAATAATACATTATTAAAAAGATAAAATCATTATCTTTTTATTTTATACCAAAATCAATGTTTTATGATAATTAGGGACAAAATTATAACCAGATATATAAAGCAAGAAATACAAAATTTCGACCTTTTGGCCCATTTTTGAAGCTCCGCATTTCAGAAACCAAACGATATTCAAACCTAATATTGGGCATTTTTTCTTTTCTCTATAAACCCAACAAGTGAGCAACATTTTATTAAATTCTGAAGGGGTCGGGTTGAAAATGCCACTTTTTTGTGTTGATTTGACATGGAATGACCCTATTGGCCCTACTTGATTATCTCTTTGCTTGTACTTTTTTAATGTCTTCTCTCATTTGACTTCATTCTTGACGACATTTTCTTAACAAATCTATCATGCCATCCAGAACTGAAAAGACTATACTGTTTCGCAAGTAATTCCCCATCTCGCCATTTTGGAGTTAAAAATGGTAAATAAAACCAATCCATGTCAATATAATAGTGTAATTGAAAGTTGTGCGATGTTCCACACTCCGAGTTTAATTTAAAGTTTAAAAGTATTAACTTCAGTCATTCGAGGTCATTTTGACCACAAAGTTAATCTGCAATATAAGTTGGAGTTATTTCTGAGTTAATTTCAAACACATACACATTGCTTTTTTAATTTTTGAAATTATTTAAAAATACATTCTTTTGCAGTGCCCTATTAAAAATCTTTTTGTAACATATTTATTAATTAACTAAAAAAATTAATTAAAAAAGAACTAAATAAATATTAAAAATTCTATTTTTCAAAAAACAAATTAGAAGGCCAAAACTATTTATGTTGAAAATTTCAGTACTGTAGTCTTATTAGAAGTCGTTTTGTAATTTTTTTTTTTAATTAAGAAAATTAATTAAAAAAGAACTAATTAAAATTTTAACCATATGTTTAACATGTATAGAATTAGAAGTTCAAAACTACTTATGCTGAAAATTTTAGAGATCTACTCCAATTTTAAGTAGGTTTCAACAGACAGACAAGACAAGACAGACAGACAGCTTGTTTTATTATTATAGACAAAGATAGAGGAGAATGTCATTGATGAAACTAACTCGAGTCACTGATAATCCAGGGAATAGAGACATTTTCTGATTTTTTAATCTGTTATAAAGGTCGGTCCCGTGGTTTATAAACCAAGTTTTCGACCTCCTAACCCTTGTGCGTTCTCCGTGGTGCACCAAAAACTGAGCCGTTTTCAGTTTATAGGTCATAACTCCTTGCCAATGCATCTTAGAAACAAACATTATATTCAAAAGTTGTAAAATATTAAATTTGCTACAACTTTTGTATACAAAGTGTTTTTGTAGACCTATTATGTAAATAGTTATGTCGCATCAAAGACAAAACTTTTTCGTAAAAATGCTACTTTTTTAAGATTTGTGTCAAGTTTTTTTATTGTATCTCCATAGTGATACGTCTTAGGGAAAAAGTTTGTGTATAAAAGTTGTAGAACAGTCAATTTGCTACAAGTTTTATACATTAACTTATTTTCTAGAACTAATAACAAAGCAGTTACTCTGCTTTGTGTATTTTCCCGTGGTGCACACAAAAAAAAAAAACGTTTTTCAGTTTATAGATCATAACTCTTTTGCGATGCATTTTAAAAACAAATATTAAATTTAAAAGTTGTAGAATATTAAATTTTCTACAACTTTTGTGCACAATTTACTTTTGTAAAGCTATTATGTAAAGAGTTACGTAGTATCAAATAAAAACTATTTTGTAAAAATGCTGCTTTTTTAAGTTTTTTGCCGAATTTTTCAATTATATCTTCATAAAAATAAGTCGTAGGGAAAAATATATTGTACAAAAATTGCAAATCTATAAATTTGCTAAAAGTTTTATACAAAAAAGTTGATATCTAGGACTAATAACTAAGGAGCTACTCTTCTTTGAAGGTTTACGAGATGATAACCTATAATATTTTATGTATAGCTAGGGGTTTAAAAATAGCTTCTTACTGCATAGAAAATAAAACAATATATTGTTGCGTTGTACGGGTTCGAAAGATTTGACGCCAAAGCAGATCAAAACTTTCAGAAATTTATTCCAAAATAACTCTTCCCAGGTCTCTTACAGCTCCAGAACTTCTCGTTCTAGTAGACACAATACAGCTCTTTTCACCCCAATAGAGCACAAAACAGCAGTTAAAAACTTGACAACAACTGCTAAATCGCCGCAAAAGACAATGCAATACAGTTGGCTCAGTATCTCCAGTCAACTAATTCAGTCATTCAAAATCCAAGAACAACTCAAGTCAACTAACTCCATCACCCGCTCTCCTGAGCTTTTATAGGGTGACCTGAGAACATACGTGAACCTTCCAGAGACTCCCAGAGGTAGATGTCTGGAGAACTTTCCAGAGAGTAGTCGAGAAGACCTATATACATGTACATGGGGACACGCATGTACTGAAAATGTCGCCAAGTTTGGCGACAAAAATTAGTCGCCAAAACCGTCGCCAACTTGGCTCTATCTCGCCAATTTGGCGAGATTACCATTAACATAATGTTAAATGCCCTGCCGCTTGAAACTTGCTTCCCAGAGTTACCTCTGTAAAACTCGCTATCAAATATTGAGATGCTCACTGCAGGGAAACCAATTTAACGTCAAACTATTGCACTGTCTTATGCGAAATGTACAGAAATTTATCTATTTACAAAATTAGCACTACGAAATATTTACAAATGTTACAAAAATTCGTAATATTGCCCCCCTCCCAAGGACTGCACGTCCCGGGCAGTACAGTTCCCAGAAAGAAGGCTCAAGCTCTGCAATAGCAAACACTCTATGTTCATAACTAAACTATAAAACTTACTAATTTAAAGACAGAAACATTACTGAATAAATAAATAAATAATTAAATAAACAATAAACTTAAAAATTTATATACACATGTGACCATGGTCTTAATAAGTCTTAATAACTATATACACTTTGTACTTAAGGGGGATTACAAACTATGAGGATTACAAACTATGGTGATTACAAACTATGGAGATTATAAACTATGGTGATTATAAACTATGGGGATTACAAACTATGGAGATTACAAACTATGGCCATAGTAAGGGGCTAACCTGTCGTAATGAACGACTCTAGGTTTAGAATTTGGTGACTTACGTATTCGGACCACGACATCATTCAGCCGGTTGAGGACTGAGTAAGGACCATCCCAGTGAGACTGAAGTTTGGGAGAAAGTCCTTTTTGTCGTTTCGGGTTCCAGAACAAAACCTTTTCACCTTCGTGGAATTGATGTCCTGTAGCCTTCGTGTCGTATCTGGTCTTCATCTTATCCGTCGCCAAGTTGATTCGCTCTCGGGCAAAATTGTGCACTTCTTCAAACCGTGCCTGAAGATCCTCGACGTACTCCGCTGGCGATGAAGGTGCATCCGGAGGGCGGCCAAACAACAGATCGCAAGGCAGAAGAAGGTTACGACCGAAGAGCATCTGGGATTGGGAATAGCCGGTAGTCTCGTGGATAGCGCTGCAATAGGCCAGAAGAAACAAAGGTAACTTCTGATCCCAGTCCTGTTGGTTTCTCGAAACCATCAGTGAGAGATTATTGAGGATGGTTCTGTTAAACCTCTCCACCATGCCATCCGACTGTGGGTGTAAAGGCGTCGTCTGTGTTTTGTCAATGCCAAGTAGATCACAAAGTCCTTTCATTACAGCCGAGGTAAAATTCCGTCCTTGATCAGAATATAACTGTAGAGGCACTCCAAATCTGGAAATCCAGCTCTGAACCATTACCTCTGCAACTGTGTTAGCCTCCTGATCAGGGATAGGATACGCTTCGGGCCACTTCGTAAAATAATCCATGACAACAAGGATGTATTTGTCCCAAGATGTCAAACGTAATCGGTTCAAAAGGCGCTGCTACGTTGTAACGTTGCACTTTTCCTCCACTGTGTTTCTTCGGTTCTTTCCGGGCAGATCGGCACCACTTCTCCACGTCAGCCCTCGCCTTACTCCAGTAGTACCGCTCTCGAACTCTTTTTAATCTCTTCATTATTCCATAGTGGCCTCCAATTGGACTGCTATGTAGCTCTTTAAGAACGTCTGGGACTCCGGATCTTGGAAGCAATAGCTGCCATCGGGATGTCTTTCCATCATCAGACTCGAACTTCCAGTACAACACGTCGTTTCGAATATGGAGAGAGTCCCAGAGGGCCCAATATCGCTTTGTCGTAGGACTGTAGATGGAAATGTCCTGCAAAGTTGGTGTCGCGTTCGAAGACTCCTTTAAATCCTCCTGTCCGGCAGATATCGCAGCAATATCCTTCTGCATTTCCACTTGATCAGAGAAAATCTCTTTCTTCATCTCCTCTTGGCCAGAGATAATCTCTTTCTTCATCTCTTCTTGGCCAGAGATAATCTCTTTCTTCATCTCATCTTGGCCAGAGAAAATCTCTTTCTTCATCTCATCTTGACCAGAGAAAATCTCTTTCTTCATCTCACCTTGACCAGAGAAAATCTCTTTCTTCATCTCATCTTGGTCAGAGAGAATCTCTTTCTACATCTCATCGTGGCCAGAGAAAATATCTTTCTTCATCTCATCTTGGCCAGAGAAAATCTCTCTCTTCATATTTTCTTGGCTCGCTTTCATTTCTTCACGCCATTTGGATATTCCCTTCTTCATTTCTTCTTGGCTCGCTTTCATTTATAACAGCCATTCGGACATTCCTTTCATCATCTCTTTTTGCCTTTTTATAATTTCTTCTTGCCCTTTGGACAATTTCTTCTCCATTTCTTGCATGAAAGCAAAAAGCTGCTGAAATTTGTCCTCTTGTTCCGCCATTGCTCTGGTAATCGGCATCAAATCCCACTTCTGACACCAGTTGTTGCATTGTACGGGTTCGAAAGATTTGACGCCAAAGCAGATCAAAACTTGCAGAAATTTATTCCAAAATAACTCTTCACAGGTCTCTTACAGCTCCAGAACTTCTCGTTCTAGTAGACACAATACAGCTCTTTTCACCCCAATAGAGCACAAAACAGCAGTTAAAAACTTGACAACAACTGCTAAATCGCCGCAAAAGACAATGCAATACATTTGGCTCAGTATCTCCAGTCAACTAATTCAGTGACTCAAAATCCAAGAACAACAGTCGACTCACCAGTCAACTAATTCAGTCACTCAGGTCAGGAATACAGCTCTCACAATGAACGTTGAGAGACAACTAACTTCAGTCAACTATCGGACTCAGCTAACAACTAGCTCCGTGACTCAAAATCAGTCAACAACTATTAACTAAGTACAGTCGACTCACCAGTCAACTAATTCAGTCATTCAAAATCCAAGAACAACTCAAGTCAACTAACTCCATCACCCGCTCTCCTGAGGTTTTATAGGGTGACCTGAGAACATACGTGAACCTTCCAGAGACTCCCAGAGGTAGATGTCTGGAGAACTTTCCAGAGAGTAGTCGAGAAGACCTATATACATGTACATGGGGACACATGTACTGAAAATGTCGCCAAGTTTGGCAACAAAAATTAGTCGCCAAAACCGTCGCCAACTTTGCTCTATCTCGCCAATTTGGCGAGATTACCATTAACATAATGTTAAATGCCCTGCCCCTTGAAACTCGCTTCCCAGAGTTACCTCTGTAAAACTCGCTATCAAACATTGAGATGCTCACTGCAGGGAAACCAATTTAACGTCGAACTATTGCACTGTCTTATGCGAAATGTACAGAAATTTATCTATTTACAAAATTAGCACTACGAAATATTTACAAATGTTACAAAAATTCGTAACAATATATATATAATACTGATGATAATGTAAAATAAAAAGTGGAAATATATTAAGTAATGTATATATCTATGTACAATAACGGTAATATCAATTTACCATTTTCACCATGGTGCACCAAAAACCTTCTGAATTCTGAAATTTTGGATTTTTTTCAGTATACCGATTATATCCTTTTCCCACTGCATTTTATAGGGGGAAAAAAAATTATATTTTAGTTTGTAGAGTATTAAATTTTCTACAACTTATGTATGTGCAAAGTTTGTTTTGTAGAACTATTGTATGAAAAACAAATTGTATGAAAAGCATCAAAGCAAAAACTCTTTCGTAAAAATGCCATTTTAAGATTCTTGTCGAGTTTTTAGATGATATCCATAGAAGTATATCATAAAAATTGTCGAACCTTAAATTTGCTACGTTTTATATACAAAGTTATTTTATAAGACAAATAACAAAAGAGCTACTTGATAAGATCTAATATTAAAATTTCTTACTGCGAAGCCTGACAAGTTTGATAAAAAATAAAACAATATAGGTATTAAAATAATAGTATCATAAATCAAAAAATATAAATATTATAAAAATGTATATATCTATATATAATAATAGTAATATCAATAAAACTTACAATTTAGAAAACTTATAAATTTCTAAATTTAGTTTCGTTTAGCCATGAAGGCTCGTCTAGTTTCTCCGCTACTCCTTCAGGTTCTGTTGGGTCGTCTTCATCGTTGTCATCAATTATGATGTCCGCTATATTGTCACAGCTCTGTCCATGACAGTTTTTACATATTATGAAGCACTTGAGACCGGCCTTTCTACAACCGCAGGCATTAGTGCACCCTATATTGCACTGGCAGAAAATGTAGGTGAGAATTGATTGAGGAGCTGAATCCCTGGTGGGTTGTAATAGGAAGTCCTTTACTGTCTTTCTTCCAACTCCAGACCATAGGGTTTTTCATTTGGCCCATTCATGTCTTTATTTGATGGTATGTGCGAAAGACATGGTGGGTAGCAGCTTTTTGGGTCGGTTTTAGCTTTGACATATTTAACTTGCTGCCAGTTGTTGATTTGGAAAATTGCTTATAACGCAAAGCATTTCAAATTGTTGCCCCGTCACCACCAAAGAGAGCAACAAGAATGCTTGATACTGCTTCAGTGATGCTTGAAACACTGGCAAAAGTATCTAGAAAGATCTTTGCTAATTCCTGTAATATTGGATACGACGAAGTAGACATTATTACAACACATGTAATCCAATACTAAGTAACTACACTGAGTGGTTGATATTCTGTCGGGATGGTTAGTGATGGGGAGGGGTCAGAAAGAAAGCACTAGAAACTTGTTTTCGGTTCTTCTAATCTTCTTCCTTGAATTCGGTTGTGGCAAATCTCAATCAACAGTATATGGTGTTTTTGCGGAAACTGAAATTTTAAAAGAATTCCTTTTTATGTCACTTATGCCACAAGACTTGAGATTTTTTTATTCTATCTCAAAAGATCTGTACCCCACGTAATTTAGAATTAGCCACTTGAATGCAGTCTATTTCTTATTTTTATTTCCGAATGCAGAAATTTTTGGTGCATCACATCAAAATGGTAAATTTTATATTATTATTATCTATAGATATATATATTGTTTAATATATTGCTTTATTTTTTTTATTAAAATTGCCAGACTATGCAGTACGAAGCTATTTTTAAACCCCTAGCTATACATAAAATATTATAGGTTATCATCTCGTAAACCTTCAAAGAAGAGTAGCTCCTTAGTTATTAGTCCTAGATAGCAACTTTTTGTATAAAACTTTTAGCAAATTTATAGATTTACAATTTCTGTACAATATATTTTCCCTACGACTTATTTTTATGAAGATATAATTGAAAAATTCGGCAAAAATCTTAAAAAAGCAGCATTTTTACGAAATAGTTTTTATTTGATACTACGTAACTCTTTACATAATAGCTTTACAAAAGTAAATTGTGCACAAAAGTTGTAGAAAATTTAATATTCTACAACTTTTAAATTTAATATTTGTTTTTAAAATGCATCGCAAAAGAGTTATGATCTATAAACTGAAAAACGTATTTTTTTTGTGCACCACGGGAAAATACACAAAGCAGAGTAACTGCTTTGTTATTAGTTCTAGAAAATAAGTTAATATATAAAACTTGTAGGAAATTGACTACTCTATAGCTTTTATACCCAAACTTTTTCTCTAAGACTTACCATTATGGAGATACAATCAAAAAACTTGACACAAATCTTAAAAAAGTAGCATTTTTACGAAAAAGTTTTGACTTTGATGCGACATAACTAGTTACATAATTGGCCTACAAAAAAACTTTGTATACAAAAGTTGTAGAAATTTAATTTTCTACAACTTTTGAATATAATATTTGTTTCTAAGATGCATTGACAAAGAGTTATGACGTATAAACTGAAAAACGGCTCAGTTTTTGGTGCACCACGGAGAACGCACAAGGGTTAGGAGGTCGAAAACTTGGTTTATAAACCACGGGACCGACCTTTATAACATATTAAAAAATCAGAACTACATAACCTTTTGCAAGGTAAGATCCCTTTTTCAGTCTCTATTCCCCGTACTATGAACACTTCAGAAGTTTCTTTTCCGCCACATTCTGAAATGTATTTTGGAACAGTCACTTTTTGAACTCCAGCAGTAATCTGCCATTATGTGCATATCGCATCTTTCTTGATAAAGGTTCTCCGTCCTCCATATTTTTAATATGTTGGTGAAATCTTTCCTTTTATTCCTCTCTGATGTCTTCTAAATTTTCATGAAAACGGTTTTAGTGACTATAACCTTAACTCAACCAATCTCAATAACCTTATACTCATGTTAGAACAAAAGGATTTGAAAGTGTTAAGCATCTTGTTTACCAGTCAACATAATTTCAGTTTTGCGCTTGCACAGAAAATATCTGACAACTGCAACAAATGAAGTTTAGGCGTTTCGCTCAGTCTTTTTCGTCGAATTTACGAAGGCAGGATCTTTAATGAGTTGTCTTATTTGTGGGCCGTGAAATATTCCTGCTTTAATTTTTTCCGTACTCTCAACCAAAACATCCCTTTTCTCTAAATATGCAAAGCCTGATTTGTTCTTATCAAGAGTCTTTACAAACTGCTTCATAATGTCCAGTTTGATATGTAGTGAAAGATAGATGATTCACATGCACTAATTTTACGAAATAAGAGTGAACAACTATTTTTTTTTTTTTTTTTTTGTGTTTTTTACTTTTTACGATTCCCCAATTTCTAATTTCCGATTGCCCATTTTGAAATTACCTACTGCCCAAATAAGCCTCCACTACCAGTTAGAATAAGTCATGCCAAGATATATTTAGACTTTAAAAGTGTACAACTACTCTCAAAATGGAGAGGATAGCTAAAGACGGTAAAAAAATCAGAAACTTTGTAAGGAAGGCTGGCACGTAGGCTTGTCCTATTTGGAGCCTTCTAACGTAGGGACATATTTGCTTAACATCATAAAAGATTTCGTAGAATAAAACATAGTCCGTGTGACTAGTATAGAGCTTTTATTTTTAGAGGTTCGTATCGTTGCGACTCTCAGCGTAGAATGAGAGATTATAGTGGCTTACGTATTAAAGAGGACGAAAGAGGGCGCTCGCAGGCGTGCCTCACATCTCCCCACTAAAAAGATTTGATTGCGTCTTTTTAAAGACCTGTCAAATTAATTTAAGTTCTAAATTGAAAAAAGTAAAATTTTAAACATTTGAAGCACTAGTTTACAGTTACCATGTAATTAAATCAAGAAAGTAAATTTAACTCTTAAAAATATAAACAAGTAGGAAATGAAAAATATGTAAATAAACACAATATCATAAATTTGCACTCAATATTCTAACCATAGGTAACACTTCATGAGAAAGAAAAAAAAAAGAGTTCAAGTGTCATTTAGTTTGGCATTATTTTTCCAGTGGGTTGCAGTTAAACAAGACAGAGAATCGGCATTTAGATGATCTTTTCCACGACGATAAGTTAGTAAGGCATGGAAGCGTTGTAAAGCTAAGGCCCATCGTTGTAGCCTAGGACTTTGTGAAGCACATTCCGTAAGAAACTTCAGAGGGTTGTGGTCACTAACTATAATTATTTCAGATCCAAAGATGTACGTCTCGAATTTCTTAATGGCAAAAATGACGGCAAAGGCTTCTTTCTCTATAACTGCATATTTCTCTTGAGTGTTTGATAACTTTTTACTAGCGAAGGCTATTGGATGTTCAACATTTTTCTCGTCACGCTGGGCGAGACAAACACCGACGGCAAATGAAGAGGCATCAGCGTATATGATGAAAGGTCGTTGGAAATTTGGTGAATAACATCTGGGAGCATTGCATATAGCAAGCTTAAGTTTTGCAAAAGCTTCGTCTTCTTCCTTCTGCCATCTCACGTTATTGGGTGCTCTTCTTTCTGTTAACTTGGTCAATGGGCGAGCTATTTCGGAAAAATTTGGAACATATGCTCTGTAATAGGACAAAAGTCCCAAGACACTGCGTACGTCTTTCTTAGTAGTTGGTGCTTCCAGGTTCTCGATAGCTTTGACTTTATCTGGATCTGGTTCATGTACGCCGGATCCTACAATATGACCAAGGAATCTTATTTTAGGCCTTGCGAAGTCATATTTCTTGAAATTGGCTGTGAAGTTGGCTTCTTCTAACGTATGCAGGACTGCGTCGATGTGTTTTAGGTGCGAGTCCCAATCTTCAGAAAAAATGGTGACATCATCAATATACGATGCAGCATAGTCCTTATGCTTGTCTAGCACTTCATTCATGGTGCGCTGGAAGGTTGCGGCCGCGTTTCGTAGACCGAAGGGTAACATTGTAAAGGAGTACTGACCCCTATGAGAGACGAACGAAGTCAGGGCTTGACATTCGGGGGCTAATCGAATCTGACAGTAACCTTTCAGTAAATCAATCAATGTGATGTACTTATATGTGTTACTTACATATTCCGCTATTGATACTTTGTAAATCAAGTCAGTAGCATTCGTCGTAGGGAAAGCGTCTACTTCAGTCTGTGCGTTGAGATACCTTAAATCTATACATAAGCGAACGGATCCATCTTTCTTGGCTACACACACAACTGGGTGAGCATATTCACTTTCGGAGCGAACAATCAGTCCAAGTTGTAATAACTCCTCAATTTGACGATCAACCTCATCCTTCAATATTTCAGGGATTCGGTATGGATTCTGCTTCTTTGGTTCACTTCCAGGCTTCAATTTAATGTGGTGTTCTCCAACTTTTGCAATTCTCGGAGTACCAGACATCAGCTTAGAGTGCTTCTTTAGTAGACTCGTAAGCACTTGCCCTTTGGATGGATCAAGGTGCATCAAGTCTAACGTCAGGTCAGGGTATATCTCACTAGGAACCAGTGGGACTATTCTTGGCGTACTCTCGATTTCTCCAAAGTCAATGTCAGCGTCATAAATGACTCCAACGTTGTTAGTAGACGACTTGAATTCTCGTATTTTGTTAGCATGCACATGCCTAGTGCTTGCATCTGGGAGCTGAACTATATAACTGTAGGCAGTATGTTTTTTAACAATAGTGACGGGTCCAGTCCATCTGGCATACATCTTGTGGTCACTGTCGGGTATCAGGACAATCACTTTGTCTCCTTCTTTAAACTCTTTATGTCGTGTTTTCCTATTATGGTAGTATGCGTAAGCTTTCTGTTTTTCTGTGGCTGAGATCCCTGCATATTCCGCTGCGTTTTCTAGCTTCATCTTCAAATCATTGAGGTACTCAGTCACTGACTTGAGCTGGCCTAAGGGAACTGAAGTTTCATTGGTCCACGTTGTCTTCAATATGGAAAGAGGTCCCGTTGGGCGTATACCATATAACATCTGAAAGGGGCTAACTCCGGTTGTGGCATTGGGAACTTCACGATATGCCCACAGAAGGTAAGGAAGGTACTTGTCCCAATCCTTAGAGTGTTCTCGCATCGTGTGGTGAATCATTCCTTTCAAGACTGCATTAAATCTCTCAACGAGCCCATTGGACGCTGGGTGGTAGGGAGTGGATAATCTTGGGGAGGATCCAATCCTTTCCAAAAATTCTTTAGTCAGGGAGGCAGTGAAATTGGTACCCTGGTCCGTGGCTACTACCTTAGGGATGCCAGTGCGAGTGAAAATTTGTAGCAACGTTTCACAAGAAACTTTAGCAGATAAATTATTCAAAGGGACGGCTTCTGGCCACCTAGTACATTGATCAACAGCGCAAAGAACATACTTGAATCCACGACTGTTCGGTTCTACTGGGCCAATTAAATCTACATTTATAATTTGGAACGGTTCATCTGGGCGAGTAACGGCTGTGATGGGAACTTCGTCGAAGGGACGCTTCTTAGCTTGGAGTTGACACGATACACATTTATCACAGAAGTCATCTATCTCCTTCTTTATACCTGGCCAATAAAATGAGTACTTAAGTCGTTCTGCTGTTTTCTTTTTACGGAGATGACCACCCCATAAACTAGCATGAGCGAGCTCCAAAAACTGTTTTCTTCTTTGCACCGGAACCACGAGTTGGGTGACTGACTCTCCTAAAATCTTATCTTTATGATACAAGAAATTATCCAAAACAAAAAAGTTGTTTACCCCTCGCTTGGCATCTTGCCAACACGCTTCAAGGGTCAAGTCATTAGCTTGTTGATATCGGAACATTTCAGAGTCAGATTTTAACTCGTTAGGTATAATAGAATTAACTTGGTTTACCATATTATCAATTACACTGTCCTTATTAACACTAATATCATCATCATTATTTATATAAAACACTTCAATATTATTAAAAGGCATTTCAGAATTTTCACTAATACTAAGCTCACTATTACTACCTATGGACTCAAAATATTGCACAGTTTTCTCAAAGGTTAAGTTATATAAATTATCATTATTAATAATAGTATCATCAATATTGTGGGAGTTTTCAATTACATTATTTGAGGTATCACCAACATGAATATTTGCATTACAACAATCAACACTTAACTCACCTGAATCATTTGAAATTATTCTATTATATGTATTTAAAGATAACAACATGTCATTAGATAACTCATCAACCATCGCACAAGTAAAATATACGGGTTCACAAAATTTACCATCTTCTATACACTTTGATAATGGTATATTTATTAAAGGGGCTTTGAGCTTATGACCAAATGTTGAAGTTAACACCACTTGGCCATGTGGGTCTTTATAGTGCTGAGGTACTAAATTACTTCTAATTATTGTTACCTGTGTTCCAGAATCTGCGACTGCATTTATTTTAACATTATCACATAACACTTCAATAGTTGGCAAACTATTAAAAATTGTATCACTCTCGTACTTCATGCCGTTTAATTTTAACAAGTGGTCGGACGATATTTTGGCTTTCAAACAATTAGAAACGATTGCATTTGTACTCTTCCTATTTGGGTCATGAAGTAGTGTACCATGAAATTTGGAGTTGCATACATCGCACTTCAACATTGACTTACACCGCTTTGCACCACCACAATTCACACCATAGCATAGGAAACACCGATTGCTTAATTTCAATTCTTGCTTCCGCTGCTCCGGGGTCAGAGGACAACTTTTGTCGTTTCCATGGTTACCGCAAATAACACAAAAATCTTCTTTCGGCGCGTTGACGTAATTTACACTAGTAAACTTCCCGTTGGCGCGATTTGGTGTACTCCTCCAGTCTTGGTGGCGTCTAGACACTGCGCTGCTCCGAGAGGGGGAAGCGAGAAGGGGAAGCAATATATTTCGCCAATTCCCTTTGCGAAACCTGTCGCTGGATATGGGCCATGAGCTTTCCTAAATCAAAACAGTCAGTTTCTTCTTTAGTAAAATCGAGCATTATTTCTGAGGGTAGCTTTTTAAAAATCACTGTTGATAACATGCTTCCATAAGATTCTGCTGATACGTTCAGGGTAGCAAGAGATCTCATATGAACACTACATGTATCATACAGTTACCTTAAATTATATAAATCATTACTGTGTGCTACTTGAGGCAAGTTCATGAGTTGGGACAAATGAAAGTTAATTAAGTTTTCCGTTTTGCCGAAACGTTCTATTAAGATGTCCATAGCATTTTTATAATTATCTTCACTTATCGACAGTCCTTGAATAGCATAGAGCGCCGGGCCATCAAGCAAGCTTAATAAGTAACAATGTTTTTCAATTGCAGAAAGCGAAGTGTTGTTGTGAATAGCTATGTCATAACTATTTTTCCAAGAAATCCAGTTTTTAATGTTACCATTAAAGCTACTAATATTTAATTTTGGGAGTTGTGAATAACCACTTTTTACAGTACTTGTTTCACTAACCTGGCACTGCACATGAGTCGCCGCTAGAACAGAACGGGCCGGCATATCTTCTTCCCTAGTCTGTCGATGAATGTCTGTTACCAAACATTTCGTAATTCTGTCTTCGTAATTAATTGAAGAGAGCAGATCGTCTTCGAATAGCTTTTCATCCAAAACGAGCGCTTCGATTTGTTCATTTATGTTTTTCAACGCTCTTTCCTTTTCGACCAGTTGAGGAACCAGTTCAGGAGTGAGATTACTTTCTATTCTTGCTTTGTCGATCTTATCCATAAGTTTGGTGGTAGAGGCTCACAGTATCGACCGTTTCTTTTTAAGCTTTTCCAAACCGTCTTCCATCGTCGTGCTTCTGTTTTGTAAGGCGAGCGAGTTCTAGTTAGGCTTAGGGCGTTCGTTGTCAGACGTACTTCGTCGAGCGAGTTACATCGCACTTCTGATAACCACTGTAAGGAAGTTTGGCACGTAGGCTTGTCCTATTTGGAGCCTTCTAACGTTGGGACATATTTGCTTAACATCATAAAAGATTTCGTAGAATAAAACATAGTCCGTGTGACTAGTATAGAGCTTTTATTTTTAGAGGTTCGTATCGTTGCGACTCTCAGCGTAGAATGAGAGATTATAGTGGCTTACGTATTAAAGAGGACGGCAGACGGCGCTCGCAGGCGTGCCTCACAAACTTAGTTTGCATTTACCCTATTTGAGAAAATTTATACATAAAATTGACTACTTTTGTACTAGAGCTGGGAATTTCTTAAACTTGATTTTTTTTTAAACTTGAAATTTCTTTTTTCATGATAGTAAATTCTTTAATATTGTAGTTTACGGGCTAAATTTTCAATATGGATACACATGACTGTATTAGGCTACAAGCCTCTAAGATATCCCGAGGAAAAAAAGTTTGTAAATATAGAAAATAAAATAAAAGAGCCGACCCATACAAATGAAATACCCGAATACATATTAACAAGCGCGAAAGAATATTTTTTTAAACAAACAAGACATTTGTTGGGAAAAGAATTAAGGTTCTATAGTAAATATCCCAGAATTAAAAAAAAATAAGGCTAATGTTTTAAAAAGAAAGAACTTTATAAAAACCATGTCATTAAAGCATTTAAAGAAAATTTGAACACTACACACAAATTAATGTTTGGTTTAATAATTTAATATCTAATCAAAGTCGAAAGTAAAACTAGGGATGTGAAATGTCGCACAACTTTCAATTAGACTATAATACTGATCACTGCATTTAAGTGTCACATGGATTAGTGTAATTTACCGTGTGCGTTTTCATATTTTCATGAATTTAAAAAAATTAGCCAGTTTGGCGATATTTAATACATTGGACAAAAAAATTGGCAAAGGTAGTGATTTTTTTTGTCGAAAAAAATTACTTTTTACTTTTGGGTGAGTTAAATTGAAGAGGAATAGTACAGTGGAGGTTAATGGACAAGGCCCCCAAAAAAACTCTATGTCAGACGTTCGTTGTTCAATTTATTACGACTTTATAAAAATTTTATGGGATTTTCGGAGTTCGGTTAGGGGTGTTTAGAACACCTTAAAAAAGCATTGCCACAGTGATTTGATCAAAATCATTGGAACCGTTTTGTTGATAAAGATACATTTTTTAATGACAGATACCTTATACGCATGAGCAATTTTGATGAAAACCTTAATAACAGGTCCATGGCCACTGTTTATCCGCGTATACAAAAGTTCAACATCGTAGAGCAAAACGCTCAAGAGCTATGCTGATTTGGGGAGCTATATCACAGAAATTTTTTCATCACCACTTTTTTGATCTCGGAACGTCCCAAAACGTGAAAAAAATTAAAAGAAAAAAGTGATTTTTTTTTTGTTACCAAATGGTAAATTTACATATTTGTTAATTGAAAGTAAAAAATATTCGGTGTAACTTTTCAAGAAATTAAGCCCCAGGTAAACTTCGGAAAGTTAACAAAAAATTAAAAAAACAAAAACACTGACAATTTAGAGAAAAATGAAGAAATAAAAATATAATTGGCTCACATTTATTTTTTATTGCATTTTACTACTGCCCAATTTTGGATTTACGACTGCCCATTTTTAGTTTACGACTGCCCAAATAAGCCACGACTGCCCGTTAGAATAGGCCCTGCAGCGTGGACCGTATCCCCTTCGTCGTTCAGAGTTAAATAGAAAGGAGAAAAAAAATGCTCATGTATGAATGATTCACAGCATGGTTGGTTGTTTTCAGATTATCTGGCGCCGTCAGCAACACGAGGGCTATAATGAGCCGAAACATTAGTCAAGCTAACATACATTTACAAACACCCATGCCATACACGGGACTCGAACCCGCAACCTCCCGGTCTAGAAGCCAGCACGCTAACCACTATACCGTTTGGTCGGCGATTCACAGGATGGTAAATTCCGATGTCATTCCAAACATTAATATTAAATTGTAGTGATTTGGAAGAAAAATAATATAGTTTTCTTTAAAGACGAAACCTAAAAAATACATTTGTATGTTTAGAAAAATGTATTACATATTGTTAATAATTAGATTAGGATTTTTTTTCTATTTCTAATAAACTTACCTCCAATCGAGCTGAAACTTTGAAACTTGGCTGGTACACTCGTTGTCGATGATAATGTTTTCTATCAAGTTTTGGAACTGTCATACAAATGCCGCTTCTATGTTTATTTTTTACATTTTTATTGCCATACGTCAGATTTATCAGCTTTTACTCAAGTTCCATTATCCAGATTCCGAGCTAAATTCAAACATGTTTTATTTGGTTGTATTTAATGACTGAAACCTTCCTCTATTTAGGTTGACGAGGTAAAATCTTCGGAGTGCTAATTAACACACTTGCCGTCATCCAGTCGAGCTGAATCTTGGCAGATAGACACTTTGACAATGTATTCAATCAAGTTTAGGAGTGAGAAAAAAAGCTTGTAAATAGTTCGGAATAGATGTTTTGTTAGTGGTGGTCAAACACTAGGAAAACTCGGTTGGAGTTCAAGAAGTTGTAATTATACATTGAAATTGGCAATGCATATAAATGATTTCTGCTAAAAATTTTTTTTTTAACGGTTTCATTATTTCATGTCTGCTTTCTGGTGAAGATAAACAATTCTTTACACACTGTGAAGTAACACCTTCTTGCTTCTAGTCATATTGGTAAATAACCCGCAATTATTCGAATCCAATCACACTTTTTACTCTTTGCAGGTATATGGCCGTTTTGCACCCTCTGGAATCTCGCATGCATCAAACAAAGGCACGCGCCAAGCGCATTCTTTTGGCGGTGTGGTTGGCACCATCCGTGGTAGCATCGCCATTCCTCTACCCGGCCGAGGCCTTCGCCAACGACCTCCGATCCCCTTACGGAAGCATCTCTCGCCTCACGTGCTTCGTACGCCTTCCAGAAGATGTGCGGAAGCTGTACTACACCTTCCTGTTTGTCGCTATCTACTGCCTGCCACTGCTTTTCATCGGTGGGACTTGCGTACAGGTGGCACGATGCTTGCTCAGAGATATCCCTGTACACAGACAAGGAAGTGTGCGAAGACAGGAGGCAAATAGAAGAAAGGTGAGCAGTGAGGACAGTCTTGGGTAGATTTGACGATGACTGAGCAAAAATAATTATTTCAACCATCTATATTCTACTCGATTAATACAATCTACACTATTTATTCTGCATCTAATTGTTTGTATAAATCATTAAAAAATGTTTTTCTCGTTGTATTATCTACCTAAGCTATATAATATATTCGAAACTTTCCTGTTCGTTACCTTCTTCTATTGCTCTCTATCGATCAGACTGCACAGTGTCTGCTCAGGGACACTAGGTTTATCACTACAGAGTTTTAAGTAGTGAAGACACTTGACTGCCAATCGTTCCATTCAGCAGTAGGGAAGAAATCAAAGCCGCATGTGGAAATGCCTTTCAATTTGCAAAAATTCCGTTATACGAGACGTACAATCATCGATGGATAAAAGATAAAAATTACATCATTTAAATTATAGCTGTGTGTTTTGAAAATAATTTGTACTTATACTTTGAGTGATTAATATTTTTTTTTTCCAAATAAAACTTAAAAGCTAAAGATGTTTTTAAAATTAAAATACTAAAAATGTTCATAATACCACTTACTTACCTGAATGACCACGGAATATACCAATCAACTAAACGTAAGAACTATTTTTTTTGTTTTAAATTTTCAAAGGTAAACATTTTAGAAGCATATTACTTCAACAACGTTTTATCTGGATTTTTTCCATTTATTTTAAGGATTGATTGGACTGCCATCTATTAGGAAATTGAGGGAGATTTTTCAAGCAGGTCGACTAACCAAGGGTTCAACAAAAATTGCCGCATCCATGTTCTGTCTACACTTGCTTGCTGTTGATACCATTGACGTCCATAGACACATCATATAGCATCTTCTTATGGAGAAAATTTCACATTTGTAGTTGTGTTAAATTATTAAATTCGTTGTAAATTATTTAAAAAAAATAGTTTAACTAAATCAAAATTTTAAAATTCTGTTTTTTTTTAAGTCCAATTAGAATGCCAAAACTACTTAGGTTGAAAATTTCAGAGCTGTAGCCTTATTAGAAATCTTTTTGTAAAATATTTGTTAATTAAAAAAATAATTAAAAAAAAGGCAATAAAAATTAAAAATTTGGTTTTTCAATGGTCAAATTAGAAGGGCAAAACGACTTTCTTGAAAATTTCAGAGATGTAGCCCTATTAGAAATCGTTTTGTAAAATATTTGTTAATTAATTAAAATAATTAATCAAAATTTAAACGTTTTATTTATCAAAAGCCCAATTAGAAGGCTAAAACTACTTATGCCAAGAATTTCAGTGCTGTACCTCTCTTTGAAGTCACTTTGTATCATAATAATAAGAATTAAAAGAACTATTTAAAATTTTAACATTCTGTTTGTCAAAGGTACAATAACAAGTCCAAAACTATTTATGTTCAGAATTTCAGAACTCTAAGCCTATTTTAAGTAGCTTTCTATAGATCTACCGGCAGACAGACAAACAGTTTTATTTGTTTTATTATCATAGATGAATAAGAAAGTGAAGCATCTTTTGTCCCACCCATTTGGTCTGGCCAATGTAGATTGCTTCCTTTTCTCAAAATGACAAAACATGTTATTTTTCATACTTTTGAAACACATTTTTTATATCGAACCGCATGTGAAGCTGGTAATCTTTAATTATTTCATATGTAAAGCAAGTAATTACTTTTTTTAGTATTTCAAACTTACTTTTATTATTACTTATTTTTAGTAGGTACTTGCATGTTTTTGTACTCACATTAAAACTAGAAAGTACATATTTTTAATTATGAATAAACACTTTTCTTTGTGTCAAGTAAAATAGTCAGCCAGAAAAAGTTATGAAGCCTAATGTTTGCTGCCAAACGTCCGAGTTCAATTTTTGTGGGATACTTGTACACAATGAACTAAATTGCTATTATTGAGTGGAATCCTCAAAGCCAATCGGTACTTGAACAGGTTAAGGATTTTTATAATTAATCTCAATTCAGCGGGTAAAATAGCTCAAATAAGATTGTTTCGAAATAACTCAAATTTGCTAAATACTGCTTATGGGGTAACTTTCGATTATCTCATTTTAGTTCTTTGTGTACTTACCCCCAAACAAATTAAACATGGCTGCTATAGATAATCGCATGACAAACTTTAGATTCCGTAACTTATTTCGGCTTATCATTTTACTTGGTACGTTTTGTTTTTAAAAGTTTAGTTGATTTTTGGGAGTACAAATTGAAGAGTTTGTGTTCCCAAACGTCACAACGTTAGTATTCCTAATATTGTTACTTTAAAGAGTCTGAAATGTTGTGTTAGTGAAAACTGCAATAATAGAAGCTAATGAATCTAGCTTTAAAAGATGCATGAAATTGCTAAAATCGCCGAAAGACATATATTTTATGATAACGGTCCAATCTGACATGAATTGCCCTCGGTCCATACCCCTACGATAAGCTCGAGATTAATAAACACTCGGTCTGGTTGCCCTCATGCAATGAACAACAGTTATCCTCCACGATGTGTAACTTATTCGCCTCTGCAACGCAACCCTCACTGAGTTTTATTCAATACTTGAACTCAATTTTGGACAATACTGGCATCAATTTTAATTCTAGTAGATATATTTCCATTTTACTATGAGCCGCGGATTACAGTTTTCAATTGTCATCTGTTGCTTCTGCTGAGCTTCATCATGAGTGAATTTTTTTCTTTTCTACTGAATCAGATGCCGCGTCTTCATTTGACTCAATGTTCCTGTAGTCAATTCTACTGCATTTTTCTTACTTCTGCATCGAGTACATTACATCTCTTTCTCTCTCTTTAAATCAAAGATGACGAGAGGATAGTGTTGCTGATTTTAAACCACTTATCCCTAACTGTAACTTTTGCATGCGTGTTTATCGATTTTAAGTTAGTTCTATTGTTTGACAAAAATTAATTTGTTTTCCAGAAAAGAAACTGTTTATGGACTATCCAAAACACTCACTTTTTTGAGATCAGAATTATTTCGTCGGTCAGTCAGACTAAGTTTATTAGGGTGAGCCGTCATTGTATGTACAAATAAAAATACTTTATTTTCAAAAAAAGTCATATTACTCAAAAGCTGCCACTCTGTCACACAAATAAAGTGATAAATAACTTTTTACAATTAAGATAAATCTTGAGGTCTCTACCAGTCACTGGAAATGGGGATTAAGATGGCAAAATCGAATATTTTAAATGGCGTTTTGCTGAGTTGTGTTTTAATTAAGTAAAAAAAGAAAATATAGTTATAACCTTAAAACACAACTCCTCAATAACATAAGTAAAATAATGTCATTATCCTATGTTTCCACCTGAATACTTAATTTGATCATGTTTCATTCACAAGGAGCACTCCATCTTTAGATTAAACTACTTTATTTACTAAAAGACGGGACACCACACAGCACATACAGTTATACTAACCTCAAGTAAGGGAAAGACGCTTTCTCCGACAAGCGGGGGTGGGGTGCAACTAGCGCCCTCTACAAAGAGCCTTAAAACATTCTAAGTTGCAACACCCTATGTAAAATATACATAGGGGAATGAAATTATAGTATTCGTTAAAAAAAAAAATCGTTGTTTTTTTTGCATTTCTCCACGTTTTGGAACATCCTGATTTTAAAAATGTGATCTAGAAAAAAATGTATGTCTGTGTGTGTGTCTGTGGTCAGCATAACTTCTGAACAAATTGACCTACGATGTTCAAATTTGGTATGAGGGTTAGTGGCGGCCATGGGATATACCATTAAGGTTTTCGTCAAAATCGCGCTTGCGCATAAGGTAGCTGCCATTGAAAAAATCATTTTTTTTTCAGCAATTGCTAAGTCTTTTATCCAAAAAAAAGAACAAATCTGTCAAGCTCATTAAACTTTCACTTGAAAAATTTACACATTCAACTAAATTTATGTTAATTTATATTTTTTTTCAAATATCAATGGGTTATTATGTGAACCAAAATAATTCTTGGTATAATCAAAATAATTTCTATTGGAATAATTAGACTGTAAAAAACTTGTAATATTTATTTGTAACAATTTATTAGAATAAATTTTCACTGGGATGAACTCTATGGTCTCTTATGTTAAAGGTGCCGGATTTGATTCCTGGTTTAGGTGTGGATGTTCGTTGTGATTCGGAATCCACGTTAAGCTGTAGGTCCCAGACTGATTAGTCATTTTCATGCACAAAAATAGGTCGTTGTGCGTACAAACTAACCAATCGAGCGGAAACTTGGTAGACAGGCTCTGTGTCGATGGCAATATATTCCATTAAGTTTTGGGGCTTGAATTGCCATACATAAGTTTTTATTACTCGTTCGTGGTCGATTTTGATGGTTAATGCCGTCCAAATTTAACCGGTTTGTCAATTTTCAAGAAGATTAGGACATGTTGATTATTTCTTTATCATTAAACTCAGCTTGATAAATTATCAATATTCATGGTACCAGGTGTACCATAGATGGTATTTCTTCTGGTTTATCAATTTTGAAGATAAATATGACATGTTGGGTGTTGTTGGGCTTGTCTTGAAAAATTATGTATGTTTAAGGTACCACGTATATCATCGGTAGTACCACTTTCGGTTTATCAATTTACAAGATAAATATGGCATGTTGGGCTTGTTTTGACGAAATATGAGTGTTTAAAGTACCAGGTATGCTAGAAGTGGTACCACTTCCGGTTTAACAATTTTAAAGATAATTATGGCATGCAAGGTATCGTCGAACTCAGTTTTAAGAATTATAAATATTCCTGGTACCAGCGTGTACCATAGGTGATACCACTTCTAGTTTGTAAATTTAAGATAAATATGGCATGTTGAATGTCGTTGGGCTTGTCTTGAAAAATTATGACTGTTAGTTGTACCATGGAGGGTGCCACTTCCGGTGTGTCCAATTTCAAGATAAGTATGGCATGTTGGATGTCACTAGATGCGCCATGAAGAATGAAGAAATTGCAGGACATACGTATGGCAAGGGATAATGATAAAACTTTCGTGAGTGACCTGCTTAGTATGGTTTTTAAAAAAGTTCTCATATCCCCCAAAGAACACTTTTAAAAAGTAGAAAAACCACCAACCTCAAAAACACAAAAAACTTTCTTGCAATAAAAAAATCATAAACACGATGAAAATTTTCAGCTATAAACACAGTGATATCACAAATGGCCAACCTCTGATTACAGCTCTCGGTTGTGACTTGCTTATATTAAGAATGTTTGCTTACTTAGTTTATTTTTAAAATTTAAATTCCGCTCCCATAAAAATTTACGCGGCTTGAGTTTGGCACCCGTCTTAATCACTAACCTGCAAAACCACCCACACAATAAAAACTTTCCAAAATGCATGTATCAATCAAACAAAAGCTTACAACAAACACTTCAGTTTCCGACTTAAAAAATTCCTAATATAGATTCAAATGCGAGCATTTGAGCACAGTTTCTCTATACTATTTTTAAAATTACATGATCATGAAGGATTTACACTACTTTGTATTTCCTACCTATCCAAATGAAATCATATTTCCTCAATATTCGTACAAACAGTCATAAATTAGTTTAAGAACAAGCATTGCTAATATTCCTATCACGTGCGCCAACTTTAAGCAGCGTACTTTTTTATCCCCCCAAAAAACACTTATGAAAAGTAGAAAAATCACCAACCTCAAAAACACAAAAAAAATTCTTGCAATAAAAAAAAATCATAAACATGATGAAAATTTTTAGCTACAAACACAGTGATATCAAAAATAGCCAACCTCTGATTACAGCTCTCGGTTGTGACTCACTTAAGAATGTATGCTTACTTAGTTTATTTTTAAAATTTAAGTTCCCTTCCCATAAAAATTTACGCTGCTTGAGGTTGGTGCCCGTCATAGGAATATTAATAATGCTTTGCGTTTAAATTAATTTATGGCTGTTTGCACGAATATTGGAAGAGATATAATTTCATTTTGATGGGTAGGAAATACAAAGTAGTGTAAATCTTCATGTTCATGTAAATGTAATTTTCAAAATAGTATAGAGAAACTGTGCTCAAACGCTCGCATTTGAATCTTTACTAAGAATTTTTTAAGTCGGAAACTGAAGTGTTTGTGGTAAGCTTTTGTTTGATTGATAGATGCATTTTGGATAGTTTTTATTGTGTGGTGGGTTTGAAAGGTTAGTGATTAAGACGAGCGTCAACCTCAAGCAGCGTAAATTTTTATGGGAGCGGAACTTAAATTTAAAAAAAAAAAAAAAAAACTTAAGTAAGCATACGTTCTTAAGAGAGTCACAACCAAGAGCTGTAATCTGAGGTTTGCCATTTTTTATAACACTGTGTTTGTATCTGAAAATTTTCATCATGATTTTTTTATTGCAAGGAAGTTTTTTGTGTTTTTGAGGTTGGTTGTTTTCTACTTTTCAAAAGTGTTTTTTGGAGGATATTAAGGTTACTCTTCCTTTAGGGGGTTACCAGTTGGCGCAAAAGCCTAAATGTTTACCCGTAAATGTATCACCAATTCTAAATATAGAAATAATGAATTATTTGAAAATTGTTAGTTTAGATTATTTAGGCCTTCTTTTTGGTGATTGTTTGGGCCGGAACTCGGTAAACGGATTAGTACCAAATTAAGTTAAAATATAAATAATTATAAAATTAAAATATAACTGAAGATAAAAAGCGTTGCAAGAAACGCATTTATCTCTAAAATAGCACCAAAGAAATGTCTTATAATACATCTGAACCAAAAAAGTTTTGTATTTTTCAAATTATTTTTACAGAGTAGTCCCATGCCCGACCCCTTACCAACTTCATAATCAGTATAAAAATAAAACGACAAAGAAATAAAATCACAAGTGAAAAACAACGTTTCTGGTGTAAATTGTAAGATAGTCTGGTGTAAATAATAAAACCTATATGATATAAAAAAATGTATTCAAATCTAGATTAAATCATATGGAGCTTTATACACGTTTAAAAAACACTATAAAAAATAAAAACAATCAAAACCAGGAATTTCGATATTCTGTTTGAAGGAAACGAATTTACCGGGAAATAAGAAAAAAATCAACAAATGTCGTAAGGATGTGAATTTCAACAATTTGTTTACATTCAGATTATTAGCATTACTCTAAAACCGCTCATGCGCAGAGCGTTGATTTACAGTAAATATATGGAAAATTATAATAATATTCAAACTGTATATCGGACAGACGATTGTAATACGTAAAAATAATCAGAAAAATAAGGGGGATGCATTAAAATAACTTTTGGTTTTATTCTGATGTAATAAAAAAATATCGATGCCATTCCAAGATTTTTTTCTTCTTGTCTTTAAATTTTAATAAAAGCAACTTTTAATCGAATTTAAAAGTTGTTCTCTACAATCTCCACGTACTAAAGTTTCTATGTACCGAATTTCGTACCTCTAGGTGCAAAACTGTGGATTTGCATAAGGTTCAGAGGTAAAGACAACTCAGTTTATAAATATATATACATTGATACAATAATTTCTTTCTTTCTTACAAGGTTGCCAAGATGATTTTAATGGTGGTGTTGTCTTTCGCCGTGTGCTGGACACCTTACTTCTTGGTGAGCCTTATCACTCAGTACCAGGCCGAGAATTTCATGGAGAAGGGGAATTTTTTCTTCACGATGCTCAACATCAATCTTTTCGCCTTCCTCAACTCGTGCGTCAACCCCTTCATTTACGCTTCGATGAGCACACGCTTCAGAAATGGATTTCTCAGGTGCCTCAACAGGATTTGCTGCTGTTTCTCGGAACGTACTGGGCGGGTAATGGAAACGACGGAAAAGAGGGTCAAGTTCAGATGCCAGGTAAAGAATGTCTAGATAAGAGACACTAATCCTTTTTTCTTTTTATTCATTTGAAGTCAATATTTTGTCATTTCTTTATGTCCATAGAAAGTATCGAAATTACACTTTTTCCTCTTTTAGTATCATGATTCTAGTTCAATGTAACTGCCAATCACATGTTTTTATTCATAGCCGACCTGCCTCATCTTGCAGAGCTCTTCCGATGGAGGGTGTAGTAACGAAGTGAGCCAGAGGATAGCATCCACCATTGAACGACGTGACAAAAGATCTCTATTCGGCAGATTCGCTAGAAAAAGCACTGACCATACCCTGATAGCCCACTACATCAAGAAAAGGGGACTGGTACACTTCAGAACAGCAGGCAATAAAACCAAAGACGATGTCAACTATACACTGGAGAACAGATTAAATGCACTGGTAGAGAAACGGTCTCTGTACAATAGCAAACTGGATAGTAAGGACACCTTCAGCACTGGGGACATGTTCTCTTTAACTGAACCAAATAGACAGCTAAGAAAGTGCTCTTCTTCTCTGACAATGAGTGCACCACAAGGATAGACTTCCATTTTGATTTGTTGAAACTGGAGAACGTTGAAAAATCCACAGCGAATGTAAAGTAGCAACGTAACATTGAACTATACTCTGGAGAAATGGCAATAGTTTAACCATTGTCCTCGGAGATCATTTATGGATAGAAGCAATGCGCTTTCTTTTTCTAACTTTTTCCTTAACAACTTTCTCCAACTGAATCACTTGAATATTCTTTTAATATAAACTATACTTGCCAAGAAGTGAGGTTTCTTCTCTGGTGATGTATGTTCTGTACAAGAACAGATTGAACTTATGATGGCGGAAGCAACAGACTTTGGTAATATAAGCTTTAGGACTCTTCCCCCCTATCAAAAGAAATTACAAACAACATCCAGAAAAACTGCTCTAACGCTTGACTTTTGACCGAGAGTATACATTTTCGACCATATAATAAGTTGTATTTAATTGTTTGATTCATTTAAACCAGTTCATGAGCAGCAGAAAAAAATTAACCAAATATGAAATAGAGAAGACAACATACTTAGACAGCACTTGATATTCCAAGGATGTCTTTTGTATATACTGCATAGCCAAATTTGATCCCAATTTGACGTCCTGGAAAGGAGCGTGTCATCCTGAAGTGATTAATTTCGGACATCCTGAGAATCATATTGTGTGCTGTTTGGATAACTATGTAAAGAAAAGAAACTTGAAATGAAAACAGGTATTTTCATTACACAGTGTAAATCATTTCCTATAAAAAGATTTACTTTTACATAATTTCATTAAGAGCCCTATTTTTTTTACTCTATATTCGATATAGCATCCTGCTATAAACCCACACACTGACTGGCCACTTTCTGATCACCTAAGAGTTTTAAGCAAATGAGCTCTTGCATCACACTGTTGCGGCTGAAGTAACAGAGAATCTTCCAAAATGTGAAAGGGAATAGAACAGTAACAATGCAATAAAATTTCAGATTTTAATCAATGATCATCTCAAAGTATCATTGAACATACTGTTGGAGAAGAATCATCGCCGTATTAAATGCAAAAGGCTGCCAATGGTATATTGACTGGGTGATAAAGGGGACACTCAGTGTCTGCAAAACTTTACTACTGTAAGTTATAAAAACGTTCGATAGAGTGGAAATGTATGTGGGGGCGTTATAATTGTAAGACTTTTACATTTAACTGTATGCAGCCAGGTAAAATTTTAAATTCGTCTTGACTTCTTTCGAACGGTCATAGCATTTTGCATATTTGTGGTGTTAACGTAGGCGTGGAAGTACAGTTTTGTGTTCAATTATATTTAATTAATAAACATTATTGCAGCATTCGACATTGGTTACAACAGAAACTTAGTTAGCATATTTTTTTTTCTCTCATTATCTTTTAATTTTGATGAGCAGTATCCTTAGACATCATAATAAATTACATCCCCGTGCGTAAATAAATAAATTTGTACAACCTAGACAGAAATTACGGCCCCAGAAAAAGTAAATCACATCATTCTGAGTCAACCTAACAACTAATCGAAAATTATTACTCTTTTCCAAAAATACTTGAGCAAAAGATGGAAATAAGATGCATAATTGAAACATCGAACATTTTTTGTTTAACATTTTTATCCTTGGTTAGGTTTGCTTTATTTATTAACTAGCTGCAAGGAACCGCGTTGCTGGGTACCCGTTGAGGCATAATAGGTCTTTGAATTTGATGCTTCAGGTTACAATACAGGGTGGCTAGCATAAGAGGCGCTAAATTATTTTCTAAACAAAAGTTTGGAATCTATCATTTCAAATTACGTTTAACGATCTGGAACGCGGTTCCTCTTTGAATGTGAGGTCCGATTTCACCCTGGCAACACTAAATAGTTATTGCAAAATATACACCATAAAAAATTAAAGACACTACTCGTGACAGTTCTATAAAGATTTCAGTATGAACCAACAAATAATACTTTTTAAAAGATTTGAACCATTTTCGGTAATACCGAAACTGTTGCCAAAAGAAGCTTTAGCACACTGTTATTAATAATTACCGCTAAAGCTGCATTTTGGCGACAGTTTTGGTTTTGATAAAATTGGAAAAAGGAATTATTTGTGTAAGTGATAATGATATGATAATGATATAAAATATGCGGAAAAATATATTCTACAAAAGTTGTAGAACTATAAATTTTCCACTTCATTTCCACTTCTTACTTCATTTTCCGGCAATTTTAATAAAAAAGTATAGATATAATACTAATAATTAAGTAAAATAAAAAGTGAAAATATATTAAATAATGTTTATATCTGTATATAATTACGGTAATATCAATTTACTATTTTCAATATGGTGCATGCACCCAAAACCTTCTGAATTCTGAAATTTTGGATTTTTTTCAGTATACCGATCATATCCATTTTAGGATGTAGAGTATTAAATTTTCTACAGCTTATGTATGTGTGAAGTTTGTTTCGTAGAAGTATTGTATGAAAAACAAATTGTACGAAAAGCATCAAAGCAAAAACTCTTTCGTAAAAATACCACTTTAATATTCTTGTCAAAATTTGGATGATATCCGTAGAAGTATACCACACAAATATATTGAACAAAAATTGCAGAACCCTAAATTTGCTACGTTTTATGTATGAAGTTGTTTTATAGGACAAATAACAAAAGAGCTACGGGTAAGATCTAATACTAAAAACAGTTTCTTACAACAAAGCCTGACAACTTTGATAAAAAATAAAACAAAATTGGTACTAAAATAATAGTATTTATTTATTATTATAAAGCACACTACAGAAAAAAAGTCCATTTAAAGTGTACAAGGAATAGTACATTACAAACAAGCAAACAATAGTAACAAAACCAGAATACACATCTAAAACCAGCAGACATTTAGCCTTGAACATAGAAAAAGATACATTAAAAATATCCAAATCATCAGAAATCAAATTAAAAATTCTATAAAATTTATACAAACAAAAGTTGTCACTGTAGTTATATTTGGTAAAAACAGTAATAAATTTTGGCTACGAGTATTGGTCGGTACAGCAAATTTAATGGAATTATGGATCTCAATGCAATCAATAAAATTATTAAGGACTTTGTAAAAGAAAGAAACACAAGAAAGCTCACGTCTAGATATTAAACTGGGGATGCTGAAGAAATTGCGGAGGAAAGAAGTGGAGAGATCATAAGAATTATAATGGTTACCCTTCTTATAATAAATATAAAGCATAAATTTAGTCTGAACCCTTTCAAGAATTATAATTTTATTGTTATAGTAAGGGTCCCAAATAAGTGAGCAGTGTTAAAGATTTGAACGGATCAAACTAAAATAAAGAATTTTAAGAGCCTGAGGATTAGAAAAATCTTTTGTATTACGTTTAAGAAAACCAAGCATCTTATGAGCCTTTAAGATAATATCATCAATATGAAGAGAAAAATCAAGTTTAGAATCAAAAATGACGCCAAGATCTCTGATATGGTCAGAACGAGTTAAAGTTTGATTATTGACATAATAAGAAGAAGAAAAAGCTTGTTTTTTAAGCGTAAAACTTATAACACTGCATTTATCAATATTTAAAAATAAACTATTAACGCTACACCAACGATAAAGGCTATCAATATCCAACTGCTACTCCTCAGCATCAGCAATGGTACAAATGGATCTAAACATTTTAAGGTCTTCAGCAAACAAAAGAAAATCACAGAATTGAAAAATATCACAAAGATCATTGATAAATAAAATAAAAAGCAGGGGTCCCAAATCAGAGTCTTGCGGGACACCAGAAGAATTAGTAAATTTGTTAGAAATTGCATCTTTAAAATAAACATATAACATTCTATTACTTAAATATGAAAATAACCAATCGGTAAGATTGCAATGAAAACTTATATTACTTAACTTTTTCAAAAGAATACCAAAGTCGATTGAATCAAAAGCTTTAGAGAAATCAGTATAAATTACATCAAGTTGATAGCCACATTCCATAGAGGAAATAATCTTATTAGTTAAACAAAACAAATTTGTAAGTGTAGATCGTTTAGGGATAAATCTGTGTTGATTGAAAGAAATAATGTTTTTAACCTGATGAAATAATTTTTTATAAATTATGATTTCGAAAATCTTGGAAAAAGGGCTCAATATTGAAATTGGTCGATAATTTTTACAATCAGTTGAATCTCCTTTCTTGAAAACAGGAATAATTTTCGTTTGCCTCCAAGTATCAGGGAAAGTATTTGTTTTCAAAGAAAGATGAAATAAGATAAGAAGAGGATAAACCAGCCTCTCGGAACAACCCTTAATAATAAACGAGGGTACCTGATCAACACCTACCGATAAAGAAGATTTTAATTCTTGAATTGCCAAAACAACATCATCATAGGAAACACAATCGATTTTCCCCAAATCACAAATACTACAATTACAGATTACAGAACTACTGACATAATCAGTGCTTGATTTATAAACAGAGGGTACTTACGTATTATCGCAACCAGGTTGGCGCGATTTGACGGCATTCAATTTAACCAGTAAGCAAAATAATTTCTTCACGAAAACCACGTATAACCCGTAGGGTTGCCGTAAGTAGGGGCGCCAAATTTGGCGATTTATGCGAATTTTGGCCTGGTTGCGTTAATACGTAAGTATCAAACAGAGTTAAAATAATTAGCAAAAACATTAGCAATATTCTCATTATTATCATTATATTATAGGGGAACGTATTTGGCATTGATTTAGATTTCTTAAAAAATGACCAGAACTTTTTAGGATCGGAAATAAGTTTATTTTCTGTGTTGAGAATGTAAGAAGCGTAGTCCTGTTTAAGTTTGACCTTAACAAGAGATCTCAACTACCTAAATTCAGCAAAAATGTTTGGATCACCACTCCTCAAAGCCAATTTACGTATTCTACCCTTTTTCTTAATTAACTTCTTAGTATCACTCGAGTACCAAAAGGGACATTTTTAAAAAACCGTTATCGTTGGTATAGTCGAATAAAAACTTGATGTAGATAGTCATAAAAATAAGAAACAGCTAAATTAACATCACTAAAAGCATTTAAAAAGTTCCAATTAATCGATATTAACAGGCACCACATATTTAAAAAAATCAGTTCTTTTGCAATCAAATTTCATCAATTTATGACCACGATTATTATTACGAACAGGCATAAAACAAACATCAATGGACAGTGCAGGGTGATGATTATCTTCTAAAACGAAGGCTCTATCACAATGACCAAGGGAAACATTGCATAAGTCAATATTACACAGGATCAGGTCTAAGTATTTGTTATTGCAGTTAGGTACAGTGTTAAGCTGGTTTAGGTCATACAGTTGTATAAAATTATGTAATTCCTTAATCCTTGAATCAATAATAATAGCCATAAAAATCACCTGTAATAGATACATTAAAATCAACACAGATAAAAATGTTTTCGTATTAGCCAAGGGTTGAGAAAAAATCAAAGAACTTAACATAATTATAATAACTAGAATTAGGTGGAAAATAGATCACACACAAAAGCATTTTTTTACGATAGTTCGAATTAATAGAGGTAAAAATACACTCAAGACCAAGTTCAGTGACATCAATCTGAACAACTGTAAAACACTTTTTGACTGCAATCAGTACACCGCCACCGCGTTTACAATTATTTGTATTCGAATCACGATCAGCCCGAAAAACAATAAATCTCTCATCAAATAAATCAGATGAATAAATATCACTACAAAGCCAAGTTTCCTTTAAATATACAATATCGTAGTCATCAGAGGCAACAGAACAAAAGAACATTTTCGCGAGATTCCAAAATTTTCGGTATAGGATAAACATTTCCAGGATTTATATTAGTCACTTCTTCAAGCTGGCCAGATAGTCAACACAGTGGATAATTATTATTGCTTTATCGATTATTCTTTTTGGAATACCTCTGAAATCTAGAATGTTTATACCATCCCGCCATAAATTAGGATCACAGAGCTTATCGAAATTGTCAACAGCAGTAGACAGGACAAAAGACGCGTAAAGTTCTTTGTTTCTGGTATCAATTTGAACACATTCAAATGTATAGTCAACATTACCAATTAAATCAGTTATGTCAACTGTTTTAGTATCAGGGTGGAATCAATTCACAAGAATTATACGCATTCTTTCAGATTTCCCTACTCTTACAAAGGAAACCTGTCTCTTACCCATGATCACAGGAGATTTTTTTCCTTTCGATGACTCTAGAAACCAATAAAGCTGAAGGCACAGCAGGAATAGGACTGTTCCCGGTAGCGACTGGAACATTGGAAGATGTATCCGAAGAGGCGGACACGCTATAGGAATTTGAACTCAGTACATCAGCATAAGTTATGCTATCAACAGGTTTAGTTGTGGGCAAAACGGGAATAGATACAAGATGACTTTGCCGCTTTAAGGAAGTTTTAGGTGTATTAGTCACCACACCGACTGTCTTTTCAAGTATAGAGAATCGACTCCTAACTTCCCCCCCGGAACACATTAAGCTTTGAGACAACGTCAACAAAGCATTGTTTAATATCAAAACTAAGATCGGGTTGAACCTCCAGAGCGACCGCTTGTACACAATGGTCAGCAGAAACCTTCAAAGATCGTCTGTAACAGTCCAAAATATTTTCCATTCTAGTCTCAAAATCAACTTTATCCTTGGCTGAGCCAGACCTTTTTTCACAAACAGAAGAAAAAAATCCCCATAAGACCTTCAAGAGATTCATTAAAAAAATTTAAGTTAAAAACCGGAGGAGCAGAAACACCCACCTCTCTACTTTCCGCCATGTTGAAATGCGTTATTATGAAACAAAAAGTAAAAATATTATAAAAATGTATATATCTATTGAACGCTGCGGTTCTTAAACAATCAGACTACTCCAAATGTCATTTAATTTGATTGTATTGTATTAACATGAGAGAGCAAAACATACGTCTTGTCTCTCCAAGAATCTCTCGCTTTTTAGATAAGATACATAGAACTATATACATTAGCTCCCTCTAACGAGGGGCCAAGATTTGGGTGCTCGGAACATGCTCCGATCTTTCTCCCACCCTATCAAAAATGTATTCTTGATACAAAGGCAAAAGACAAATCTTTACAATTGACCGTTTAAAAATACCCTTAGAAGTTCTAACAGTAACAACACGTACAATACCGCCCATATAGCACACATCCTCCCAGGGAGGTCCATGGGAAGTCATTCGTAGTCCCGGGGATGACTGGGTACTTCCTAGGGAAATCCCTGGGAGGATGTGTGCTATTAGGGCGTCTTTTCCCGGGTGAATTTTAATTACTCTCCCAAGTGGCCAACTAGCTGGTGGAGCATTATCTTCATTTAAAATAACTAAATCATTTAATGATAATAAGCGTTGTTTGTTCTTCCACTTGTACCGTTGCTGAAGAGTATTTAAATACTCGAGGTGCCATTTCTTCCAGAAACCTTGTTTCATTTTTTGCACAAGTTCCCAACGGGTACGATATTTTAAAGTGTCGGAATCAACTTTATAATTCTGGTGGAGAATTCATTGTTTCACCTGTTAGGAAGTGTGAGGGCGTGAGAACATCCAAACTATTAATATCATTCTCACTCGCCTACGTAATTGGTTTCGAATTTAGAACTGCCTTAATTTGAGTGAGGAGAGTTGGTAATTCTTCGAACGTCAGAGAAATCTCACCAATGACTCTACGAAGGTGAAATTTCACGGAACGAATTCCCGATTACCAAATTCCGCCCATATGGGAAGAAGCAGGAGCGATCATATGTCACTCGATTGAATTTTGATTTAAGTAATAAGAAACCGAATCATTTTTATTAATTTCATCGGTATTATTGGATAGAACTGATAACTTACGCCTAGCACCTACGAAGTAAGTAGCATTGTCACTGTGAATATGTTTTGGTGCATTTCTACGTGAACTGAAACGCCCAAGAGCGGCTATAAAAGCTTCGGAAGTAAAATCACTTACAGCTTCTATGTGAATGGCTTTAGTGGCAAGACAAACAAACAAAGCAATGTAACCCTTAATTGATTTTGTTCCACGACCTTTGTGTTGTTTAATATTGATTGGGCCAGCATAATCAATCCCACAGACTAAAAACGCTCGATTCATAGTTACACGATGTTCAGGTAGATTTCCCATTAACTGATGAGTAGTGCTAGCTCTAAATTTACAACATATAATGCATTTATGTATAACACTTTGAATACTTTTGGCGCAAAGTATTCAATAATACAGTTGGACCTGCATGAAGATAAGCTACATGATATTGCTTCACAAACAAAAGGCTAATTCAATATACTTATATAAAAAACTTATAAGAAATTTATAGTTCGACAACTTTTGTAGAATATATTTTTCTCTACGACTTACTGTTATGAAGATATAATTGAAAAACTTTGCAAAAAACTTAAAAGCAGCATTTTTACGAAAAAGTTTTTACTTTGATGCTAAGTAACTCTTTACATAATAACTTTACAAAAACCAATGTATACAAAAGTTGTAGAAAATTTACACTACAAAATTAACACTACGAAATATTTACAAATATACAAAAATTTGTAACAATCTCCATATATAAAAGGCAAAGCCCTCACTCACTCACTCAATGACTCACTCACTCATCACTAATTCTCCCACTTCCCACAGCCGACCAAACGGTATAGTGGTTAGCGTGCTGGCTTCTAGACCGCGAGGTTGCGGGTTCGAGTCCCGCGTAGGCATGGGTGTTTGTAAATGTATGTTGGCTTGCCTAATGACGAAAGTTTCGGCGCATTATAGCCCTCGTGTTGCTGACGGCGCCAGATAATCTGAATACAACCCACTTCCCACATAGTCACAATTCTGAAAATCGGCACAAATATCAACAATGGTAAAAATAGAAAAAGTAAGCTATTCCGATCTCGATTAACCCACTTTAAGGGGTCGAAAAGGGGTTAAACCTTCCAAACGAGGGACATTCGAATATCCTACTTCCCACATAGTCACAACTCTGAAAATCGGCACAAATATCAACAATAGTAAAAATAGAAAAAGTAAGCTATTCCGATCTCGATTAACCCCCTTTAAGGGCTTGAAAAGGGGTTAAACGTTCCAAACGAGGGACATTCAAATATCCTACTTCCCATTTGGTCACAACTCAAAAAAATTTTACAAATATTAACAATAGTAAACATAGAAAAAGTAAGCTATTCCGATCTCGATTAACCCACTTTGGTATAACAGGGGTTAAACGTTCCAAACGAGAGATATTCGAATGTATCACTTCCCACATGTCCACAACTCTGAAAATCGGTGCAAATGTCGACATAGACAAACATAGAAAAATTAAGCTCCTCTTTTTTTTTTTTTTTTTTTTTTTGTATATATATTTGGACTGTTTTCACTGCTGGGAGAAATAAAGGCATATTCAAAGTATTCTACTTCTAACATTTAAACAATTTATATTCGTGTGCAAGTACGTCAGTGTTTGATGACACAAATCGCAAACATTTTACAGTTCCGCAAAAAAGTGGATTTCCGCTTTTTTTGCCAAAATTTATTAATTGATAAAAATGCACATTAAAATACCGAAAAGAAAAATTTCTGTATATTCCTTCTCTATAATTATAATTTTTACTACAATTATATGCAAACACTAGCTGAATACCCGTGCTGCGCTACGAAATTTTACCATTAGCATTTTAGCGATCAAAAGACATTCATGTATTCTACACTTCAGACGTTTGCTCCCATTTCGATCCCGACAAATTGATTTATCAAAATAGGAACTTTCCTTTTGTTGACATTTTAAACGAAATTTATAATTGTGAATAGTAAACTGGAATAGTTTATTGTGTTTATGTTTGCTCTTAGTTCTAAATTTCAAAGTAGTAGCTGTATTGGAATTAAGTTAATTAGACATTAAGTTAATCCTCGTATAGTTTCAATGTTGCGTCGTCTTTTCATCCCTTAAAAATTCGTTAATCGATATTGGAATGACTTATTTTTTTAACATTTGCAAAAAAATATCAGAAAAATGACTACATTGGAAGAGGAACATTCGGATATCCCTCGTTTGGAACATTTAACCCTTTCTTGACCCCTTAAAGTTGGTTAATCGAGAACAGAATAGCTTACTTTTTCTATGTTTAATATTTTTTGACATTTGTACCAAATTTCCGAGTTGTGACCATATGGGAAGTGGTACATTCGAATATTCCTCGTTTGGAACGTTTAACCCCTTTTCCACCCCTTGATCCACCCGAGATCGGAATAGTTTACTTTTTCTGCGTTTGTCTTTATTGATATTCACACCAGTTTTCAGAATTGTGTAAATATGAGAAGTAGGACATTCGAATATATCGCTCGTTTGGAACGTTTAACCCCTTTTTGACCTCTTAAAGTGGGTTCATCGAGATCGGAATAGCTAACTTTTTCTTCGTTTGTCTTTATTGATATTCTCACCAATTTTTAGAGTTGTGACGAAATGAGAAGTAGGACATTCGAATATTCCTCGTTTGGAACTTTTAACCCCTTTTCGAGCCCTTAAAGTGAGTTAATCGAGATCGGAATAGCTTACTTTTTCTATGTTTACTATTGTTAATATTTGTACCAATATTTAGAGTTGTGACCAAATGGGAAGTAGGATATTCGAATGTCCCTCGTTTGGAACGTTTAACCCCTTTTCGACCCCTTAAAGTGGGTTAATCGAGATCGGAATAGTTTACTTTGTCTATTTTTACCATTGTTGATATTTGTGCCAATTTTCAGAGTTGTGACTACGTGGGAAGTAGGATTTTCGAATGTCCCCCGTTTGGAACGTTTAACCCCTTTTCGACCCTTTAAAGTGGGTTAATCGAGATCGGAATAGTTTACTTTTTCTATTTTTACCATTGTTGATATTTGTGCCGATTTTCAGAGTTGTGACTATGTGAGAAGTAGGATATTCGAATGTCCCTCGTTTGGAACGTTTAACCCCTTTTCGACCCCTTAAAGTGGGTTAATCGAGATGGGAATAGTTTACTTTTTCTATTTTTACCATTGTTGATATTTGTGCCGATTTTCAGAGTTGTGACTATGTGGGAAGTAGGATTTTCGAATGTCCCCCGTTTGGAACGTTTAACCCCTTTTCGACCCCTTAAAGTGGGTTAATCGAGATCGGAATAGTTTACTTTTTCTATTTTTACCATTGTTGATATTTGTGCCGATTTTCAGAGTTGTGACTATGTGGGAAGTGGGAGAATTAGTGATGAGTGAGGGCTTTGCCTTATATATATAGAGATTTTTGTTTACTTGGGCTTGAAATGAAACCTGGAAATTTTTAAAAACTGTCTGGAAAACCTGGAAAAGTCAGGGAATTTTGTTCTACATTTTGAGTGGCAACCCTGTGCAATCCAATTATTTAGAAACAGTAAAAATTTCAAAGCATTCCAGTGAATATTTTTCATTTTATTGAAACATTTAGCTTGTGTATAAACTTTTGTGCCTTACTGTAATAACAACTTTGACATTTAAAAATAGAAGTAAATTTGATATGCCGTCTGGGTTGAATTGACAAATGAAAAGGGAAAGAATTTGATGATTGGAAACGTTTATTGAGCCTCTAATACTTGCATTGAACAAGATGAATTGCTGTGTAAACACATCAAAAAAGCATGCCAAACAAAAGAGGTCATTTTAATGGGCGACTTCAATTTTCCATACATAGATTGGGAGGATGGGAGGGTAATTGTGTGTAGAGGGTGAATTATTAAGCATTGTCCATGATTTCTTTTTACAACAAATGATTCAGGAGTGAAATTAAAGAATGAATACTCATCTGGAGCCACTTGAGGATAGCCATGGTAATTCAATGCATGATGATGAGAGTATGGCCAACGTTTTAAATGAGTATTTCACGAGTGTCTTTAATAAGGATTTTAATGGGGGGACTCTTACAGAGATTAATACAAGCTCGGATATGCAGGAGCTTAAATTTTCTAGGAAAGAAGTTATTAATCAATTAAAAAGTATTACACTGTTTAAAGCTCCTGGGCATGACAATATTTATCCAAAAGTCTTATTAAGTGTGCCCTAGGAGTTAGGGAATGTGTTGCTCGCCCGGCCTATTCTGGCTCATTTGGGCGCTCGTAAATTGAAAATGGGCAGTCGTAAATTGAAAATGGTCAGTCGTAAATCAAAAATTGGGCAGTAGTAAAAAAGCAAAAAAGAAAAAAAAATTGTAAATTAATTATAATTTCCTCTCCCTAAATTTTCCATGTTTTGGTTTTCTGTACAAAGTTTTGCGAAAGCTTAATTTCCAGCAAAGCTGCACAGATTATTTTTACATTTATGTCTTTATGAAGTATTCAGCTTTACTATGGCTCAAAAAGCTCTGGCCTGGCGTTGTGGGTAATACTGTGAGTAATAATGTGGGTTGGTAGGTAGGTGTTTAACGGCGCAAGGGCAACACGTGGGCCATACTGCGCCGTAACTCAAGGTACGTATAGAATAAAATAAAAAAAAAACCCGATTCAAATAGACTCAGTATAGATCTCAAATTATTATATCTTTCACCCCCATCCTCGATTTCGTTCCCTTAATTAGAAAACATGCAAGTTATTATGATCTTCTTAAGGCGCTAAAAAGATTAGTATTCGAAATTTCAAGCAGTCAAAAAATTTCCTCTCGTTTTTAAAATCATGTCTGTAAAATTTCATCAAAGTCGAATAAAACTGTATATTTCAAGTTATGATTATAACCATTAAGGGGTCAAAAAAGGAGAGGAAAGTGTTTTCCTAAATTTAACTAGCCAAGAATCTTCTTTGTTTCTAAGATCAAGTGCGAAAATTTTCATCAAGATTGGAATAAAAATGTAGCTTCTAATCAAATAACACGTATAAATAAGGACACTATCATTTAAATACATAGATTTTGTTGCATTACATTATAATGCCCAACTATCATGTATCATTCAAATTTATTTTGAATGTGTTTTAATGACATTGTATCTCTAATTCTTTTTCTTAAGAAAATGAAGAAAAAATCTTTTTGCGAGTATACCTTTGTGTTATTTTTTTAATTTAGGAATCCAAGTAATTCTTTCAAGTAATTTTTGTTCTCAGTGTGATGACAAATGCTTCATTTTTATTTAAAAATAATATTCGGTTTTATGTATAAGGATTTTTTCATCTTATTTTATATTTCCTGTGTCTGTTCATTTAACGACTTTTATTTCAATGGAATCTTTTAAGCTTTATGGCCTAAGAAGGCTGTCATACAGATATGTCTATATTGCCCATAGGCTACAAGATAAGAGAATTTAGTGTCACAAAAGTTTAATTTCAAGAAAAATTGCCGTATAAAAATACAAATCGATATATAACTCAATTTGATCATTGATCTATAATTCTCCTGAAACGGGGTTTTTGTTAGAATTAAGCTTCATGTTATTTGTCGTTTTTAGACATGTCGTCCCATTTAGAAAGAATTGTGCAGTTTTTTTTAAACATGTCTCTTCTTACAATACGTACGCAAATGTGGCAATATCATAATCACTCTATTTGAAACTTCGTAAACTTTTCATAATAAATCTTTATTTTCTGGCAGTGCATTTACAAATCTAAGCTTTCGGGCTAATTGCATGACTTGGGTTATAAGGTGTGTTTTTTCCCCATAGAAAATAAGAACAAGAAACTATTGAATAAGAAATCAGTAAACTTCGTGGCGAGTGTGACAAAATCGTTTGCAGTTACTACAGAATAAGATGAAATAGTCTTGGAGGATCTTTAACAACTGAGCTTCTTTTTTCTTCCATATTCGGATTTGTAAGCAAAACCCCTCTCTTTGTGTCCATTCTCCCCTATTTCCAATCAACCGTACTCTCACAGATATGCACTGTGGTAACTCTATCCACTGGAATGTGGTTGAGCAACTGGCGCGAGGTGACATTTGTTTTTATCTTTCCGTAGTGTATTTTAGGGGGTCGGTGACAACAGATTGTTTGTTGTTGTGAGAAACAAGTACGAGACTGTGAAAAAAAAAGGCTCTGAATTGCTGCTGAAAATGGTGACTGGATAAAGTGGCTAGAAATCTTTTATGCCTCCCTCAGAAGTGAAATAATTTTAATTTATAATTGGTACGATTGTCTCTTGCGATGTCACAATGAAAAGGTATGTCCATTTTTAAATAGATATGAAATATATAGCAGGGTACGTAATTACTGCATTAAAAGATGTTGCTAAATTCAAATATAAATTATCAGATAATATTATATTTAATTTTAAGTTGAATTTTTTTTTTTTTTTTTTTTTGTCTTTCAAAACACAACTGAATTAACAAATATAATTCTGTAATTCAGGAACTAGAGGACAACCTAATGTATCTGGGCGTTAAGCACTCTGGTATCGCATACCAAGCGTACTGGGCTCATATTCTGGATAATAGATGTTGATTACGATTCAGAATTCACATTAAACTGTAGGTCCTATCTTGGCTAGCCGTGATTGTGCGTAAAAATAGGTTGGTAAGCGAACAAATCAACTTACCATAAACTAGAGTTTTATTAATGAAAATGAAACATAATTTATAACATTTCAACGCAGCCATTTTAGAATTGCAAGTCCCCCAACATAAATGCTTTGAATTCCCTAAACGAAAGAAAGAAAAATTTACGTGTAGAAATGCTTAAAAAAAGCGTCAAACTTAACTTTTACTTGTGAAATATAAATCATTAGAGGTTGGGCAATGAGGGCTTCTGAGAAGAAGCGACAGGAATAAACTTTTTGTGCAACTTTTAATGAAATCACACATTGGAACCTTTAAATCTAACCAATAAATTTATACTGCAAAGCACTGAAATCTAAATTTATGAAGATGGTTTGTGAAGATATTTTGTTTTTCTAATCCAAGTTTTTACAGTACATAAAATTCTATGCATTTGGTAAATTTCTTAGCTACTTACCCCGACTCTCTAAAATATTAATCGACAGGTATTTTGATTGCATTAAGGCAGGCATGTTAAAAGAAAAAAGTAAAAACATGAAGAGGTAATACTTTAAAAATTACATTTTAATACATATCCCTCCAATTCATTCATTTAACCTTTACATTTTCTACCTGATAAAATATTTTAGACATGATGACTCAACGAACTTACTTACTCGTTAATTGTAATTAATTTAATATACATTTACGACATTTTTTTAAATAAGCACTTGGCAGATAGGAAGGAATCTGTGTTTCTTTTGATAGATTTAAATACACTTTCATCATGAAAGAAATTTTTCCTGGCAAGACAAGGGTTTTAGTTTTTGATGAATGCTTGTATGGTTAACTTTGTTGAAAAACACACACATTCTTACTAATTAAATCAAAGCATCCAAAATACTAACTTCTAAAATCCCGCCCCCCCCCCCCCGCCGACCGAACGGTATAGTGGTTAGCGTGCTAGCTTCTAGACCGCGAGGTTGAGGGTTCGAGTCCCGTGTTGGCATGGGTGTTTGTAAATGTATGTTGGCTTGTCTAATGACGAATGTTTCGGCGCATTATAGCCCTCGTGTTGCTGACCGACGGTAGATAATCTGAATACAACCAACCACGCCCCCCTTCCCCTCCAATCTCCTCAAATACATATCCTGCTTATGCCACTGTTCAATTTTATTATACATAAGTTTGTTTTTTTTTCCTTCTTTTTTTTTCAAGTGGAGAAGGGGTGGGGGGAATTGAGAGGTTTTGGGCAGTCGTAAATTTTGCCTAGAATAGGCCCTGTGTTGCTGTATATATTCGAATACTCCTATAGCTCGTGGTTTAGAAGCTAGTATGCTAACCACTATACCATTTGATCGGCGTTTCAAAAGGGAGTGAAAAGTTATGCAGGAAATTATAGACCACTAAGTTTGACATGTTTGAGACAAGTCTAAAAAATTACATCTTTAAATATTTGGGGACTAGTGACTTGCTTTCAAGTAAGCAGTAAGGGATTGGAAAGGGAAATCTTGTGTGATTAATTTTTGGTTATTATATTTGGTTATTTATGTTTACGTACTGTTGGATTCTAAAAAATGTGGTCAGCTTGCATTTTGTATTGTAATTTTCCAGTACGATTGTCAAACACAGTGTCAACTTTGTATATTCTATTGTATTATTATATATTGCCGCATTTTGGTTATTTATACATGTGGCATTATAGCCGAGAGGTAGCGCATGAGGCTGGTGATCGATAGGTCGGTGGTTCGAATACCACCGGCACCCACTTTACTAAAATTTAATTTCTATTTATTTCTTGTTCCAGAAGAACCTTCTAGAACGTTCTATCATTTCCGGTACGACTTGTTTCCGGATGGATGTATTAGTGCTTTTATGCAAATCCAACTTTACTTGTTTCCGGTGAATGTTCTGGAACATTCGATCTGGCTTTATAAAAGAGTCACTCGAGTTGAGTGGGGCAGAGGATAGTTTCTTCGGTTACTGAACGTTGCTCTAGAATTCTTTCTAATAAATACTTACGAGACATAGCACCAACGTTGTATTTCTTGTGTACAGTTCGTTATACGTGACAATATGATCCTGTAACTATACTATATTGTAGGTCTGATCCTGTAACTTTTTTAACTATAAACTGTATGCGGTGTAATTATGTTAAATTAATTATCTTGGTATATTATGTAATATGTAATTTTGGTGTTTCTATATTGGTATCCTACAAATCCTGTATCTTCTATCATGTTATTCATCAATTTTTGTATTTTCTGTTATGTATGCAAATTACATTTCTATATATGCGCATATATATTTTTTTTACTCAGTCAACCCTGTTGGGCCTTGAGTCTGTTGTTGGTCGTATAATTTGTATTTGTATTTGATACAACTTAAATTCTATTTCATTCAATTTTTCTCGCACTAATTTCAATTGAACCCCATGAAAGCAATTAAAGTTCTATACTTGATGATTTACATACTGAGTGGAAATTTTGGAAATGCATTGGTCATCATAAAAGACAAACTGGTTTAAAAGGAATTTCAGAAAAAAAATATTTGCAACAATACAGTGTACCATATGCTCAGTAAGATAGAAAAGTTGAATTAAAAGGGTAAAACAACTTGTGTTGACAATTTCAGAGCTATAACAATATTAAAAGTCGTTTTGTCAAAAAAATTTTAATCAATTAAAAAATAACTAAAATTTTGGCATTCTGTTTTTCAAAAGTCTAATTAGAAGGCTGAAACTACTTATGTTGAAAATTCCAGATCTGTACCTATCTTTGTAAAAAAAAAAAAAAAAAAAATATAAAAAAAAAAAAAAAAAATAGAAAAGAACTAATAAATAAATTTAACATTTTGTTTATCAAAGGAACAATTAGAAGGCCAAAACTACTTACGTTGAAAATTTCCGAGCTCTACGCCTATTTTAAGTAGCTTTCTATAGATCTCCAGACCCACAAACAGCTTGATTGATTATTATAGACAGAATAGAGAAAATAAAAGTTTTTATTTATAGTTTAAGAAGTATCCAAACAAATAAATTATTTTTAATACTATTACTGTGGAAAAAGCATTTAAACAAAATGTATTTCCAGTTGATAATGTTAGGCATTGCTAAATATTTCATTAGGGACATATTTGAAGAAAATCAAGAGATCTGAATTATTAATTATACGCATTTTACTGATTACAACAGAAACTCAGGCTTACCGACATTTAGATTTTTTTTTTTTTTTTATAGTTTTGGTGTTTTGCTCAGGGCATTTTTCTGAGTCTAACTAACCTTAAAAGATTACATATGATTTGTAGAAAAATGATTGTGGGATACATATTGCGGATTTGCTGTAAGATGATAAACAAAAACTTTGCAATCAAAATGCCACAAAAATAAGAAAAACAATATTAGACGTCAATTGAGATTCCCTATGTAAGTGATGTCAAGAAAAAGGCACGATTCGTTAAAATTCTTTTAACATCCGTGGTCATAAAAGTGAAACTTCAACTAAAATTTAAAAGTATTTCATTAAATTATATTTGCTACATAATTTTAAATTTTATATTTTTGCAAAAACCTAATTGCTATAATTTGGCGCAGTGTGGCCCATATTGCCCTTGCGCCGTTAAACTTGACTCAACCAACCAACCCAATTGCTATAAAATTTATGCTTTTTCCGGAACATATATTTACGCTGAAGTATTTATTCTACATCATATTTCTCCAATAGTATAAGGTAATTTGTTCTTAGGCATATCTCAAGTGAATCTTTGACGACGTTGCGTGGCGAAAACCGATAAGATACCAATCTGACCCTCTATTCAGATACACAATTTTAATAGAGAGGGCGGACTGGAATCTACTTACAAGTGTACGGCATATTAGAAACATTACTATTGTATCATTGGTGATTATTATTTAATTATTGCTTGTAGATTCATCGGGAGGAATATAATGGATTTGTTTATCTTCGTTTGTGTTGTTGCTGTGTTTGGTTTGAAGGCGGATGCGGCTCCTTTGAATTTGCGTATGGTGGATCTGACTTACGCTTTCGATGGGCGAGCAAACAAGTATCCAATCTTCAGGAACTTCAGCATGCAGGTAGTCATAAATGGGACGGTGGGAGACGCGGGCATTTGGTGAGTTCAACTAATTCAGCTGCAAGTATGCAATTTGTTTTTTAACGTTTTACATCAAAATGTCGATATCGTTAAGATTAAACTTCATCCAAATTTTCCAGTTTTCGTTAATTTTTAATCTGTGAATATTTTAAACGTTAAGCATGTTTTGAAAACTTTATTGAGATGAATAACTATCAAGTGTCGAATCTTATCATTGCTCGATGTAGAATCACATTGCATTCAGTTCTCCTCTTTGCTTTTAGTAGGTTAAAATTTTCCTCAACACGGCTTACATACCTTCGTTTGGGCATACTATAAAACTGGTATTCATTTGGTTTTATATTTGAAAATCCTGAATGACACGGAATAAATTTGTCACATGTGGTCTGCAAATGTCATACCCTTAACCCTTTGCACTCCAGTGGCGCCTCTCAGGCGCCAAACGATTGGATGCCAAACCACGAGAGGACCATTAGGTGTGATGCGGAAATTCGATGCAAGGCCAATGACTGTGTTTAGTTTCTATGAAGCAAATCCATAAACACCAACCGAACCTAAAATGTCTCGAGTTGCTGATTCCTCTGCGCGAAAAAGGCCTGGAGTGCAAAGGGTTAATTTTAATATTTTTATTTGCCTCTCTGTTTTAATCCCGTGATACGTTGTGCAACCGTAACTTTTCTTAGAACTTTTCTCTCAAAGATAGTAAATGGTCTGTATATGTAAAGAGAGACAGGGATTTTGCGACTATGGTTCTTCTTAACCTATTCATTAGAACACACTCACAACCAGTGGTGTAGTGTAAAATAAAAAGGTATGGGAACGCTATGTCGCGTCGTTACAAACGTATATACTTTTGTTTTTTTTCTGTGTGTGTATGGGGGGGGGGGGGAGTGGAAATTACAACTAAGAATAAATAACTTTCTATATTTTACTTTAATAATCTCAAAACAGATAATGAGCTCCTCAAAACTGAAAAGAAAAACATGTGCGTTTAGAGTTTTTTTATTTAAATATCTTTTTAAAACTATTAAGTTATCTGGATTTTTTAACAATTTGCTTTGCACAACCCATTTTAACAGATTGTTTGACACTTTATAAATGGATTAGAAGATATTTTCAAACATATTATTGACACAATTTTTAAATAGATTTTTTGCAACAATTTTCAAACAGATTATGAACAATTCATTTTAAACATATTATCAACAATTCATTTTAAACAGATTATTTACATGATTTCTTAAACAATTTTCAATCAGAGAAATTTCCATAAGAGATCGAGTTTCGATTCAAACCTAATGGCTGCATGGTTAGAGCTCTATCCTCGCATGCCAAAGGTTCTATGCATGGATGTTCGTTATGATTCGAAATCCACTTTAAGCTGTTGGTCCCTGCACGATTAGCCGTCATTGTACATAAAAGTAGGCCGTTGATCGTACAAACAACCAACCAAATATAGACTCATCAATTGATAGATGTACATTGTCATCAAAATCACTACAATTTAAAAAATATCGGGAACATTTCCTCCCCTTACCGCCTCCACTGTATTTAATGTTGATTTTTTTTAAACTTGGGAGAAAAAGATTTTTTTAAGAACTGTTGCTACATTTTGGAATAAACTCTGCAAAAGCTGTAAATGTAAGATTTCCCAATCTCAAACCAAAAAGCAATTTACTTTTGAATTTTTAAATTAATTTTCATTGCTTTCTCACTATTTCACAGCCCGATTTTGATGTATTGTACCCATTTGCAAAACCATTAGCAATTTTATATTAAGAAAAGTGAAATATATAACCTCAAAGCAAATATGAATAGATTCAATATCATGAGTTTCGGCAGTATCATTTGTAGGTTGCAAGGAACATTTTTTTCCCCCTAACTTTGATTTTTCAAAACTATTTCCCTTCTCACTATGACAAATACAAAATCTATTATTAAATAGCACACAGTTTATTTTTCCTGTGAATTTTGCCCTTTTCTCCACTTTTATAAAAATTTAAGTAACTATTAGGGAGGGAATAAAATCATCCTCCCACGCACCAACCTGAGGCCACCCATTTCCATTATTTTTATGTATTGAGTTAAAGTAGCAGGAGTAACAAAATCAATACTGTTTAGAATATATTTTGTCATGTTCAAACAACGTATCAGTTTGATTTTCCCAATACCTGGCAAGCCAATATAAATGCATAATTCCGTGATTTCAAAACACGTGGGTAATATAAAAAAATGAAAAAAAAAAAAAAAAAGTTACATCACTTTTATTGAGAAATCGATTAGCGTTCCCGTTAAAATTAGAAAAAACATTCATCAAGGAAAGGGCGCAAAGAACTGACAATATCGGGCAGACCGCAGTTTTGGAGAGAGTTGGCGTCATTTTGTGTATGAAGAACCATGCAACTTTGAAGTCTGGAATTCATCCACAAATATAGAAGATAATCTGCATTGGATGAATCATAGTTCTAATGAAGAAGTATTGAAACATTAAACCAAGTAGGAGAGGGGGGCGGGGGGAAGGGGGTGTCGAGTGCATGTGTTGGATTGTTGATGGAATGGCCGTGTGAGTTAGTTGCCGCGCCTTTTTCAACTTGCTTGCTCAGCTCTGAAGCTGCAGATCGAAAACAGCAGCATAGTTCTCAGGAAAGAACCTTTTCGTTTTCTTTCTTGACTTTGCGTTTAATGAAAAGATAAAAGAAAGAAAAAAATTAGGTGAGGGAACGCCGTTCCACCTTCTAAAAAGGTAAAGGATCGCCGTTCCCACGCGTTCCCGCTCCACTACACCCCTGCGTCACAACCATCATGTTGAAGGGATATTATTACTAACGGTTCAAATTTAAGCTTTTGTAAAACACTCATGCAAATAATCTGCATAAAACCTTTCACAGTAAGCTAAAGTTCCTCAGATCTGAAAGGATGTAACCATACATACAAGTTTGAATTTTATCAGCTAACATTTATCGCAATAATGTTCGGTACGACGGATATTATCCAGCTGACGGTTGGTGAGACAAGAAGTTCAACAAACAGATTCCCTTCGTCCACCGAAACAGTCGGTTCACTCGTATGCCTAGTCCGCCTCGCAGGTGTAGCCTTCCACGGGAAGGCCAAGACGTAGGTCAATTGACAAGCGAGCCACCGAGAATGCCAGGCGGTTAGAACCTTTTTGTCATCGAAAGCAGGTTTGCCACCGCTCGACGGGATAATGCGTAAGTATCCAATGTCCATTACACTTTCTTACGCCACAAATAAACTTTTACCGGACAGTAATTGAATTTCACGTTATTCTAAATTGGTATTAAACAGCGATAGAAAATTATTTTTCAAATTGAACCTCTTTGACACATCTCCATATCTCTTCCAATAGTGTATCTTGTTGAATGGGAACGACATTTACATTAGACAGATAATAAAAAGTTGAGAATTTAGGAGATGCTATTTGGGATGAATTCGGTCCCCAAAAGATAAAAATTTCTAAAAAACTCAATTATTCAATGAAAATTCAATTATCTCAATCTATTCGATGTCCCGATCAATTCGAATTTCAATTTAAATTGAAAATTTAATCTTTTCAGAACTAGAGTGATGGTAAATGGCATCTTCTAAATTCTAAAGACATTTCAATTACCTATGATTCTGCATTTTCCTCTGACAGATGATACCATGATTTTGGCAATTCTTAAATGTTAAATAACAGCAATAACTCTCTTTATTTTTGATCAAATTATGTCGATACTGTCCACTCATAATCGAAGAAAGTGGTATAAATGTTAGTATGTTTTGAATTAGCAATATTTCGGTCTATGAAAAAATGTTATCCATTTTCATAGTCTATATTTAAAAAATATAGGTCTAGGAGAAAGGGGATACACTGTTTATCACTCTTAAAGGGGTCCGATAGCACTGATCGAACTTTTGAGTTAGCTTTTTGTGATGGCTGTAATAGAGCCAAGCGGGTTGTAATTCAGTGCAGCAGAGAGTGGTCAGCACAAATCTTGTTTGCTTCCCAGTTTCCTTTGATGTTCATTGGTTGAATAGGCTGCAGGTCACATGATCGGTATGATTAAAGGGACAAATATCTCAATAAAGCTGGGAATTATGCCTCTGGAGAGACTGGTGTTAACTCTTTTACTCTCTCATCAGGCTTCAGTCCGAAGAGTACTCGTCCAGTACGCACGCCGGCACCCACATGGATGCACCGGCCCACTTTATCGCAGGGGGCGCCACCATCGACCAGGTGCCCCTGCGACAGTTCATCGGGGCGGCAGCAGTGATCGACATCTCAGAGAAGGCAGCGATGGACGAGGACGCAGAGCTGACGAGGGAAGATCTAATCAGGTGGGAGGAGGCAACGGGACGAACGCTCGATCACACCATTGTATTTATGAGGTAGGTGAGTATTCGACACAAAGAAAAATAGTTTTTCAGCAACAGCTGTATGCAACTGTAGGCAAGGCTACAGCAGGCAAACATTAAAGTTTGGCAGCAAAGCCTCCTTACTAGCATTATAGTGGGTAGTAGCAGAAACAAATAATTAATTCATCTTCAGCCAATCTATGACATACTAGGGCCCAATAAGACTTAAGCCTTACCAGAACTTTACGTCCTTTCTGTTGCTGATATCACTGGATTATTTGCTGGAAAAGGAAAGATTAGACAACAATCGCCGTCTCTACCAAAAATGACCATTCCTCTACAGAGAAGTCCACCCCAGAGCAGAGCGATCAGGGATATTTTAGAAATTTTGTATTTGCGCTTTGGTAAAACAAGATGTCACGTGAAAGTTGCAACTTTATATGCCCTATCGGTTTCAAATTCAAGGTCGTCCGAAGAAGGGGTCATTTTGTCCCCAGGAAAACTAGCATCTTTAAGAGAAGGGTTGCTTTTTTGCAGTAATGATTGTGATTGATTAACATTTTTTCGAGTTTGTTGCAAGAGCTCCCTGCTCCCTTCACAATAGTTAATGTCTAATGACAGACTAAATAAGTTTTAAACTTTTTTTTTAAATATTAAAGAAATCCCATAACAAAACAATTTTAACAAGCATATATGTAAGTGGGGCCAGGATCCAAAAAAGTGAGGGGGCCCAGGCCCCCCCTGGCCCCCTGTACCAGCCGCCACTGAGTCAGTACATTCAACGCCTTCTCACCTAGTAAGGTAATCAAAAGTTCTGAGCGAAATTCAGGTGGTACCATTTTGGTTTCAAATGCACGTTCTAATGATTGAAAGAATAATACCCAATTTTCCGCTTTTGCCGGAACCGGCATTGTGAGTACACGAATACTTTTAACAAAACTTGCAATCGAACTTCTCTCTCCTTCATTACTAATTCTATTAGTATAATCACTCACCCTACCGTCGTTACTTGTCCTTTGTCCTTGCTGCAACCGCGCCATCTGCATTTCATGTTCTCTATGTTTTTCTCTTTCCATTTCCTCTCTTTCTCTCTGTTTCTAACTTTCAGCAGCTTTCCGTTCTTCTATTATTGTAATCAAAAACTCTCCCCAATATAGATCTTCAATATAGATCTCCAATATGCTTCCTCAAGTCCACTACTTTCGCGGTAGCATTTGGTGTTTCACCCATTTCTTCCAACACCCGCCTCAATTTCCTGCTTCCTTCGCAAACATTTCTCTTCTTCTATCGAAATCGGGTTCCCAGCACAAATATCAGCCGCTGCTTTTTATTTATGTTAGAAAAAGGTTTCAAGAAACCACATCTAGTTCTCAATTAACCTCCACTTTACTTTATTTTTCGAAAAAACCTTTTTCGATACAATCCAAAAAACATTTCATTACTTTTTTTTAAAATTAGAATACTCTTTCATGCAACAAAGTTTACAAAATTATAAAAGCCGTTTGTTATCCAGTGGCTGGAATCTAGCATAATAAACAAATGCCACCGCATTATTAATTCAGAAACCTTACACCGTTTTTTAGCAATTGTTAAAAAATATGATAGTTTCATTTTATAAATAATTTCAACGATGATGTTACATTTGTGTTTACAGTGAAATGTTTCTGTAAAATAAATAATCACGCTTTGGTGAATACTGTTTACTAATGCCTACATTTTATATTTATTAATTTTCTAATCATCAGTAGTGTACGTTATACTTCTGCAATTAGTTTTCGATATTTTATTTATTTCGTGCGAAGAATGCACATCTTTAATCTTGTAAATAAATTATGTTACTTTTGCGTTTACTTGCTATTTTTGTATTACAATAAATCCAAGTAGTTTCTATGCAATTTTGACTAATATTTGCATTTTATAACGTCGTGAAACACGCCGCCACTGAACCCTTTATTTTAAAAATACATATCGGTCTGTGGAAATTCTCATTGAAGATCGGTCAAAATATGGTCGAAAAATTTTCGCTCATAAGTGACGTGTTTTTCAACATAAAGATTTGAAATTTGGTTTATAGAGTAAATGATGAATTCTAAATTGAATGAAATGATAAAAATAGGGGTTCGTATTGGAATTTTCGAAGAGAATGTTGCATTTGCTTAGTTGGTTGTATACCGATTATCTGGCGCCGTCAGCAACACGAGGGCTATAGTGCGCCGAAACATTCGTCATTAGACAAGCCAACATACATTTACAAACACCTATGCCAATATGGGACTCGGAACCCGCAACCTCGCGGTCTAGAAGCCAACACGGTAACCACTATACCGTTTAGTCGGCGCATTTACTTAGTAAACTGCCCCTTAAGAAGAAAAAAAAAAAAAAAAAAAAGGGAGAGGGGAAAGGGGGGGAATGCATCAAATGTATAGAAAATCGTAAGCAAAACATTTTCGTGTAAACCGCAAGATTATACAATAATTAGAATCAAAAATATAGCTCGTTCTGATTTTTTTTTTTTTTTTACGTACACTACACTCTTCGTCGAAACGTCGGAGCCGCATAGCCAAACTGAACGATACAGCCAACCACTAATCCTATATTTATTCTCATATCTGCTCAAACTGATTGCACATCGTATAGTACCAGCAATAAAAATTGCCCTTTTTTAGGTACTTAGAGAATGATATTAATTACTTTCATCTCTAAACATTTTAGAGTGAAGTACTTTTGTTTCTTGTTTCCATTCCCAACTATTGTGAGAAACTTAAAAGCTCTGTTCGACTGAAGAATATTCCGAAACTCTCAATACTACCTACATTAAATGAAAGTTCTCCTCGAGATGAACTCAAGCGTCAAAATTCAATCAGAAATCAAATTCATTTACATAAATATTTGTAAAAAAAACCTTGACTGAAGCTCCCTTATATTCTTCAAATTTGTATCTTGTGGTTCAGGTTGTAATTTAATGAATAAAGTTTTATAAAATTATCGTTGATATTTGTAGTAATTTAATATTCAGCAAACTCATAGTATTCTTATTCGTTCGAAAATTCCATGTGTAGAAACGGTTATTAGAGACAAGTGCAGTCTCATTTCCCATACAGAGAATAATCTCTTTTGCGTTGTAGGTCCGGTTGGGGCAGTCGGTACTACAACAAAACTGCTTACATCGGGACTTCCACTAATGACACCACCCAGATGAAGTTTCCGGGCTTCTCTCCGGATGCTGCCATGTGGTTGACAGTTAACAGGAAGATAAAGGGAGCAGGTGTAGACACCCTATCACTGGACAGGTAGATATGCCAAAAAAATGGTACCAATTTTTAAAGCATTATAACTATGCCATTAAAAAAATTATGCTTTTACTAAGTTAAGTTAGTCAACAATTTTACTTCTACCAAATTACCAATCTTAGCTAAATATTAAAAGAATAACACATAAAGAATTGAAACTTTAAAAAAAGCGTCCGTATCTATGAATCCTATTTGATTAAACTCTTAAAGTAAAGTCAAAACCTATTCACACATATTCTCAGCTAATTAAAACAACCATTCTACAAAAAGAATATCTATGCTCTTGTTATCAACAGTACATATACCTTGGTATATAGTGTTCAAACGTCGTACTCGATAGTGTAAATAAAGCGTAGAAAGACTAGTATCGTAAACTTAACATAATTTATTAAAAACTGTAAATGACAAGATAATAACAACTATCCTGAAGGAAGTGATCCTGCTCTTAAACAGAGGCAGTTAAGACAGCAGCAGTCTGTGCAAATACAGAGATTATAAATACACATAACGTACATAACGGTTACAGTAGACTGGCGTGAAATTTACATAAAGGCAGTTCAATGGCAGGCTAAAAGTTCTACATAAAGGCAGGCAGTCTGATCAGGCTCCATGTGCTGGTCGCCACAATAGTAACTAGGAAAATGTTCCATACCATCTCTGTGGCAAATACAATATTTCTGAAGCTGTTCCTTGTAATATTCTGATATAAGTATTTCACAAGTTCGTCCTTCCAATGCCACCTATCCAGATGCAAGCTCTTTCTTCTTCCATTTACTATACTGTGAGCATAATAAATGCATACTAGGGTGGTTCAAAATATCCAGGCCACCCCTTAATTTTTAGTATAATGCTGGAAAAGTTTTAGCTTCTTACTCAAATTCTAAGAGGGTGCTCAATGATCCCCACAATTTAACGTCAGCAGGTGTATAGGAAATGCAACGAAAAATTTACAGTTCAGAAATATTTTTAATTTTTCCCAGAAGTTTTTTGTATTATATATGTACATTTTTAATATTTCAAAAAAAAAAAAAAAAAAAAAATTAAATGTGCATGTTTTCTGTCAAAATAAAACGTTCCAAATCCATGACTTTTCATGACTGAAGCTAATTATTTTCCATGACTCAAGAAATCACATTAAAAATATTGAAACAATATTGAGAAACAAAATTCCCTGACATGACATAATAATCCTTGCTTTCCAGAAAATTCCCTGAATGAAAAATGAATAAGAAAGTAATGATTAGTTTTGTACCAAAATATTACAAATAAATAAATAAATAAATAAATAAATAAATAAATAAATAAATAAATAAATAAAATATATCACCTTCAGTTAATTGTGTTTAGTAAAATGTCGTATAAAAAATAATAAAAAAAAAATTAAGTACAGGATCTAAGATTTCTCGCTTATGAATACCTGTAGGATTTATTGCACATCTGCAACACAGCGCTGTAAAGGCTTGATAAAACCGAAAAAAATCTGATGGAATTAATTCGAAATATTAAGCTTCTAATACATTCGATTGACAAAATACACAAGGCGAGAAGAAAAATAATCATATTTGTACAGGATGCAGTCTGATTGAAGTTTCTTTTCAACAATAAGAATGTGGACAGCCGTACTTCTAAGTTATAGGAAATATAAAAATCTAACAGAAATAACATGTAAATGATTAAAAGTTCTCATATATTTTGTAGACAAAAGACGGATGGCAAGGTTAAAAATAACCATGCCTGTAAAGGATCCAGTCGTAAAAGTATAATTGCACCAAAATATAAATGTATGCTAAAAATCAAAACACGTATCTCTAGAGCATGAAAAAGAATTAACAAGTTAATTAAACAATACAAAGTTCACAAAGTTTGTGAATTATTTGTTAGAGTAGTTTGTCAAACTTCATCCATACTCTTCTAACTTCAATTAAAAACAAAACGTGTGCAATACTTTTATTTTTAATTTAAAAAATAACACAAATAAATTTTTTATTTTCCTTAATATATGTCATAGGTTGCATCCTGTTCATAGCATAAATTTAAACTACTGTTCTAGATATTTATTACACTTGGGCATGAACGAGCATGAAACTTAAATAATCAGCATTTTGTTATTCAGTCACAAATTTCACCAGGTACATATATTTCATGAAAAATAATGCCTTTTGGATTTTGTAGTGGACAAACTTGAACTGAGTATATGCAGTAGCGCCATTTAGGTTCTTCTTATTTATTATTATTATTATTATTATTATTTGGAGGATGAAGTTTCAATTCTTTATTTGGCATATAAACATATATATATCAAAAACACTTTTAACTTTCATTTATTTGTGTTTAATAAAGTGTCAAAATGAAAGTACAAAACAAAAAAAATCAAGTACAGGATTTAAACTTTTTAACTTATGGATGCCTATATAGATTTGTTTGACGTCTATGACACAGTGCTCTAAAGGGATTATAAAAACGAAAAATTCTAATATAATCAATTTGAAATATTAAGGAATTTAGGGTTGAAATTCATTCTGTTGACAAGAAACGGAAGGCAAGAAGAAAAATAATCATGCCTGAAAAGGATGCTGTCAGATAGAAGTTTTAAGATTTTTTTTTTAACAATAACGTGCCGGAGGCTTTGCTTCTAAGTTATAGGATAACTAAACATCCAACAGAAATAATACGTAAATAATTAAGGTTCTAATATATTGTAGACAAAAAGCGCAAAGCAAGAAGAAAAATAATCATCCCTGTAACGGATGCAGTCAGATTGAAGTTTGAAGATTTTTTTGATCAATGGAGACGCAAGCGGCTCTGATTCTAAGTAATATGATTAGATTTCCGCACCCTCACGGGGAATGCAAGAAGGGAAACTGTGCTTTACTAGAAAGGAAACGTGAATATGAACTTCTCTGGTTATGTTTAGGGCCTTCAAGTTTTCTAAACATTCCAATCCTTAAGAGATTCAAGGCTGTTAGGAACATCGATATGAATAAACAACTGGATAGACTGCTCCGATGGCAACGCAAGGCGAAAAACGCACCGGCAGAAACGTTTGTTTTCCTGCCAATGGTGGGAAGATTTTCTGAATCATGGTTAATTACTATGTTGCATATAATTGCAACAGCACAAATCGGGAAAATATAAACAAGAGTTCCCAACTTTCTGACAATTTCAATGTAAGAAAAACAAAGAATTGTAGATGACTGCTATGCCAACACTTAAAAAGTAATGTAAGAGGTGAACATGATATTTTCAAAGAAGATGGAATGCGACTGTCAGACTTTGCGACAAGAACAGCAAAACTCGTATCTTACATAAATGTAAGCAAGTCATTTTTAAGTCTTTCTCCGGGTAAATGGAATGTGATGACTACCGTAATCAGGAAAAGAACGGCTTTAAAATTTACAAGTAACGAATAATATAGTGCAGAACGAGGCGACAAGAAAATCGCAACAAATCATGAAGATAAAAAGCAATTTTTGCTACAGGTGATAGAAGCAAACAGAAAATGCATTCTGTCAGAAACTATGGAAAAATCAGTTTTAGACACTATTTTGTAATATTAAAGGACAAAATATATTTAAATTTTTATTTTTTACTTCTATATTGATTTTTTTTTTTGTAAGATATTCGAAATAAGAACATATATACATAGATCTTGAAGGAGTTTTTTTTTTTTTTTAATTAATAGAAAAGTTATAATGGAAGACACTAATTTATAAAGTTTGTGGGGATTGAGTACCCTCTTAAAGTTGGAATATGAAGTTGAAATTCTTCCAGATTATTACTGTTCACAAGTCTAAAAAATTTGAAGGGCGACCCGGTATGTACGTGAAACTTTATTTTTTTACATGTATTGTTGAACCACTCTAATGTATACTTTTCTTCAATCACAATACTTTATTAAACTGGTAGAGGGCTGAGAATGCAAACGAAGAAAATTTTTTTTTTCAGTTATCGGTATCCTTGTGTGCATCTTGAAGAGCTTTGCCACAATTCACTAAGACAAATTAGAAAAATGTCCTCGCCTAGTTATCAAATCCCAAAATGGGGTGCTTTCTGGAAATCGAACACATTGATCGTTAAGGTGTTTGTATTCTCAACCCTCCATATGCGATGTTGCCAACTTCACTGTTACATCACTACCATTGATCTCTGCTATCGTTTGTTGTTAGGGGGACTTCCACCGAGTTCTGGGCCCACAGGTATCTCCTTCGCAATGGGATCTTCATTCTGGAGAATGTGGCCAACTTGGAAGACATGCCAGCGTACGGAGCCACAGTGTACGTCATGCCAATGAAAATTGCCGGTGCCAGCGGAGCCCCAACCAGAATTGTGGCCACTTACCCGGAAATAATTTTTCGTCGTTAAAGCGGACATGTTTTAAGGAGTGATCGCAAGCATAAAATAAGTTGCCACATTTATAGACTGTCTACCAATAAGTATTTGGACACACATTCAAATGAGGATATCTTCTCAGTGGAGAAGCATAGACACATGAAATTCACATAGCAAAGACATCTTTATGTAACATATCTATAAGTAAAACAACTCAATCGCAAATTGAAATGCAAAGTGTACTGGGGGGGAGGGGGGAATATGCAAAAGAATGGAGTACCATTAGTGTGCAGTTGTACAGATGCATTTAATTTAAAAATCGCGCAAGTCATGGGGTTGACTTTTAATGTGAGATATAATCTCCCCTGTCATCAGTGTTTACTTGTCACTGTATTCTCATACTTAACATGAGTTTCTTGATGAATTCTAGTGACTAAATGGTTCGTAACATGTTTTGAACAGTTTGCAAGTTATAGAAAGTTCTCAATACATTAAATCTTTACACAATGCATATCGTAGAAGCGTCCCACACATGATTGCTGAAATTTAGATTGGAGGAGTAATCTGGCTTACTTATAGTCGCAATATTGATATTTTTTAATAGTTTATACCAGGCAAAAGTGGAATAAAATTTACCATAAGTATCAATAAACATGGTTTAAAAACCGACATTTCACTATTAACTACTTGTCTAGATCAAGTTAACATAATTTCAGTGAAAGAGTCGAATTTAATTATCTTTTGAGCTCTTGGGGAACTTATTAAACCAATTCAACATATGGCACCCAAAGACCAAATATTTTAAACATCAGATACTGTTTACAGAAAATAATTTTTTCAGTCTTATGAGTGATATTGGACATCAGATGATCTGTAGAAACGATGGAAACATGATATTTCATGGTAAATGCCAATTCAAGTTAACGATTTGGTGGGTAAAGAGTTTTGGTCTTTAGGTTCAATATGTTGAAATTGTTTAATAAGCTTCCCAACAACGCAAAACATAATTAAATTCCACTTTTTCACTGTAAATGCGCTACCTTGATCTAGACAAGTCTTTAATTGTGAAATATCAGTTTCTAAATCGTGTTTATTGAAGGTTATGGAAAATTTAATCCCACTTTTGCTTTGGACAAATGATTACAAAATATTAATATCCCCCCTATAAGTAAACCAGATCACTCCTCTAATCCAAATTTCATCAAGTATGTGTGGGACGCTTCTACGATATGCATTGTGTAAACATTTAATGTAATGGGAACTTTCCATCCCTTGCAAACAGTTCAAAAGGTTGGAAGAACAATTTAGCCACTAGAATTCATCAAGAAACTCATGTTAAGTATAAGAATACAGTGCCAAGTAAACACTGATGACAGGGGAGATCATATCTAACACTAAAAATCAACTCCATGAGTTGCGTGATTTTTAATGTAAATGCATCTGTGCAACTGCACACTAATGTTACTCCATTCGTTTGCATATACTCCAAGTGAAAACTTTGCATTCCAATCTGCGACTGAGTTGTTTTACTTATAGATATGTTACATAAAGATGTCCTCTTAATGTGAATTTCAGGTGTCTATGATGCTCCACTGAGAAGATATCCTCATTTGAATGGGTGTCCAAATACTTATTGGTAGATAGTATAGTGCCAGACAAATTATTACTTTTTTTTGCGGTTTCCCCAACCAACATTATTAGGCTACTCTCTATAAGATGGAAATACCTCTCATTCTGAGTTGTATTTTTAAATTCTGTGATTCTTAAAAAAAATCACATATTTTGATGTAATATTTAGGCCAGCAGTGAATTTTAAAAAATATTGTACCTTCAAAAATGCCTCTTTCAAACGAGGCAGTTTAGTTGATTCAACTAAGTTGTTTGGTTGACTCTTAAATATTGGATTGGATAGAATATGATTGGAGAATGTTTTAATACTTGTTGTTCAATAAAGAACTTCAGTTCGTACCTGTTCGGTATAATGCATAAATCTCCTTCATATGAAAACTACTCCCGTAGGCATGATGCGACGTTGACACTCGCGAATCTAGATAAATTTCTTAATTAAATAATGAGTAAATCTGCGCAATTTGGAGCTCCACGTGTTTTTAAGTGTACTCGTCACAACCTGTACAAATTCCTGATCACAAGGGGGACTTAAGGATGTTTCGGAACCGAAGCCTTCAAGCATTGAAACTTATTTGATGAAACGCAGACCATTATTCTGAAACCAAATTTGCAACTATGTATGTCAGAAGTGAAAGCATATAGTTTGGGAAATTGGTGAAGATTCGGAAAACTTTCAAATAATTCCACGCAAAATTAAAATTTTCTAATACTTTTGTAAACTATCTGTAATATAAATAAAATTATTTTATATCATAAAGAAAGTATGCCGAATAAGTCCAAAACTCATTTTAGATAAAAAGATTTCGAAAATATATATGGCAATTTAGTTAAAGTGGCTTTTAGAAAAAGTGGAGGGTGTTCCTTTTTCACACAATTTTACGAGAGCTTTTGTTTCAAAATTTGAATTTTGTCAGGAGTCCTCTTAAACTCTGTTGACAAATGAATGATTCTGCCAAACTTAGCTAAGAAGTATCCTCCTTCTCATAATTACTATGTAAAGTTAAGAAAAATTACCATCAAATAAAATAAAACAAAGAAAAATCAATACGGAGAATCTCACCAAGGAAAGTAATCAAATACTCACACAGGCCACCTCAAGCAAAATATTGTTTAATAAATGAAATGTTTTTAGCGAGACATCAGTTCTCATTTTTTACTTTGAAAGTATAGCTTTCAGTAAAAAAAAAAAAAAGGGGGGGGAAAAATCCGATTTTTTTTGGCACTTTTCCACGTTTTGGAACATCTCGATTTCAAAAAGGTGGTATCGAAAAAATGTTCGCCTGTATGTATATGGTCAGCGTAACTTCCGAACAAACTGATCTACAATGCTCAAATTTTGTGTGCGGGTTAGTGGTGGCCATGGGATCTACCATTAAGGTTTTTGTCAAAATTGCGCATGTGCATAATGTTGAATTCATGAAAAAAACATGTTTATCAGCAATTACCAAAAACCAGCTCTAACGATTTCGATTAAAATCTCTGTGCTAATGCCTCTTAATGTAGTCTAATCGTCGCCACCATCGAAACTCTCGTAGAAAGGCGATAAAAACGTAAAAACGAGTGTCTTTAATACAGAGCTCTATACCCTTGAGCATTGCCCATCAACGATTGCAGGGCTGCCACTGACTGTAAGCTTTGAAAATAGTTGCTTTAGTAGCCTCATATGTTAAAAATAGTAGCCAAAATAGTAATCTCAGACACTGGAAATAGTAGTCTCAGACATTGAAATTAGTAGCCTCACTTTTCATAACTTTTAATAACGATTGCTTTTTTCAATTTGGCAATTACCTTCCTCTTGTTTTAAAGGTTTTAAGTTATCATTAAGATCGGAATAAAACTATTGATTTACACAAACACGAAAACCCAGAGACACTCTTCTTTCAATTCAAAATAGTGTCCAATAAATAACATCCCATACGGTAAAAGGCGTATCTTGGAGGAAGCGTTATCGTATTTACATAACTGCGATGGAAGTTGGCAACTCAACCTTACTCCCAAACAGCACCTAAGCAAAAAAAGTTAAACTTCACGCAAGCGATGGTAAAAATCGATTGGCGAAACAAGATATATATACATTTTTAAATTTCCAAAGTCAAACTACTCTTTCGCAGAAAAACAAATTTCATGTTTAAGCAATTATACTACATATTGACAATGACAGGCGAATTTAATTAAGGCCAGTTTTTAAATTTTTAACAGGATAGCTACACAATTGGAGAAACAAAATTCCTCAACACATCTCTAATTTAAAGAAAATTCCCTGATGTGCATCTCAGTCGACGTTATCATTAAAAAAACGAAGAAAATACGGCCAGTTTAAAAATATATATATATATTACTATTTACAATTATATTTACTTATCCAAGCATAATTGCAACAAAATATAAATTTAGACTAAAAATCAAAACAAGCATCTTTAGAGCATGAAAAAAATGGAAAACATTAATAAATAAATACAAAATTCACATAAACCAATTTACAAACTAAACCCATTATTGCTAAATTCAAGGAAAAGAAACTAGTACAATACTTTTCTTTTTAATTTAAAAAATAACACAAATAAAACACGTTATTTTCTTTAATATATGTCATAGGCTGTATCCTGTTCATAACGTAAATTTTAAACAGTGTCCTAAATATTTACTAAACTTGGGCATGAATGAGCATGAAACTTAAATAATCAGTATTTTGCTATTAAGCCACAAATTTCGCTATGTATAATATTTCATTAAAATTACGTCTTTTGGATTTTGAAGTTGAGAAAAGATGAATAACATATATTGCATGAAAGAAAGGCTTGAAATTAACAGCTTTTTATAAAAACTAATTACTCATAGATATATGGAAAAAAATTTTGTACAACAAAAATATTATATTAAACCACTAAAGTACATATTAAATGAGGCAAAAAATATTTTTTATAAAACATGACAAGCATAGCATTCGGCAGGGGAAAAAGATGCATGGACTTTTTTTAAAAGTTCCATCACCCTTTGCCTGAATGTATGCAGTAGCGCATTCAGATTTTTTATTTTTTGGAGGGGGAGGAGGATGTTTCAATTCTTTGTTTGATTTATATTAAACATATAAATCAAAACCATATCACTTTCAGTTAATTACTTTTAATAAAATGTCAAAAAAAAATAATCAAGTACAGGATTTAACCCTTTTTGCTTATTAATGCCAATAGATTTGTTGCACATCTATAACAGTGATGTAAAGGATTAAAAAAAAAAAAAAAATGACGGAATCAATTTGAAATATTGAGGAATTTAGGGTTCTAATATATTCTATTGACAAAAAACACAAGACAAGAAGAAAAACAATAATGTCTGTAAAGGATGCAGTCAGATTTAAGTTTAAGGAATTTTTTTACAATAATACGCCGGCAGTCATGAAGCTATAAGATAACAAAAAATCTAACAGAAATAATGTGTAAATAATTGTTCCAAGCATAACAATGATCTTGGAAAGTAATTAAAAAAAAAAAAAATAAAAAAAAAAAAAAAAAAAATAAAGAAAAAAAAAAAAAAAAAAAAGGCGGAACATGAACGTGCGGTTGCGGGCCGAGGAGAGGGGATTGGCCAGATTGGTTCAGCTGCTGAGAGTAGAAAAAGGTCGGAAACTTCATACTCCCAGATCGGCCAACTAGCCAGATATTGAAAGACTTTTAAGAGAAAGCATATAAAAAAAACCTGTATTATTCAACACACCGACGTCACGGCATCCACTTCTTGAGACGCGAGTCGAGATAGATGTCCGCACTCGCAAGGGGAATGCGAGGTGGGAAACTCAAAAATTTCAAAATTCCCTAACTAAAGAATAATTTTACGAAATACCTTGGCATTTACCTGAATTCCCAGTTCTGCCGCCACCTTGTTTAAGCTACATTCAAAGTAATTAAATTGCCTCAAAATTTAAATTATTTTATTATTTATAAATTTAGCTACAACATTGAAATTCTAATCATTCTGCATCGATTGACCTACACGGCGAAATCATTCATCACATCGCCACAAATATCGGACATAACGTCTATATAACATCATTACTGTCCATACTGATGGCATTTTCTTCCGGCGTTCACCGCAAATTCATTTTTGTTAAGTAGAGTAAATAAAGCGAAATAATTTGATACTTCAGAATATAACAGTGTATGCGCCTTGCACGGCGAAAGATAAAACATAGGAACCTAACAGGCAGGCGGAAATGACCGCGGTTGCCGTCAAAAACAACTATCTCGCGTGAGCGGTTACTATCGTCGAACTAACAAAATGACCATTGTACCCGCAGATATGAACAACTATTTCAGTAGTATTTGCTCTCTCCCCCCCCCCCCCTTAAAAAAATCACTATTTTGAGAAAATTGTTAGTACCTTTAGTGACGATTCTTTTTCGTGCTACTATCGGACAATATCCAATTTCTTAAAAAATAGTTGCCTCAGCTCAAAAATAGTTGAAGGTTTTGTTAAAAATAGTCGTTTTGGGCCCTTTTTTCATTAAAATAGTCGCCTGGTCACTAAAATAATCGCTTTAGTAGCCTTTTTAGTCGCCTGTGGCAGCCCTGCGATTGATTCTTTTTTTGTTTCACATCAAATAATATCGCCAATTTAGCCGTGGTTATTCTTCTTCTTATTTTTTATTTTGCCTTTTCTAAAAATATCGCTAACTATCAATTTTTATTTAACTGAGTGAAAATATGAAAACAGTAAATAACACCATAAATTTTAATGCAATGACTAATATTATAGTGTAATTGAAAGTTGTGCGATTGTCCACACCCCTAGTTATGAAATGTACCCTAGAGGCAGTGTTCGCCAGTAAAATATATATTTCCTAACAGCAGTGGTAGAAGTGGGGGAGAAAAAAGGTGGGGGATGCCTAAAAGTTGGTGGTACTAAAAATTGAAATTAAAAAAAAAAAAAAAAAAAAAAAAAAATGCGAAAGGGAAATTTACCTTATTGTGCTAAATAAATTAATGTTATTTTTCATTAGTAATTTTTAGATGAATTAAATGTTTTGAAAAGTGGAGGGATGGATTCCAGTTGTTTTAGAAGTGGGGAGACGCATGGGTATTTTCTTGAAAAGTGGGAGGACGCGTCACCCTGCGTCTACCCACACTTCTACCACTGCCAAAGAGTATTTTCATCTCCTCTCTAAATTTTAGGGGGTATTTTTAAACTAAAGCCAGTAAAAAGTATATTTCCGCTCTGATACGTGAAATTACTATCGTGCAACATTGTTGTACGATCGTACGTACGGAGTGTTACAGTTGAAGTTATTGATTTTGTAAAAAAACTGATTTTGCTTTAGTTTTAGGATAATTTGTTTGTTGTACGATCGTACGTACGGAGTGTTATAGTTGAAGTTATTGATTTTGTAAAAAAACTGATTTTGCTTTAGTTTTAGGATAATTTTTGTTTAAAAAATACCCCTTAAAATTTAGAGAGGGGATGAAAATACCCTTTGGAAATATTTACCTGGCGAAAACTGCTTGAGACTTATAAACCTTAAACTATAAAGTATCAATTTTTAAAATAAAACTTAAATCTGTTTCCAGAAACCGCATTTATCGGGAAAAAAATACCTATATAAAATCATGTCGAAGAAATGTCATATTCTGCATCTGTGCCATAAAAATTATTATAACAAAAAGGCTCTAAAAAATTTATGCGTCGCATTGATGCTGTCATTTATTCAGAAATATTTTAGTTTCTTCCTTATAATGGCAGCAAACAAATGACTATTACAGGGGTGGGAAGTGCGAAAGCCCAGTTTGGAGCAATTTTGGAGCAGCAAAATTTAACATTTGGAGCAGATTCGCGAAAAATCGGAGCAGCAAAATTTAACTTTTGGAGCAGAATAAGAGAAAATGTAGCAGCAAAATTAGAAAATTAGTAGCAGAAATATAATAAATTGTAGCTGATTTAACTACAATTACAATAATTAAAATTTGAACTTGTATAATTTTTATTTCTAAATTTAAAAGAAATAAATTGTAAAAAAAAAAATTATATTTTTTAAACTTTTGACACTTTGCGAACGGGTTTGCTATGCAAAATCAAGCTTTCTTTGCTTGCTAAAAGTTTCATTGTAACACAAACACAGCTCGCTTAGCTCTCTGAAAAGTTTAATTGATACGCAAGCACAAGCTCGCTGAAAATTTATTGCTAAGCAAGGACAGGCTCGCTTCACTTTCTAGAAGGTTCATTGCAAAAATATATTCCAGCTGCATAATTTTCCTTGATAAATATCCAAAATTTATACTTTGTTGTTAAAAGCAGTTAATTAGATTCCATTGGAGTAAAACATTGATCAGGAATAAAATTATCATTTATAAAACATTCGCCATTTAAAAATCAGTTCTTAAACTCAAGATATAAAACATGCATTTAATTCTCTGTGTCAACACAGTAAACATTGTCAGAGATTTAGCGGGTTCCATGAAAGTAAAGTATCAGCCAATGGCACACTCTCATTCCCTTCTGTGGTTTGAATCAAAGTGAAGTATGCTTAAATGCATACCGGTGGCACCTATCGGGTAAATGACGGAGACGTAAAACTTGACGATTTATGATACCCCGAAAAAACGCCGTCGATTGACATAGGATAAATTATCTGAACTAGACTTACCAGAGCAAAAAAAAAAAAAAAAAAAAAAAAAAAAAAACATTGAATCCCGATTAGACGTGCGGACGTCATAGTGTTAATCTATGTTTTCCATGAATTCACGCATAAATTTACCTTTTTTCTCTATTTTGAGCAAGAAAGCATGGTAAAAAGTCGGCGAAATACACTTAATTGACGCACGGAATTACATTTGGAAATTATGGTACAGCCCAGGGCCTGATCATCGCCTAGGTCCACAAGGCTCGGGCCTTGAGCCCATGATTTTAGGGGGCCCCGAAATTGGCTATAAACCATTTTTGTTTCTCAAAAGCTATGTGAATTTCTTTTATAACCTGTATGAAATAATTTTTACATAAAATTAATGTTGTATTGATCTTTAACCGTCTTTAGTATCCCAGAGTGTATTTACTCAAATAAACCGTTTAAAAGCGTGAAACACAAGCTTTTTTGAAAGATAGAGAAGAAGAAAAAATTCAAAGGAAGTCTTGACGAATTTATAGTGATATCAGCAAATGTCGACTCTGAAGTTGTGAATAATGCTGCAGATATTGTCTTAACAGATATACACATTGTTATAGTGAAATGCATAACAAAGTTTTTCCTTTTTTGATTTATAAATTTGATCGTTTGAAATTTGTTTCTTTATTTGTGATAAAAAAAAAACAATATTGTTTTCTCAATATTAAAATTAATTCATCAACTTTTTCTATATTTCATGTTAATTCATGTGACTTTGCGTCGAGTCCATTTCCAATTAATCACCCGTTTGAAAAAAGGGCCCCCGAATGTGTCCGGGCCTTGGGCCCCAATTTGTCATGATCGGGCCCTGGTACAGCCTCAACAAATCAAATGCGCACGTGGTTCAGCAGCCATTTAATGACAAATCAGTGATCAGTCAAGTTACTGATCTGTGCGAGGCACGTTTCAACAGCATGTGTATCCGAATGCCTAACTTTCAATGCGTGGGGGAATATACATAGTTTTAAGATAGCAAATAATTACAATACATCTTAATCAAGTTTCATGTTAAAAATAAGTGTAAGTTAGAGCGATATTTTTTCTGATAACTTAAAGAAAGTAATAATATTTTATTCAAATGATCATCATGTCCACAAGTCATATTAGAACTCAACTGTGCAAATATCTCTTTAAGTACTGTTATACAGGATATTAATATCAATTATACTTTTAATTTAAACTATGTTTTTTTTTTTTTTTTTTTGTGATGATTGCCAAACTTAATTGACAATGATTTGGAATAGCATTTTTATCAAATTAATCCCTACAAAACGATTTTAAAGATTTGTAACTACAGTAGACTTCCCCTTAACCTAATTCGGTCAAAGATAAGCTGGTTAAGCAAAAATCCAGTTAAAGCAGGTAATTGAGAAAAAAGTTAATTGAATAGTAATGTTCTTCTTCTTATCAAGGACTATATCTTTCAAACATTTTGTACTAACCCAGTATAGGTCGGTAGTGGGCAGTAGTGCACAGGACGTAAGTACACACTCGCTCGTGAGAGGGAGTGCGCAAGTCTTCCTATAACCATCGTAGAGTTCGTTTTGACCTCATTCGGTAGCTACCCGGTAGATGGCAGCACACCAACTGTATGTTTAACTTCATAATTTAGAGGCATTACCAAGCAGAAGACTTGGCTTCTATACCCCCAGAGGTATCGATTTGTATGGGAATTCTTATCAAGGACTATGAAGACTAAGGCACCTCTTTCAAACATTTTGTACTAACCCAGTATAGGTCGGTAGTGGGCAGTAGTGCACAGGACGTAAGTACACACTCGCTCGTGAGAGGGAGTGCGCAAGTCTTCCTATAACCATCGTAGAGTTCGTTTTGACCTCATTCGGTAGCTACCCGGTAGATGGCAGCACACCAACTGTATGTTTAACTTCATAATTTAGAGGCATTACCAAGCAGAAGACTTGGCTTCTATACCCCCAGAGGTATCGATTTGTATGGGAATTCTTATCAAGGACTATGAAGACTAAGGCACCTCTTTCAAACATTTTGTACTAACCCAGTATAGGTCGGTAGTGGGCAGTAGTGCACAGGACGTAAGTACACACTCGCTCGTGAGAGGGAGTGCGCAAGTCTTCCTATAACCATCGTAGAGTTCGTTTTGACCTCATTCGGTAGCTACCCAGTAGATGGCAGCACACCAACTGTATGTTTAACTTCATAATTTAGAGGCATTACCAAGCAGAAGACTTGGCTTCTATACCCCCAGAGGTATCGATTTGTATGGGAATTCTTATCAAGGACTATGAAGACTAAGGCACCTCTTTCAAACATTTTGTACTAACCCAGTATAGGTCGGTAGTGGGCAGTAGTGCACAGGACGTAAGTACACACTCGCTCGTGAGAGGGAGTGCGCAAGTCTTCCTATAACCATCGTAGAGTTCGTTTTGACCTCATTCGGTAGCTACCCAGTAGATGGCAGCACACCAACTGTATGTTTAACTTCATAATTTAGAGGCATTACCAAGCAGAAGACTTGGCTTCTATACCCCCAGAGGTATCGATTTGTATGGGAATTCTTATCAAGGACTATGAAGACTAAGGCACCTCTTTCAAACATTTTGTACTAACCCAGTATAGGTCGGTAGTGGGCAGTAGTGCACAGGACGTAAGTACACACTCGCTCGTGAGAGGGAGTGCGCAAGTCTTCCTATAACCATCGTAGAGTTCGTTTTGACCTCATTCGGTAGCTACCCGGTAGATGGCAGCACACCAACTGTATGTTTAACTTCATAATTTAGAGGCATTACCAAGCAGAAGACTTGGCTTCTATACCCCCAGAGGTATCGATTTGTATGGGAATTCTTATCAAGGACTATGAAGACTAAGGCACCTCTTTCAAACATTTTGTACTAACCCAGTATAGGTCGGTAGTGGGCAGTAGTGCACAGGACGTAAGTACACACTCGCTCGTGAGAGGGAGTGCGCAAGTCTTCCTATAACCATCGTAGAGTTCGTTTTGACCTCATTCGGTAGCTACCCGGTAGATGGCAGCACACCAACTGTATGTTTAACTTCATAATTTAGAGGCATTACCAAGCAGAAGACTTGGCTTCTATACCCCCAGAGGTATCGATTTGTATGGGAACTTTGAGACCACGACTGATTTAAAGTGCCCCAGTCATGTTTGTTTTTCAAACAATTAAATTGAAAATTTAACAAAGGCACTAAACTACAACTTCAAAAATGTTGATAATATATATTACTTATCGTTAAAAAGAATCTTTAAGGCAATCTGTTACTTTTTCTGCTGAAGGTGAGAGATTCAATTGTTTACAGCTTAATTTTGCAAATTTGTATAGAGCCATTTCCAATATTTTAAACCACACACCATATGTTATATGAGGGATGGGACGTTGTAAACCAGTGTCATCATTATCTTGGATCACATCAATAGCGGTTTTGATGATATCAACATCCAACAGAATCTTTTGCTAGAGATTTTGTCAATGCCCAGCCATTGTTTCACTTCTTCCGTATCCATGTCTTTGCGAGCACTAAGATTTTTAAAAGCTGATACATAGTTGTCTGCAGAGTGTTCGAAAATAGTGTTGAAAAGCATGTGCAATATTGTCACAGAACTAGAGAAAAAGTATTCTTTTTTTAATTTATGCTATATGTTTCATACATTTTGGCTCGTCAACAGAGGTTTTATTGTAAAGATTTATGACAGTAATTGTTAAAATATTTATATTGCAAAATTTCACAGCAAAGAATAAACATTTATCTAGTTAAATTATGTTTATTAGCTTGGAAATAATTGGCATTTTATTTTGAATATTTACAGGACAATTTGAATATTTACAGACAATTCATTACAGGATTCATTCATCAACAGGACAATTTACAGGCACAGGGAAAAATTTAGTATCTTGAATAACTGTACATTGCACTGATTTTATTAAAAGCGTGAGATCAATTAAAAAAGTTTTAAAAGTTTTCCAACAATATTGATTTACTTCGATGCCTTTTCCAACACACAAAGAGTTACTCCAGCAGCAATAAGTGTCATGCCAGTATAAGAAACTGAAAGTAGAAATACAAATGACTCATAAAAGAAATTTTTTATTCTAGATAAACTAAAAATGTTTTCTGAATGCAAAACAATATGAAATAACATAAATTACATTCATTTTTAGAAGCAACACAAAACGCTCTTGTTTGTGGTCAGAAGGAAACTACTTTTGAACTGTTTCTAAAAATTCTTAATATTGATTTACAGACTTCGATCAAAGACACATTACATTTGTAGGGTATGTATTGTAGGGTTAAAGAGATATTTAGCAGTTTTTAAAATGCAATTCAAGTTTCCTTCCAGTTATCGACAACAAATCAAGGCATTTTATATATGATCTCTGCTTATAAAATTGAATGCAATTAATGTTTCAAATTTGTGTCAAAAGGTAGGATATACTGACATAGAAACACACTTTTGCACTAAAAATGTAGCGTGCTACCTCTGAAAAATACTTTAGGATCTAAGGTACTTTTCTTTGGTTGTCTAGGTTTACAATATAAAGATAAAACACTTGTATGTCAAATGGATAATGCTAATTTCACATCCTAAGATTATGCTGTAATTATTTGAAGTGCAATTTAAATATAATGTTTAGAGTTAAATTGTGAAAAACCGGATCAACAAAAATTTCTTTGAATCGGTATTTAAAAAAAATATGTATTATTAACTGTATGTAAATGGTTTTTAATCTGAAACAGGATTATCCTAGAAGGCACTAGAATTTTTTTGTTGAAGTAAATCTAAAAACATGATGTTAATGTAAAAGTATGAACATTATAAACCGATCTATGCTTGTTCATCTACGTCACAGACCAATCACAATCCTTTGAAAATCACTAGCAGTGCTTCAAAGCATATAAAATATTTTATATTTCCATTAACAACCTAAAAGCAAATTGATTAAATAAAGTTTTTCTCCAACATGTCATGAACAATTTTTTCCATCGTAATAGAAAAAAGAAACATATTTCCTTCACAAGCTCTCATCATTCTTGCTGTATCTGCCTTGTTATTTAGTGATCACCTTTAAGATAAAATGGATCTACAACAGACTTTGCAAAAGTAAGAACGAAAGTGATGCATATTGTGTTTTGTCTCAAAATACTGTTGGTTTTATTAGGCAACTTTGCTTGTTGTTCAATAAATTACATGCATCTTACCTGGGTTATTGCAGTTATGAAATGCTTTTCTCCAGTGTGGATTACTCCAGTATTGTGAGAAAATAAGTAATTGATATATACTTCTAAATAATGTTGAGAACGAGCTTATAAAGATGATATCATTTAATTTACATATTAATTTAGGTTTAAAATAAAATTAGCTGGAGCAAGTGGCTCTTAAGAATGAGTTTGTTACATCTTAGTGGACAGGAAAATAAAAGAAGAGTGAATATAGTTCATAGTTCAAACAGTTCTTGCAAGGAAGGGTTACCACATTTGGCGAGGCATCTATGTTTTAATTATTCTCACTCCAACAAATACATCTGTATGCCTTACAGCAGGCACTGTTGGAGTAAAGTTTGAAGATTGAAAAAGGGATGAAACTGCCTTAATTTGTGAGGAAGTTCTCATCTTGATTAAGTGGGACGAGAACATACTATTAGGTACATTTCAATAATGAGAAGCAAGTCAGTATTTTGATCACAATAACAAGGAAACTTGACATTTTGTAAAAATTTTAAAGTTATCAACATTTTTTAAGAAAACAATTCTTGATTAAGCAAAGAACATATGATATATGTCAGATGCAAAAGAACATATGATATATGTCAGATTTAAATGTGATTAATTAACATTACAAAAATATTCCACGCCTGATGAATTTTAAGTGAATGTCCATTACATTGTTTTCTTATTTAAGAGTATTGGAAATAATGTATATTAATAAAGTAAGCATATGCCACAGACATAAAAGGCTATTTTTCAGTTTTTATGCTGACAATCATTAAAAATATTCGTTCGTTCGTATGTATGATGGTTTGAATATTTTTATTTTATATGATGGGATACATCAAATTTAAAATGGTTGAATAGATAAAAGTCACAGTAAAAAAAAACATGCATCATATTTTATTTTTAGTCTGTAGTAATACCTGCAACAGAATGAAAGTTCAAGGTTTAAAACTATATACTAACACACAGCACAGCAAAGAACCTCAAGATAAGAAAGAAGAAGGCAAATACAAGGACTTCATTTAGATCTCTAAGGAGGGATCAGCTATTAAAGGATTATGTAAGAAAAGTTAATAGAGGGATTTTTCATGCACACCGAAGGGAAATTTAAGAGTGGTGCCTCACTCATTGTCAGCAGAAAAATATTGCAGGACTTTCAATAAGAAGTAGTGTTACAAATGTGGTACTTAGTACAGCTGTTGCTGAAATATTTATAAATTTGTTTTCAAGAAATTTTGCATTATAAATTTATTCCTGTTGAGAGTTAAAATAAACAAATATATTTTGTGTACGAGGAGTTGAAAAGAAAATGGACCTTTTTTACACAATTACATGGAAAATTTTTATGAAAATATTTTTGGCAAATCTACATGATATATTATTGTCAGAAAAATGTCACTTATTGTGCAACAAAATATTGTAAATTTTAAGTACTTTTTTTCTAAAATTGCTTTGTCCATTTTCAACAAAATTTCTACAAATATTTGTAAAATGATCACTTCCTACATATTGCAATGAATATCTTTAGACTAAAATACTTCCATGTCTTTTGAATTACAAAACTAAATTATCTTTGATCAATCATAATAAGGCATGCGAAACAAGCAAGTACAGATTGAGGTTCAAACACATGACAGTTGCTAGCATATTCTAAACAAATGGTGAAAGCATAACAAACCTTATTTGTTATTTTTAGATACAGTATTGAAATAATAATTTGATATCAGTTTCAGATCATTCTTTGATCTTAATAAAAATTGAATCAGAATACCAATTTTCGGCAATTCTTGAAACAGTATTGAATTGAGATGCAGCTTTAATACAAATAAGGACATTAAGATAAATTTTTCAATTAAGATAGAAGTGGTATTATGACTAAATCAATAAAAGAATAGTAATATCGCAAGTATGAGATTACATAAATGGCGAAAACATTTCTCTCATAAAATCTTAATCATTTTAAGGGACAGATTGTGATTCATTTGTAAATTGATACATATTAATTATAAGAACCACAAAAACTATTTTTACAGGGTTCCCACTCAAATCACAGAATGAAAATCACTGACTTTTCAATGACTTTTAAGGATCTAAATAACGTTTTTAAGGACCTTTGAAAATTTGTTTCCAGGCATCATGTCTATATATAATTTTTTAATGAAATATATTCTACCAGAAAATTTACAAGTTGGTGCATGCGTAATAAAATATGTCACAGAATTCTCATACAGTGCGGATAAGTGGTGGTCAAGCGGGAATAGCAAGTCTGAGTAGTATTTTTATAAAATTTGCGGTTGGCACAACAACAGCAAAAATTAAGGACTTTTAAGGACCTCTAGGCATTTTCAAGGACTTTTAAGCACCTCTAAGCATTTTCAAGGCCTTGAAAGCAAGGTCAGAAATATTAAGCACTTTTAATGACTTCAATGACCGTGGGAACCCTGTTTTAGGAAAGAATTTTTATAATTTTGTTTATAAAAATATTATTTTATATTAGACTAGCTCATTTTTGTTAATAATAAATTATAGATTGAAACTTAAAAGAAAAAATTTACAAAAAAATAAATTCTTTGAAGTATACTTCACACATAACTTTAAACTTGTAATTATTTATTGCCCTTTTAGGCTACAAAGTTTAAGTATACACAATTAAAATAAACTTCTAAACAAACAACAAAAAGTTTAAAAAGATTGTAGCATAAGTATCTTTTATTTATGTGTTCTTATGATGATTATACATAGATAAAACAATAAAATTAAAAATTTTAAACACAGAAAAGGAACACAAATGTATTTAAGTTATGACATGTTAAATAGAACAAAAATTTAATGTAAAGTTTATGACTGTTTAACCTATTTTTATATAACACATATTAATAAGATTAATGCTTAACATGAAACATATTTTATAGAATTTATATAAATTAGTTTGGAGTTAATAATTCATAAAATAACAAATCCATTGAACAACTTGTTTCTAATAGTTGTCAACTACTATATTCATTCATAAATCTAAATAAATGTGTTTCAAACATAATGTTTTTGACATGGAATACAATATTAGCTTAATTGGAAAAATAAATGTAGTATAAATGTAACACCTCAATAATGAAACTGAAGTTGAGTAAAAAAGTCCAATTTACAATAAATAAAATTCAATTACTAGTTCTTATTAAAATTTGAAAAATTAAAATTCAAATTACCAGATTTTCCTTCAGTTTCTCCAAGTAAACGCCCAGAAACACTTACAAATATAAATGTAAGTGAGTTGGTTAATGGAACTGCTAGTGATAAATCTAAGAAAAAAATATGTATTGAATAAAATAGAAAAGCTAAATTCAGTTATTTAATCCAGTAATGTAACTTTAATTTATAACTAAAGAAACAATATAATATTGGAGTGAGTGTGATTGTGAGAGCAAGTTAGTGTCACAATTCAAGTTCAGACAGTCTGCGTTGTGCGTACTTCCGAACAACAACTTTGAATTTGGAGGAGAGGGAAAACATCTCTCTGTGATGATTTGGTTGCGATTAATGGGGTGCTGGAAACTAAAGTGAACTGTGATATCGTACTGTTGTTTAATGTACTGCGTACTGTTGTGACTGTTATTTAATGTGCTAAGCCCCCCCCCTTTCACTGTTCATCTGTACATAATTTGTGTAACATAATATTACGAAACCCTACAACGAGTCTGATCTTTTCCCTTCCACAATAGTTAGGAAGTAATAGTTTAGGAGTTACAACTCCTTAAATCTTAATGTATTGTCAATTTTACATTTGACAGTTCTTTATAAAAATTATAAAATCTAAAGGCAATTTTTCCCAAAATCTTCATTATACTATTTCATTTAAATGAGGAGGTACCTCATCACCTAAATTGACATCTAGAAAACACATCAGTTACAGGATACAAAGCATTGAAATATGTCAATGACAGACCTTTTTAAGTTATTTGGATTACAGACTATTGATGACTCAATTTTTAAAAAAACAAACTCATCTAAAATAATTGTCAATTGGTAAAGAGCCTTTGTATATTTTTAACAATTACCTAATGCGCACACAGCAGTGCAGTATTGATAATTTGGTAAGAATTTTGGTGTGTAATTGGTATTTGGCAACTTAGGTTGCTGCTCCATTAACTCTTTACCTGCCGAGGAAAACTTAACGAGATTTGATCCCCAGTGACACTGGTTTTCACACAGGCGTGCTTAGTTAAACGGTGTATTGGGGGAAAAGAAAAGGCACTCTTTTCAATCTGAAACTATTTACTTTTTAAAAAAAACAAGGAAAAAAAATGAAAATACAACATTTAAAGTATAGAAAAACAGTATAATAAGAATTTTTTTTTTTAGAACTTAGCTGCCGTATGGTATATCCTGAAACATGTTTGGACTCGTAAACCAACGTCACATTCAGTGCATTGATAGTGGGATTCACAGCGAGCATTTATTACATACAGTAACAAAAATGGAAGCAAAAGAATAATAAAAAAGAATGAACTACTCAAAAGGAAACACAAGCAATAACTGCACAGCTATGACTTTCCTCGTTTCAGAAACATTCACTTTTCCATGGGAGTAATTTTAATGATAGCGGCGCATTGCGAAGAACCATACTTCGGAAAAGTGCATAGATACGCCCAGGGCAGTTAACACTTTGACTTAGCAAGGCATATATATATATGCCTGTGCCAAGGGGTTAATAGACACAAACAAATAACAAAGCTGTGAAACTAAGTTGAGATTACTAACCTGCAGATGCTAAGGCCAATGTATATAAGGCAGATCCACTCTGATTTATCAAAAAAGGAAACATATACTAAAAAGAAATCATATTATTAGTTAAACTTATTCCATATTTTTGACAGTTTGCATTAAATAATGCAAAAGTAATATTTTTGTTTGCTAGTAAAATAATGTAATACACTTATATGACTAGAAATTAACAAATAAGCTTATGTTTGTCACACAAAAACTAAGAATGTAATAATGCTTTTATAAATTAAAAACTCTAAACTAATAAAATAATTAACACATAAAAACAAAGTTTTCATTTAAATCCACATTGCTAACTTTTAAGTGGAATTCCAACTTATTTGAATGATTATGAGCACAGATGGACTTTTAATAGTACTTGACTACTACAAAGGAAACCATCGGTTCCGGGCCATGAACAATCTTTTTTTTTACTACAAAACTTGATAAAATGAATTATCATTGACAACAAGTTTATCTGCCAAATTTCAGCTTGAATGGATGACGGCAAGTAGACTAATTAGTTCTTTGAATTGGTAATAGAAGCATGTGTAAGAACTTCCAACCAAAGCCACCTAACATCAACCCTTTAGTGACAGCCCCCAAAACTTGATAGAATGCATTGTCAATGAATCTGTCAGTTAACATTCAGCTCGATTAGATGACGACAAATGATTTATTTGGTCCTTTGCAGATTTGCCCGCTAGAAACAAACACACAAAATTGAAGTTAATAAAAAAGGAAACTGCACAATGCCTTAATAGTTACTGGAAAGCCACTAAATAACAAGTATTAGAATAAAATTAAAAACCAATTTATAGAATTAATAATTAACTACATTTTAATTTAAAAGAAAATAAAAATTGCAAATTTACTAGTCATTAAATAATTAAAAGAATATTTTTTTTAGATACATAATTTTCACTACAATAATAAATGGACTACGATATACTACATCAGTAAAACCAAAGGACAATTCTCGAAAAATATGATAGATGGATGTTCAGTAAAAACATGTAAACTAACTTTAAAATACTCAATCTATTATATCGTATTTAAGTCTGTTTGATCATAAGTAATTTTAGTATGAGTTTTTCTCTAACAAAATATTTAAGAATTGGTGCTTCGTCTAGTGATGAATAATAAAATTATTGAACATTAACAAAACATCAAAGTTGGAATGAGAGAGCTGTTTCAGAGATTTTCCTTTTTTTTTTCAGGCAAACTTCTAGATTGGTGAATGTATTGCTTGATGATTGGAAAATAATAATAAGTTTCAAATAGTTCTGAGGGTCAATTTTAATTTTGATGATAAAATATTGAAAACTATTTATTTTGATGACAATCATGAAACATTCAGGAACACTTAGAATAATTTTGTGCAAAGCAAAGTTGATTCAAGTGTAGATTTAGCTAATAATGCTAAAAACTATATTTTATTTAATATAAAATAATTTAAATAAATTGATGTACTTTTTAAATCATTTACAATTGATGGGAAAAACATTATCGGAGATAAATTGGATATTTGTGTCTAGCATATAACTAAATTTTTACACCAAGTTTAAAATATTAAAAAATAACATTCAATGTAGTCTAATACAAAATTATTTAATAAAAAATGAGAAATGAGAACTAAAATGAGAAAAATTATGCAATTTTTTTTTTTATTGTAATTAATATCTCATAAATATCAGATATTAAAAAAATACAGTAATAATACAACTATTAATAATATTTTTTTCTATTACACATATGAAATATTTTAATTATGCATGTGAAACAAATGTAAATTAATTTCATAGAAGCATAGTTCTTTTTTATTTCATTTTCTACATAAACATTTACTGAGAGCATAAATGTCTATGATGAAATTTTTCCTGTACAGGATATTATTTTATAAAAAATAATTTAAGCCTTGTTAACAAAATTGTATAAAATGGTTTTGCACTCATAATAAAAGCCAGTTTATGTAAAGAAAACACATTTATTTCAATCAAATATTTTAAGAAGCAAACTCTAAGCAATGAAAATGACTTTTTGAAATTTTCTTTGATTGATTTATAAATTTTTTATAAACTATTTATACTTCAGATACCTTCAAACACGACATTAAGGATATATGAGGAATATTTATTTGCATATAATGACTTGAAATTGAGGGCTTTTAAAAAATTTTAGTATTTAAAAATGGAGTTTAAACTACTGTAAATCATTTTTCATACACACTCTGGCCTCTGCATAACAGCAGAAGCAGAGCTTGGACTATCGTCACAACGCATGTGAGAACTTTATCAAGGGATAACAGCCTGTCTTTGTAAAACAACTAATACACTCTCTTAAACGATAATCAAACTCACCATCTCCCTAGAAATCCAGCCAAAACATGTGGGCTCAACCTGTCTTGAACTAAAACCTCGTTTCACAACCGAAACATGAGCACTTGCTCAGTCCGCTAAAAAGTGCAGCAGTCATTCCAATAGAGTATACAAAACTCCAGTGGAGGCCAAAACAATACCTCATATACAGTAAGAATTCTGTTACAAACTGCATCAGCCATCACAAAAGGAGTAAACAAGCCCATTCAACTAAACAATATCAGATATGTGCCAGAAGCACTGTAACTGTGATCACACACTCGCTGCAACCGTTTAACTATTAAATGGAGCTGCTGCATATTTGCTGAATGTTATAAGAAGGCTGGTTTTGCAGACAGCTTCATTTCTGACCTCTTGGAGTCTGGTGCCCTCCTCTGCTCTTGTGTTTATGTGAATGCCATATGACAGCCTTTAACAACCATCGTCCTGTGGTGATCGTGCCAGCGTTCACTAGAAAAAGAATTGAGTTTCCATAGGGTGTTTGGGAACTTTCCCTACAGACGGATGACCGCCATTGACCAGTACTGTCATTTTAATCTAACTTTCTTAGTGGACATGGCCTAATGCACTGTCTGGGACTCTTTGTTATTGTGCTGTTTATAATGTTGCCATTTTGATTCCAATAAGTTATAGGTCAGCCGTCCAGTTGCCTTACCATAAATAAACTTCTGAATTTGACCTTTCACTTGGAACTCAGTCTTATTTTAAGTGCATTGTACATTGTTTATCACGTCCGCACCAATTGTGACGTTATAAGTGCTTCTTAGAAACTGAATTGCTTTAAAAGCATAGAAGAGTGTGAAGCAGTATACATCAAATCTTTTAAAATATTTCATCTCACTAAAAGGCAAATATATTTTGAACTGCCAAAGTAACATTCAAAAAGCTTTCAAAAACTATTATGCTTATTAAAAATGCAAATCAAAGCTTGTAGGAGACACATTAATATAGAGATTAAGAGGCTCACTATAGTTGAAGCCACCCTAACTTGGTAGTAAGCACCCGAATGAAAATGCGCTATCTAGACAATTTGCCAAGTCTGGACAATGCTGCAAAGAATTCACAGCAGAGTCTATAACGAATGTGTTTCTATCTGTGTACTTGAAGTTGTGTTGACTTCAATAAGAATTTATTTAAAAAGAAGAGATGAAAATATTTAAACATAATTGAATGATATACAACCTTCCAATTTGTTCCAAGGAATACAAGTTCAGCAAGCCACTGACTTAAGGGATTACTGCCAGTTATATTCTCAATACCAGCACTTCCATGACGTATGAGTGGTGTGGAGAAGCCCCACAGTGCAGCAACTATTATTAGCCAAGCAATTGCTCCTACATTTGTAAAAAAATATATTGTAAACAATATGTAAAATATATCATCAAAATCTCAATAAGTATTGAAACAAATGACACAGGAATCTTATTATTCACATAAAACCACAAAGGATTAGCCACACAATTATTGGCTGTATAAAAGATGTGGCTTGAAGAAATTACTTTAATGCATTACAGGTAGACAAAGAGAATGCTTTCCCTATTTCAAATTCTGATTAGTTAAATAAAATGCTTTGATAAACATACTTTAGCTACTTACTTAGTGTATAATACAAATAAAGCAAAAACACATCAAACAGTCTTATGAGGAGACAGTATCATTAGACATGCAAGGTAATATTGAAAAAGTTATCGCTGCAGAAAAAACCCTTAAGATTTTGGAATTTAAAATTATGTGTTATCTCATTTTACTTTAATGATCTACCAAGCACATCAGGGTTGTTAGGTTCATGAGGGTACATTTTAGAAAGGTCTTTAGGAAGACTAAAGATTTCACTTATACAACAATAGATTAAACTTAAGTGTCCATATGTAAAACACTTTCTTCTGCTTGCACAAATTTCTTTTGATCAGTTTAAGGCAAATAATGGTCAGAATAATGTTTGTGATACTTGAAAAGATATTGTGGAGCAGTGACAGGAACTAAACTGGTAGATGAAAGAGACTGCCGATCAATTATTTAAAATTTGAAAATATATTAAGAAAAATGTCTAAGGAATACAATACTTACCAAAGTTTAGCATAGCTTCGGACTTTAGCGCTGTTTTCGATGTCGATATTTTTAACACAAACAGCTCGATTCTCTGTGTTAACAGTACAGCATTACTTAGCCTGTAATCCCCTCAGAGTGCTCATTTGTTTAATGCCATCAGTTTCCAAAGATTTGTAGTTAAATGTTCTCTAAAATAAAAACAAAGTTATTTGGACACCAGTAGGTATTCATCAAGTTACATTAAAACATCTATACATTATAATATAACGTTTGGATGTTATTATAATATAATCTAGGATTGTTATATAATTAATATAGTTGTTTACCTTATAATATTAGTCAAATTTTCCATGCATACAAGGTCTAGGAACGCGGCAGTGGTCTGCCGTCAAGTCCGATGTCAAAGCGGTAGACATGAAAGTGTATATTATGTTGACAGAGGTTAAGCCCGTTTTCGAACCCTCACAGCTCAGCTTCTATTATAGCTAGAACCCTGATTTTTTTGCCATCGTGTTGCCCCGGGTGGGTAGACGAAAAATAACAATATAATTATTAATGCTGAACAAGGGAACATGGTAACAAAAATTCTTTGAAAATCGCTGAGGTCAGCAGAATTTTGTTCTTCTGATTCTGACCAAAACTTTAGCCAGGGCTAAAGCGAAAATTATTTGATGATTTTTGACAATTTTCTTTTTTTAATTCTTCTCAGATTAATTAGAGGGAGTGCCTTTTTTAGGAATAACTGCATAAGAGGGTCTGTACACCCCAGAAATGGTCCCAGAAGTTAAGAATTGCAGCCCAGGTAATGACTGATTAAAACCGGTCAATGGATTTTGGATATTCACCTTTTGCTCACTTTCAAGAAGTGACTTTAATTCTATAAGTTGAACTATCAAAACAGTGTAATTAGAAAAAAATTAAAATGAACAAATTAATTGAACGTGAGTAAATATCGCTGAGTCTGGATTCTCAAATGGAAAGCAGGGCTCGACTGCAGTTAGGTGAGCAAACTTTACAAAAAGAATTGCTATTTCCCCCTCCCCCCCCCCCCCCAAAAAAAAAACTAGATGTTGTAAAAAAAAAATTTCAAGTCAGCCAGAAAAAGTTATGAAATCTAATATTTGCCACCAAGCGGCCCCGTTTAGTTTCTTTGGGGTACTAGTACACAATGAAATAAATTGTGATTATAAGGGGGGATAACCATAGGCAATCAATACTTAGCAAGCAGAGATTTTATAAAATTAATCTCAATTCAGTGCAATAGGGGCAAAGTAGCTGAAGCAAATGAAATGAGATTAATACGAAATAACTCTAGCTTGCCAAGTTCCGACTGCCTATGGTTATCCCCTGATAATCATAATTTAGTTCGTTGTGTACAAGTACCCCAAAAAAGGTAAATACTGCTGCTTGGCGGCCAAAATTAGATTTCATAACTTTTTCTGACTGAATTGGCGGGTTTTTTTTACAACGTCTAGTTGTTTTTTTGGGAAGATAATTATTATGTTGTCATCAAATTGGCACTAGTCTAGGAGAACAAACCTTTTGAGGGCCCACAAAAAAAATTTAGATAATAATATTTCATATTTTTCTTTATCATTACGAAAATGTGACAAATATTTTAAGGAAGTATAATTTTTTTCCTTTAAGTTTATCGAGTTTGGATTTACAACGAATCGTAAACCTCTGGTCTTATCACGATAAATTTAAGAAACGTTTAAAATTGGGCTAGTATATAATTAAGTATTTTATGATTTTGTGTAAAAATAGTTGCTTTGAAATATATATAAATGGTAGTGAAACTAATATAATTTATTTTTTTAGACTAACTTTTGCTGAACAACATTGCAAACTTATGGCTTTTTTAAAAATAGGTTATCTAATTTATTGATTGGTAAAACTAAACAAAAAAAGACCCCATAGAATTTAAACTAAAACCAACATTGCATTACACCCACTAATTAGTACAATAAATAGTCTTTTCAAATAGTAATAAAAAATATTATTTCAAAGTGATTGTGGAAAAAAAATCCCTCAATTTGTATTGTTAAGTATCAAGAGTTTTATCATTGTTTGATAAAAAAAAAAAAAAAAAAAAAAAAATTAGGAGACCATTATAATAGGTTGAATTTTTAAATGAAATATACTTTGAATTTGTCTTTCAAATTTTGAAGTTCTCCAATTTTTTCATAAAAATAAGCCATTTGATATTTTCAGAATAGCTGTTAGTAGAAAACAGATGAAGAATTTTTCTCATGTTCTACAACAATGGTAGCCTTATTATTGTTGCAGAATGTTAACCTTTGCCCTGAAACAAGTTAACAGAGCCTTGTTAATAGAGTCAATGCTTTATTGAATTACAAATATGCTGAGATACAGCTAGAAAGTTTTTCAGAAAAGAATGTAAAACTATAATGCAATAAAATACAGGGTTACAAAAAAACCTCCACTGATTTCAAAACTGTATCACTGGAAATGAAATACTCTTACACACATATATCTTGGACAAAAATATTTAAAAAAATAGCTATGTGGCTAGCACTGCTGGGGACCCGTTGAAAGATAAAGTCTTACAGTTAAGAAAAACTGTAATAGATTTACAATAGGATATTTAGCAATTTTTTTTTCAATTGGCGATCAGAAAAATCGCCAAAATCAAAAACATGGAAAGTAAAAATAAAAAAATATAATAATAATAAAATTAAGTTAAAACATAAACAATAAAATAAAATATAAATAAGGTTAAAATTAAATTAAAATATTAATAAAATAAATTCAATTAAAATATAACTTAAAAATAAAACCTGTTGCCAGAAACCACATTTATCCAGGAAAAAAACACCAAATAAAATCGTACCAAAAAAAATTCTTAAACTGCATATGTACCGAAAAACTTTAGATTCTTCAAAAATATTATAGTAAACAGAGGAAAAAGTATCCTGATGCTCCTTACCAACTTCAAAACTATGACCAAAATAAAGCACCAAGGAAATGAAATTGCAAATGAAACCCTTTGTTTCAGGTGTAAATTGTAAAATAGTCTGGTGTAAATAGAAAAAAATGTATAATCAGTGGCGGCTCGTGCATTAAAGCCAGTACAGCCGGGCTGCATCTAATTTTATTAGTTTAAAACTAAAATTATATATTTTACAATGTTCAAAAATGAAGATCTAATTTCTACAGTAATTGAAAAAAAAATTCCATAAATGGCAATCTTCTTGCCAGAATAATTCAGGAGAAAAAAAACTCTTCCATTCAAAGTGATCACACACAGCAGCAGTGTGCACCTGAAATGTGTTTCGCGTATTATGGCAATCAATGGAAAGCAAAAGAAGCCTTTCCTCCACGCAATATATAACAATGCTGATAATCACAAATTTACTCTAACTTCAGCTGCCCTTGAGAATTCGAGGAGCCGATTGGTTTTACTTGAAAATCAGCTTTTGTAAAAGGGGAATTAAACGGTTTCTAGAAATCAACTGTCATTTTAAAACATTGAGGGGTGCTGGCACCTTTTATTCACCTAACCTTACAAAAAAGCAAAAGCCAGGTATGAACTTTTCCATGTTTATTCACAAACATTGTTTTGTTGGCCATGTTTGATTGTACTGGATATTAATGGTACTTTTATGGCGAATTTTGGTAAATAGGCTAGCCTGTATATGTGGGAAAGTTGTCTTTCATTATGATTTGAAAAACAAAACAAGATTTTTAAAGTAATATCTCCTACTGCCCCAATGACCCTGAAATATCAATGTTTGCATAAAAGTATGTATATTTCATATCTTCTGTTAACAGAAACTTTTCTGAGATAATGATTTAAGCCTGATTGAAAAAAAAGTTATTGAAATTAATATTAATATAGAAGAGAAAAATGGTAATTAATATGCATTTCATTACTTATTGTAATAAAACATTTATGTTTTATTAACTTACTGTAATCAGTGGTTGTCAAGAAGGTAAACAAAATTTTACAGGAGTTCTACACAAGACTACAAGCATTAATTTATTATCCATCTCAACAATGACGTATTAAAAAAACTTAAATGATCTCAGTGAGTTTGCATTCTTTTAAAAAAACCTACAAAAGGAAGAAAGAATACAACTTTACTTGATAACGGTTTTCGTGACCAATGAATATAATTGAAATGAAGTACTTAAAAGTACCTCTAGAAATATTGAATTCTTCAGAATTCAATAGTGGCACTAAAATGCATTTGCTCTTCTAAAGAATTTGTTTCAAAGACGATCTCTGAAGAGTTTTAGACTAGCCGTTTACAACATTTTGGCTTAAAAAAATTACAGAAATTCTAGTTACTGCCAGTGAAGTTATACTATTTCATCCAATTTAACTATAGCCCAGCAACTGTACCTGGTAGTGGTTTGAACAGGATAGTGGAGAAGCGATTCTATGACGTTTTGATATTGGTGCAATATAAAATATACAAACTTCACTTTTGAGCTTGGCTTCTTTCTCCATCTAGAACCATTTTTGTTTGCATAAGAGTATATTAGAAAATTTAAGCCAATTTCCTGCTTGCAAAACGACAACGCTTATATAAATATCAACAGTAATTTCCATTTATATAATTCACATTTATTTACATTACATTGGAGTTGAGGTGTAGAGGTTTTAGTGTTTCTGATAACAAAACAAAAATGAACGTAAAAACAAATATTAATTTTTAACTATAACTGTACTAACTCTAGAAAACTGAATTTGCTTTAAATTTGTCAGAAGTATAAGTTACACACTTAAAGTATTGCATTATTAAACTTTATAGAAACGAAACAAAATCTGGCAATAGATTGATAATTGGCTAAACTCAGTAGCTCCAAACCAGATAGTAACTTATAAGTTAATTTCCTTCTTTGTTTTTTCCCGTCTCAATTTAGTAGTCATATTTATAGCAAATAACTATTGTACATATTTATTCAAATAGGTATTGCTCATATTTATTGCAAATAGTTAATGGAACATGCATAGGCGTAACGAGCCTCATATTAGGGTTGAGAAATTTTAAGGAAATATTTAATCATTATATAAATTAAATTATAATTTTTTTTTTCTTTTTTTTTCATCTTTATGCTTTCAATTAATCCAAAATCGAGTATGATATCAAAGCAAAAGTCACGTGACCAAAAACGCATAAAAAAAACTTTTCGTAGTTACGCATAGATTCTGTCGAAAATCCGAGGAGGAAATTCGTCTAAAACAGGTTTTACAAGGAGACCTTACGGTCTCGGAAATTCAGATCGGGATGAAATTCGGCAGATTGATAGTATACCTTAAGGGTATCCACACTGTAAAGCAATAAAGCGCACTAGCCAGAAGATTCCGAGAAAACAGGCTCTAAAGTATTATGTGCAGCTTATATATTAGTAGAGATTTTCGCTCTTCAACTGCCCGGTGGCTAAGTGGTCAGCGTGCTAGGTTCACGTACGGGCGATCCGGGTTCGATACCTCGTGAGGTAGTTTTTTTTTGTTTTTTTTCAATATATTTTAAAGTGTCTGTTACAGCTAATTGAAATTTGAATTAACGATAATACTTTATTTTTAAATACGTAATGTATTTTTAATAGAGAAAATAGAGATACATTAAATAGATATAAATTAAAATTCTAATTACCACGGCAACAAAATTAGGGTAGGACTTAATTTATCTATGGATTTTGACATAAAGTTTTTATTTATCAATTATTTATTTATATACATACACCAGAATGACACTTATCATAAAAACATGGAAAACAAAAACTGTTTTGACATCTTGCACAATTTGTAAAGGAAGATTGTTTACAGGAACAACCTTTTTGTAAAAGATTCGTTGGAAAACATACTTCATTAACATTCATGAAAATATATCTTTCAACAAAAAACTTTGAAGCATACCAGGCACACCGGATCATTTTATTAAAAATTGATGATGACAGTTGATGATAGACTATTGATTGTATTTTTATGCAGTCTTCACGGGTATTTATTTCTCTATTATTTTCAACCAGATAGGCGCAATTTTGTATACGCTTTATTAGATTTTTTACCTGTCTATAAAAATAGACTTCGCAAAGTACCTTTATGGTTTTGAAAATTTCTGACTATCTGCTTGTGTACAATAGGACAGAATTCTTACTCTTCCATATAAAAACTGGTTCTTCATATTTTTTGTGAAAATCACTTACTTCTCTACATCTTATAATATCTCAAAGTTTATAATCACTTGTTTGTGAAAATAGTAAATAGAGTTTTAATGTACCTTCATTAAAAATACATTACGTATTTAAAAATAGAGTATTATCTTTAATTCAAATTTCAATTAGCTGTAACAGTCACTTTATAAATTGAAGAAAAAAAAGAAAAAGAAAAAAAGAGAGGTCACCTCACGAGGTATCGAACCGGGATCGCCCGTACGTGAACGAAGCACGCTGACTACTTAGCCACCGGGCAGCTGCAGAGCAAAAATCTCTACATATAAGCTGCGCATAATACTTTAGAGCCTGTTTTCTCGGAATCTTCTGGCTAGTGCGCTTTATTGCTTTACAGTGTGGATACTCTTAAGGTATACTATCAATCTGCCAAATTTCATCCCGATCTGAATTTCCGAGACCGTAAGGTCTCCTTGTTAGACTGGTTCATCATCTACTCGTTGACGTCACACGCAAAAGTAACTTTTTCCCACCAAATCGCAAAGTGAAAACTAAATATTTTTTTTAATCCGATAATTAATTAAATTTCTATCCGAGCTCAAATTTTTGAAAAAATGGGTATTATTTTTCATGATTTTTTCTCTACTTTTATTTAAAAATAAAACCAAAAAACGTGAAAGTTCCTCATTGCCAAATTTACTGCATGCTTCGAGTGTGGGCTTAAAACTATTGAATTAAGTGACAATGTCAAAAAGCGTGAAGGACTTATGCAACAGAATTAATATTATTGTGTACATCTTGTCGTGACCCCTTTTCATTTACCACTTCGTCTCAAGTAAGCGACTTCTTTGAAGTAAATTTTCGTTTAGCATATGGCATGTCCTTCATTGAAAGAGGTGAAAAGCCAGCTGCTCTACTTTGTGGAATACTGAACAGTGGCGGCTGGTGCAGGGGGCCAGGGGGGGCCCAGGCCCCCTCACTTTTTTTGGTCGTTTCCCTCTCTATCTCTCTCTTTTTCTTTTTTTCTTTCTTTTTCTTTTTTTTTTCTTTTTTTTTTTACAAATGTTTTTTATTTATTTTTTAAATAAATTTTGTATTTATTAGTTAATATACTGATTTAACTGGTTTTTTAATCTTGAAACTGTCCACTTTCACTCAACTAATAAATGTCCTTATAGATGGATATTTAAGTCACCTGATCGAGCTTCTTTTTCTTTGCCCGTAGAAGAAACGGAATGGAAAAAAGACGGGGGGACTGATTTTCGCCACCTGCAATATCCTACGAGTCTGTACCCCTTGTGTGGTTCTAAAATTACAAAATTCCCGAGTTTCGTGTTTTGACACGGTTTTCTGATCTATGAGTGGGAGGCAGGCTCGTAGCCAAGGGTTAGGATAAGGAGATCCCCAACCGAAATAAAAGTTAATCACATTAGATCAAAGACCCAATATTAATGTTACGCATCGATATTTTTCATTTTGTTACTAGGCTCATAAAGTTTAATGCTGTAAGTCATACTAGAATTTATTGCTGAAAGAATGGATTTGAAATCCCCAACTACGATATCTTTATGCACATCTGTGTTTGAAAAAATAAGTTGAATGAAAGTAAATAATTTATTTCACACAAAAAATAGGATGGTCTTGCCTTGATTATGGGTCTGTCTTGTGGAAAGAGAGAAGACCTCACTCTAAAGAAAAATCCTTTTGTTTCTGAAAACTGAAAGTGTTCCTTTGAAAGTAATTTCCAATGTAGCTGTAATTGACTATTCAAATTTTTCTTCAAATCTGGTCGAAAAGAGTGAGTAAAATTTTTACATCAGATAGCATTGTGCAATCTTCCTCTTGATGAGGTGCCAATTTGTTTTACTGTAATAGCGTTAGGATACCCCTTAAAATTTATTTGATATAAAAAATAACGCACGTAAATAAATTACAAAAATAAAAGCCTAAATCATAATTAAAAAAAAAAAAAAAAAAAAAAAAAAAAAAAAAAAAAACCTTGAATAATCGTACTGTAGTATTATTGCAATTCCACAGAATATTGTAAGAACCCACAATTCCGATTAAAACTCTAACTTGCCATCTTCAAAGGATGTTAGTTTCCCCAGACTGCGCTTGGGGGAACAAAATGTCCCCTTACTATGGACGACCTTGAATTTGAAACCTAAAGAGATAAGACAGAAAATTCTATAATGTGACGAGGGCCATTTCTTCCCTTTCACGTGACATCCTGGTTTTTTGTCATAACATGAGTTTCAAATTACCAAGACACCTCCTGGTCCTGGGATTTGTAAGGAAATGGTCAATTCTTACTTTGAAGTCAGGGATCGGACGTTTATCTTTAGTGTCTTCAACTTGTACGACTGCGAAAGAATTTACACCAATAAATAACATCGGTAAGTTTTTTGTTTTAAATTTTACTCTTTATTTAGTAAAATGTATGAGTCAACAATAGGTTTTTGTTTTGATATCTACTCCTTGTCTCGAAAAATAACTGAGTATTTAAATTTCGTCCAAATAATCAGAAGTGTTGATTTGTCCTACCTCTCCCACTGATAAATGATATCGTATGCAATCATTAACGTAACTCTCCAATACGATTAATAGAAGAGTTTCTATAAAGACAACAAAGCATTCCTTATAAAAAATAAATGGTTTTACTAGAATTGGGCTGAAACGACATTTATCCTTTTATTGGGTAGTATAAATAAAAGAGAGAGGATATAATTTTAGAAAAAATTCTGTAATAAATAAGTAAATGTATAGTACTGAACAATTTTTTGATTGAAGAATATTCCGTTGCAGTATAACTCTCCCTTAACTCTTGTGCCAAAAAAATATACAACGAGATATATTTTACTATTCAAAAAATATCAAGTAATTCAATTTAAAACTGTTGAACTGGTCAATATAACAATACCTTCAATTTTGTTTGCAAAATTGTAAATATTGTACTTTCAAAGGTTTTGTCACATTTTATTAACTGTTATATAAACCAAATTTATTTTGCATGAATTAATAATTAAAATATCGGTGGACTGAAATATTAGTAGCATTACTGATGACTTTAAAATATATATATATTTTTTCAATTACTTTTAAAACTTATTTGCTGTTGTAAGCAAGCATTTTTTTAATAGATTTTTGTCTTTCATGTATATGTGATTTGTATTTTAATTCTTAAATTCATGTAATATTTAAAGAAATTTTTTTTCTGTGCATATGCTGCAGAATTTTTAATCGAGTTATTAGATTTGTATAGTTTGTAACTCGTAAATCTTTATTTTCTTTTTCTTTTGTACAGAATAGTGATTGAGCAATATCGGTTTTTATAGTTTCACATATTTTATGTAATTGGTATTTTGGTTAGTTGGTTTGTACGCTCAACGACCTATTTTTATGTCCAATGACAGGTAATCAGGCCGGGACCTACAGCTTAAAGAAATTTTGTATTTTAATTTACTATTATAATGTCAAACAGAATTTTAAAGCATTGCTTAACTCATTAAGGACCTTATAATTAGGTAGTTTCAAGTTCCTACAGTGCTAGCTAAAAGTACTAAAAAAATCTGACCCTATCAGCTTTACTGTGCATAAAATGATGTGGGATGTTGAAAATTTGATGATAGTATTATGCTTGTTTCTAAAACTTACAATATGGATTTTAATAAGTTATAGTACGAGTTAAATATGTTTAATAGAATGATAAAGAATTCTGAATCAAATAGTTTGAATTTTTCTGATCGCTTAAGTTTTTTATGTTTAAGAGACTTAGTTCCAGCTTTTCCTTTAATATCAGAACTTTATAAAATTATGTTGTTTATTCCAATGTCTTCTTCAACAAGTGAAAGAGCCTTTTCTTCTTTAAAATTCTTAAAATGTTATTTAAGAAACACTATTGGCCAAAACCGTTTAAATTCTTTGGCAGTTCTATACAACGAAAAAACTGAATTGGACATAAACAAAATTGTTGATGACTTTGCGCTAAGCAAAGATCGACGCCTTTTGATGAATTGAAATTTTATTGTATAACCTACTTAGAAAACTTTTTAATAATGTTGGTAACTTTTGCTTAACAGTCTTAAACAATTTTAAATTAGTCGATATAGATATTTTCCTTATTTAACAATGAGGTTCAAAATAAAATGTTCTCTTAGAGTTAATAAAATGTTGATGTTTTACTCTTTGTTTTATTCACTCATACTTCATTTTTATTTTTCTAAGGTTTTTTAATTAAAGCAAATTTAATTCGCATGCAACCAATTTTTAAACTGGCCTTTAAAGTTTAATGTACTATATATAGAATTGTAAACTGTTGTAACTTTTGGAAGAGATCAAATTATACGTACTATGGTTCAATATATATATATATATATATATTACTTCGCAAACTCCAAGTTTTTTTTTTTCATCGCCCCCCCCCCCCCCACTTTTCCTGCCCACGAGCCGCCACTGATACTGAATCTACATATATCCACTTGTGTTGCGTTTCAAGCCAAAACAAGTTGCCACTCAGAGTTTATAGCGTTACAATTAAAGTATAGTCTCGTAAGCAGTCAGTTTTTTACATCCTCCTACCTTGAGTTAGGAGAGTTCGCTACTCAACACGCTTCAAAGTCACAAATTGAGTATATTTGGTCCATGGACGATTCTTCCAGACCGAGTTCTTACAGTTTGTGAAATGGGACCTTCAGGATCTATTGCTTTTATCTGCGACACTTCGGAATGAGGAGCTTTTGTTCTCGCTGCACTTTAGCTTTGACATCCTCAGCCATATCACAGAGATCCCAACGGAAAGAGTCGTTGAATGGGTCTTAGCATTTCTCCATACGGGCTGTTTTAAGCCTCACGAGTCTGATAATTTGTCTATTCCAGGAATAATTTTTGTTACACGTCCCAGAGAAGCCAGGAGAAAAGCCACTGCCACATAAGCATGCATGCTCGTATCACTGAAGAAATGTTAAAGAATATTTCTCATTCTCATCACCAGTTTTTAGGTATCGAAGAATTCGCACTTTTCCTAGAAAAATATGTCTTTCATCCACTTCAGAAACTCTTCTCTAGTATTAGAGTCCACCTCTTCCTCCCAATTCAACTTTAGTTCCCAAGTTTTTGGTAGTTGTAGTTTCGGAAACAATACAACAGTTCAAGTCGCGCCAATAGGATCGAAATTACGATTAACCGCAGAAAGTAGAGTTTTCTTCGTCACACTCTCCATGCTAAACTCCTTCAGGCTGTTAATGTTGACACCCAATGAATTGGTATCTTTGTCCCACTGCATTCGCAAAACATTTGAATTGGAAGTGCTTTTATCGGTGAAATTTGTACTTTCCCATCTTCTTAGGTCAAAATTTCGCTCTGTCATAAAATTGCTTGCAACCTCAAAGAAGAGCTCTAGTTCTTTTTTGTTTGGCACACTTGTCACGCAGTTATCCACATAGAAACTTTGCATCAATAATTTTACCATTTTCTCTGTATATTTCTCATCTTGACGGCCCAAACATCTTCCAAGTAATGCAGAATCACAATTCCAAGCATAAAGGGGCCACATGACACATCAAACACAACACGGCAATGTCGAAATAAATACTTCAATTGGCCATCTTCTCCAATCAACAGAAAACGCAAAAAGTCTTTATCAGAAGGTAACAGACCAATTTGCAGTGCCTCTCGAATGTCCGCAATAACTCCAATTTTCTATAAACGAAAACAATATAAATATTTGGAATCAAGTCAATTAGATTAACTCCAGTTGCTAAACAATCATTGTGACTAGGGGAACCTCTTTTCTTAGCCGAAGCATCGAATACAGGTAGGATTTTGGTTATACTGTTCTCCTTCAAAACAGGACTGTGTGGTAAATAATGAGCAGGGAGACCAACTTCGTCTTTAGATACTCCTTCAATGATATTTTCTTTTATACTCTCTTGAACACAGTTCCGTAGATTTCGAACAGTCCTTCAGTTTTAAGTTTCTTTACAACTTTGTGCAATCTCTTTTCAGAAAGTTCAAAATGGTCAGAAAGTGGAAGATGATCTTCAATCCAAGGTAAACTCACAACATACCTATCGTTCTCTATTTTATTATTATTATTATAAAGCACACTACAGAAAAAATTCAATTTAAATTGTACAAGGAATAGTACATTACAAACAAGCAAACAATAGTAACAAAACAAGATTACACATTTAAAACCAGCAGACATTTAGCCTTGAATCATAAAAAAAGATACATTAAAAATATCCAAATCATCAGAAATCTAATTAAAAATTCTATAATATTTATACAAACAAAAGTTGTCACTGTAGTTATATTTGGTAAAAACAGTAATAAATAAATTTTGGCTACGAGTATTGGTCGGTACAGCAAATTTAATGGAATTATGGATCTCAATGCAATCAATAAAATTATTAAGGACTTTGTAAAAGAAAGAAACACAAGAAAGCTCACGTCTAAATTTTAAACTGGGGATGCTGAAGAAATTGAGGAGGAAAGAAGAGGAGAGATCATGAGAATTATAATGGTTACCATTATAATAAAGATAATGCATAAATTTAGTCTGAACCCTTTCAAGAATTATAATTTTATTGTTATAGTAAGGGTCCCAAATAAGTGAGCAGTATTCGAGATTTGAACGGACCAAACTAAAATAAAGAGTTTTAAGAGCCTGAGGATTTGAAAAATCTTTTGTATTACGTTGAAGAAAACCAAGCATCTTATGAGCCTTTAAGATAATATCATCAATATGAAGAGAAAAATCAAGTTTAGTATCAAAAATGACTCCAAGATCTCTGATATGGTTGGAACGAGTTAAAGTTTGATTATTGACATAATAAGGATAAGAAAAAGCTTGTTTTTTACGCGTAAAACTTATAACACTGCATTTATCAATATTTAAAAATAAACTATTAACGCTACACCAACGATAAAGGCTATCAATATCCAACTGCAACTCCTCAGCATCAGCAATGGTACAAATGGATCTAAACATTTTAAAGTCATCAGCAAACAAAAGAAAATCACAGAATTTAAAAATATCACAAAGATCATTGATAAATAAAATAAAAAACAGGGGTCCCAAATTAGAGCCTTGCGGGACACCAGAAGAATTAGTAAATTTGTTAGAAATTGCATTTTTAAAATAAACATATAACATTCTATTACTTAAATAGGAAAAGAACCAATAGGTAAGATTGCAATGAAAACCCATATTACTTAACTTTTTCAAATGAATACCAAAGTCGATTGAATCAAAAGCTTTAGAGAAATCAGTATAAATTACATCAAGTTGATAGCCACATTCTATAGAGGAAATAATCTTATTAGTTAAACAAAACAAATTTGTAAGTGTAGATCATTTAGGGATAAATCCGTGTTGATTCAAAGAAATAATGTTTTTAACTTGATCAAATAATTTTTTATACATTATGATTTCGAAAATCTTGGAAAAAGGGCTCAATATTGAAATTGGTCGATAATTTTTACAATCAGTTGAATCTCCTTTCTTGAAAACAAGAATAATTTTCGTTTGCTTCCAAGTATCAGGGAAAGTATTTGTTTTCAAAGAAAGATTAAATAAGATAAGAAGAGGATAAACCAGCCCCTCGGAACAACCCTTAAGAATAAACGAGGGTACCTGATCAACACCTACCGATAAAGAAGATTTTAATTCTTGAATTGCCAAAACAACATCATCATAGGAAACACAATCGATTTTCACCAAATCACAAATACTATAATCACAGATTACAGAACTACTGACATAATCAGAGCTTGATTTATAAACAGAGTTAAAATAATTAGAAAAAGCATTAGCAATATCCTCATTATTATCAAATCCTATATTATTATAGTGGAACGTATTTGGCATTGATTTAGATTTCTTAAAAAAAGACCAGAATTTTTTAGGATCGGAAATAAGTTTATTTTCAGTGTTGAGATTGTAAGAAGCGTAGTCCTGTTTAAGTTTGACCTTAACAAGAGATCTCAACGACCTAAATTCAGCAAAAATGCTTGGATCACCACTCCTCAAAATCAATTTACGTATTCTACCCTTTTTCTTAATTAACTTCTTAGTATCACTCGAGTACCAAAAGGGATTTTTTTAAAAAACCGTTATCATAGGTATAGTCTGAATAAAACCTTGATGTAGATAGTCATAAAAATAAGAAACAGCTAAATTAACATCACTAAAAGCATTTAAAAAGTTCCAGTTAATCGATATTAACAGGTACCACATATTTAAAAAATCAGTTCTTTTGTAATCAAATTTCATCAATTTATGATCACGACTATTATTACGAACAGGCATAAAACAAACATCAATGGGCAGTGCAGGGTGATGATTATCTTCTAAAACGAAGGGTCTATCACAATGACCAAGGGAAACATTGCATAAGTCAATATTACACAGGATCAGGTCTAAATATTTGTTATTGCAGTTAGGTACAGTGTTAAGCTGGTTTAGGTTATATATTAATTAAATTATATAACCTACTGCATAAAATTATGTAATCTTCATCTTTGAATCAATATAATAATAGCCATGAAAATCACCTGTAATACATAAATTAAAATCATAAAAATGTTTTCGTAGGAGCCAAGGGTTGAGAAAAAATCAAAGAACTTAACATAATTATCACAACTAGAATTAGGTGGAAAATAGATCACACACAAAAGCATTTTTTTTACGATAGTTCGAATTAATAGAGATAAAAATACACTCAAGACCAAGTTCAGTGACATCAATCTGAACAACTGTAAAATACTTTTTGACTGCAATCAGTACACCACCACCGCGTTTACAATTACTTGTATTCGAATCAGCCCGAAAAACAATAAATCTATCATCAAATAAATCAGATGAGTAAATATCACTACAAAGCCAAGTTTCCGTTTAATATACAATATCGTAGTCATCAGAGGCAACAGAACAGAAGATATCAGATACCTTGGTTCTTTAACCCCTAACATTCTGGTAATAAAAAGTCAATGCATTTTCCCGAGATTCCAAAATTTTCGGTATAGGAATTTTTTAGAAATTTTAACTGGGTCTAAGAAATGCTGCTTCGCTGCTTCTTTTGTAGTTCAACAGCTGTGTTCTTTTCAGAAGAATCGGTGATATCAAGAGGGTCAGAAGTCCACAAATCTGTTATGCAGCGCTTGTTGTGAGCATCGAACTGCTTAACAAGCTTGAATTCTCGCTATTGGCACGCCCAATGACTGTCCAACCCAATTTTGTTTCAACTGCAGTGCAACTGCTCTCCGGACATGAACTTCCGGAAAGAGCGTTCCCGTTCCCACTCCCATTCAACCGAACATCATCTTCAGTAAGATTTTCTGTGATTGCGTCCGAATCATCCGCGGGTGCAGCTGATAGATCCCGGGACCTCCGTTCGATGCTTGTAACAGGAGCACGGATGTCGATTCCCTCTTCACTAACTTTGTCCATTTCCACATGAGCCACTTCCTGGGAGGGTTTCATCAACGTCGCTTTCTTCGGTTCTCTTTCCGAGGCTGGAGAGGTACTTTTCATAGATGTGGACTCTTCAGCATTCTTTATGACATTGTCTTCATGAGCCATAATCCGATATACGCACAGCTCTTTCACGTCTAGATCGTGCAAAGGAACTTCGCCTCTCCATGTTTGCAGCTTGCTCTTCTCAAAATTCAGCGTAATTCCATTTTTCTTCAAAAAGTCTAGTCAGAGAATGCACGGATCTACAATTTCGGCAACATAAACGGTGTGCTTGTAGGTGTTAAATCCAAGGGCAATGTCCACTTCCAATTTCCCATGCACAGAGATATTACCACCGGACACAGTTTGTAGCGAAACAAAGGGCGCTGTGTAGAGGAGTCGGCTGTTCAGGCGACGAGCCACGTCCGTCCTTACGATCGTTACGTTCGCTCCCGAATCGACGATTAGACGACATGGAGTTCCGTTGATCTCCCCCTTCACGAATAAACCCTGGTTTCCTCCTTGTCGGGATGAAACGTGGAAACGACTGGTCGGGGCTTCACCTGTTCTACATTGCAGCTTCTGCCCTGCGAGATGGCATCTTCTTAGATTCAGTTGTTGAGATTCCGTGGTAGTGTTATCCCTTCTCTTTTTCAAATCAAGGCAGTTACGTCGTAGATGCCCTTCCCGTTTGCAGTGCCAGCAAATGACTCTGGTCTTTCGATCCCTGGCTCCGGGATAGCTTCTCATCATTCTATCAATTTTGCTTTCCAGTTCTCGAAGCTTACTGGTGACAAAGTCAGAAGAATCCCCGGCTAATGCACCACACACATATCGTCGGTCTTTTCCAGAAGCTAGCTGTGCGGCTTCCACTCTCATGGCGTACACAAGGGCTGACTTCAGGTTTTTGTTTTGGGATAACCTTACCGCCTGCTGCACATCGGGATCTTGAATAGCGTCGATGAAATACTGCAGAGAAAGATCGTCTCGTACATCCGGGGTACAGTCAGGGAAAGCGAGGAGCGACTGTCTTTCTATATCTGACGCCAATTCTTGAAGAGTTTCATTGGCCTTCTGCTGTCTCACTTTCAATTGCAGTCTGTTGTAATCCTTTAGATGCTGCTCCCTAAACCTTAACTCCAACGCACTTGCCAGCGCCACGAATTCTCCCCGCTTCTCTTCAGGTAGTGTCTGCAAAATGTCAGCAGCTTCACCTCGAAGAGATGCTGCGAGATGGAATGCCTTCGAAGTATCGTCCCAACCATTCGCAGAAGCAATAATTTCAAACTGCGTTTGATAAACGCGCCAAGACGACCTCCCATCGAAAAAGGCCACTTTGATGTTGGAACGTGGCGCAATGAAGGGAGTGGAAACATTATCCCATTTAGGCGTTGCAATGGTAGCAGCTTCGCGAGTTTCTATTTCCCGTAGTCTTTTTTCTACAGCGTTATGAAACTTTTCAAACCTTTCTTCAATAGCGTCTTGAAACTTTTCCTGTTCCTCCTTCATGGTGGAAACTTTGTCTCCTAAGTTGTTCACTTTTCCGTTGAACTCCTCAAACTTTTCATCAACTTCCTTTCTTACTGCATTGAATACTTCCTCTTTCACGGATTGCAGAACATTTGAGGTAGTTTCTATTATGGTTGATTCCACCATTGAGGCTAGCTCTATCTTCATTTCTTCTTTGATTTCATTCACTGCTAAAGCTTTAATCTCCGATGATGTTGCTTCTTGGCCGGCGGCGATTGTAGCGGCGGTTGATTCTTGTCCGGCTTTTATTCCAGCGATCATTTCCATTAATTGTTTCATTTGGTCTTCCATCATTCCTCTAGTTGACGGCATTCAAAATTACGAAATCCCACTCCTGACACCACTGTTAGGAATGTTTCCACTGAGGCAATGATGGCACAGTTTTCACGGTATAAAAATATTTATTCTCTCTTCAGAAAACTCACAAAATTCATTCACAGGCAACAGTTTAATTACTCTCAAGCTTCAACACACGCTTCAACAAAAATAACTTCGAATTCAGCGATTATACAAGCTCACTCCAATAGGTAAACAAAGCAATCAGCTTTCAACGAAGTCCGAAGTCAATCTGAAAACTTTCCCGATCGCCGGTCTTTTTATAGCATACACGTGAGAACATTCCCGAAATTTCCAGCCAATTCATCGAAAAAGAAACGTCTCGAAATTTCTCGATTGCTTTAGGTGTTGCCACCTTTTTCTAACCTGTATAATCACTGTTAATAAATTAAAATAAGATAAAAATAAATTACAACAGAATTTTTAATAATACGTCACTATTTACACTATATACAGACAATTTGTGCAACAATATTCATTTTAAAAGTGTTGCTCTTTTCTGTGTTTGTTGTAAATATAGCAACCTAATTTGACAGGTGGTTTTCAACAACTTCGTCATTTCGCCAGCCGGAATTCTAAAAACGTGGTTTCTGGTTTTGTGTACAGGTTAATTTTAGGTGAGTAAATAATATTTTTCCTTTCTTTAATCTATCTTAATTGCTACTGGGTAAGTCATTACTGTAATTCTAAAACATAGACACTGACGGCAAGAAAAAACATATGATTACTAGCTGAATACCCGTGCTGCGCTACGAAATTTTACCATTAGCATTTTAGCGATCAAAAGACATTCATGTATTCTACACTTCAGACGTTTGCTCCCATTTCGATCCCGACAAATTGATTTATCAAAATAGGAACTTTCCTTTGTTGACATTTTAAACGAAATTTATAATTGTGAAAAGTAAACTGGAATAGTTTATTATGTTTATGTTTGCTCTTAGTTCTAAATTTCAAAGTAGTAGATGTATTGGAATTAACTTCATTAGACATTAAGTTAATCCTCGTATAGTTTCAATGTTGCGTCGTCTTTTCATCCCTTAAAAATTCGTTAATCGATATTGGAATGACTTATTTTTTTAACATTTGCAAAAAAATATCAGAAAAATGACTACATTGGAAGAGGAACATTCGGATATCCCTCGTTTGGAACATTTAACCCCTTTTCGACCCCTTAAAGTTGGTTAATCGAGAACAGAATAGCTTACTTTTTCTATGTTTAATCTTTTTTGACATTTGTACCAAATTTCCGAGTTGTGACCATATGGGAAGTGGTACATTCGAATATTCCTGGAACGTTTAACCCCTTTTCCACCCCTTGATCCACCCGAGATCAGAATAGTTTACTTTTTCTGCGTTTGTCTTTATTGATATTCACACCAGTTTTCAGAATTGTGAAAATATGAGAAGTAGGACATTCGAATATATCGCTCGTTTGGAACGTTTAACCCCTTTTTGACCTCTTAAAGTGGGTTAATCGAGATCGGAATAGCTTACTTTTTCTATGTTTACCATTGTTGAGATTTGTACCAATTTTTAGAGTTGTGACCATATGGGAAGTGGTACATTCGAATATCCCTCGTTTGGAACGTTTAACCCCTTTTTGACCTCTTAGAGTGGGTAAATAGAGATCGGAATAGCTTACTTTTTATACGTTTGTTTTTGTTGATACTTGCACCAGATTTCAGAGTTGTGACGAAAGGGGAAGTAGGACATTCGAATATCCCTCGTTTGGAACGTTTAACCCCTGTTCCACCCCTTAAAGTGGGTTAATCGAGATCGGAATAGCTTACTTTTTCTATTTTTACCATTGTTGATATTTGTGCCAATTTTCAGAGTTGTGACTATGTGGGAAGTATTATTTTCGAATGTCCCTCGTTTGGAACGTTTAACCCATTTTCGACCCCTTAAAGTGGGTTAATCGAGATCGGAATAGTTTACTTTTTCTATTTTTACCATTGTTGATATTTGTGCCGATTTTCAGAGTTGTGACTATGTGAGAAGTAGGATTTTCGAATGTCCCCCGTTTGGAACGTTTAATCCCTTTTCGACCCCTTAAAGTGGGTTAATCGAGATCGGAACAGTTTACTTTTTCTATTTTTACCATTATTGATATTTGTGCCGATTTTCAGAGTTGTGACTATGTGTTAAAGTGATGAGTGACTCAGTGAGTGAGTGAGTGAGTGAGGGCTTTGCCTTATATATATAGAGATCAATCATATTTTTCCCAGTTAGCCAGTAGCGTTTATATTAAAAACTACGAATTATTTTGTTTGTTACAATCTAGATTGTTGCTTTGCTTATCTTTCTCAGCATTAATTTATTTACCTGTTGTATATGGAACTTATTGGCCACTGAGTGAAAAAGAACACAAAAGGCTTACTCGTTAATTATTTTGTTGCATTTTTTTAAGTTGGTAAATATTCCAGTTTTAATTTTTATCTACAGTATTATAAATGTTACTTCATGTATTATGAATGTTACTTCATGTATTATGAATGTTTATTTATCAAATAAATGAAGCTCATTCTAGGAAAATTCCTAACAGTAATTTTGGTTTGTGAGAGTTATTACTTCCATTTAATTATGTGATCTATTTATAGACTATCTGTTGTTTTGTTGAACTAAGTTTAGTTCGAATGCAAAAGGCAAATTTTATGTTATTTTTTATGCAGGAGGCCTATTGATATCCATATGTGTTTGCTCTACAATTAAGTGCTCAATGGTACATTTTTCATTCATTATTACTTTTTGCCTTGAAACTCCATTTGCTCATATTTCTATACTTCTATAGAAAATCCTGATTACTTGATTTTCACCCGTCCGTGTTATTTCTATATATTTTTGTTGGTAATTTAAGTATGTATTAGCGGCTATATGCAAATTCTTTTTAGTTCTTCTTTCCACCGGTAGTGGAAATTGGATATATAAACTGTTGGTGTGTTTTTGATAAAGAGGATGTTTTCCGTTTTAATCTGGTGTTGGTTTGACTCCCTCCTGTTAATAAAAATTGGCAGCAGAGCAGCTGGTTACGAGTTAAAATACGACGTTGGTTTTCTTGTCGTGATTTGGAACTAACAGGATTGGAGTGAGATGGATAGATATCCTATTTCAATACCTGCCCTGACTGGCACGAACTATCTCGTGTGGGCAATGAAACTTGAAGCAGCTTTATGCCTTCGAGGACTTTCTGAAGTTATAACTCAAGACCCTCCAACAGAAGGAACGAAACTTCCTGCCTGGCAGAAGAAAAAAAAAACGAAGCTGTCGCCTGCATTAAACTTTCCCTGAGTGACGAGCAAGCTTTGCAGTACGCAAGTGAAACTAATGCGAAGCAACTGTTACAGCATATCAAAGATAGTTTTACAAGAATTAAAGTGCTTGGAGATGCAAGAGAAAGAACTGGTTAATGACTATGTGTCCAGAGCTAAAGGTCTCAGGGCGAAGTGTGCATCTCTTGGAGTTGTTATCTCACCAAGAGAACTTGTTTTCTACACCGTTCGAGGATTGAGAGGTCGATTTGCGAAGGCACGTGAGATGTTGAAAACTCAACGAGAAAAATCGATCGAAGAAGTGCTGGAAATTTTGCGCGAGGAAGAACGCGAATTTCAACGTAATTCCAAGCAAGCGGACGGAGCCTACTTCACGGGGTATCCTCAACGGAGATTCGAGAAGACTTGCTACACATGCCACAAAAAAGGACATTTGTACAAGAACTGTAATTTAAGGACTAAAATGAAAGTACAGAGTGGAAGAAACAAGGTCACGGACTCGAATCCTAATGTGAAAAAGAATTTTGAATCCACGAGTGCATCCAAGAGAGCTGACAACTGTGCCTTGAATGCAAGTTCCGAAGAACTGAAAGGTAATATTTCTGATATATGGCTAGTTGACAGTGGAGCGACTTCGCACATGACTAATGACTTAAAATGGTTTAGTGAATTTAATTATAATTCTAGTAAAATATTTCAAGCTGGTACTGATGGTGAATTAGATTCTGAAGGTATAGGATTTGCTAAAGCTAAGATTATGAATCAGTGTAAAGAAATATCAGTGACAATGGATAATGTATTATATGTGCCTAAATTAAGACATAATTTGCTTTCATTGACCTCTTTAATGTTAAAAGGTTATAAAATAGTGTCTGATTATGATAAAATGTTAATATTTAATAAATATGGAGAATTAATGTTAACAGATTTAATGAGAGATAAACGTTTAGAAGTGTATATGATTCCAGATATAAGTAACTTGGAGGCAGCTAATCAATTACAATCTGAAAGGTTAGATTCCAGTACCTTATGGCACAAAAGATTATGTCATGTTAATAATAAACATGTTTCTAAAATGATTAATGAGAATATGACTAAAAGTAATGATTTAACTGTGAATATTAATTTAGAGTGTGATAGCTGTAACATGTGTAAAATTAAACATAGACCTCATAAGATTATAGATGTTGACCAAAGTAGTTCTATTTTGGAACTTATCCATGGTGACGTGTGTGGTCCTATAAATGAACCATCATTGGGACAATCAAGGTTTTTTCTTGTTCTAGTAGATGATTTTTCTGGAATGTACTTTACTTATTTCCTAAAGAGTAAGAGTGAAGTATTTTGTAAATTTAAAGAATTTAAGGAAAGATATGAGAATCTTTGCAATGTTCGAATCAAACGGTTCAGGACTGATAATGGGAAAGAATTTGTTAATAACGAATTTAACGCTTTCTTAGAACAATCGGGCATTGTGCGAGAATTAACCGTTCCCTATAATGCGCCAAGTAACGGGAAAAGTGAGAGAGCTATAGGAGTAATTGTTAGTTGTGCTAAAACCTTACTTTATAACAGTGGACTTCCTTTGGAATTTTGGGCGGAAGCAGTAGCATGTAGTACACATGTAACGAACTTAATTTATAGAAAGGGTAAAAGCGTGACCCCTTTTGAACTATTTATAAGTTAAAAATCAAGTATTAACTATTTTAGAGTGTTTGGTTCTCTTGTATATTTTCATGTCCCTAAAGTTTTACGCAAGAAATTTGAACCTCCCGGTAAACGTGGTATTATGTTAGGATATTCAACACAATGGCATGGATACCGAATATTTGATATAGAAGGTCAAAAAGTAATTGAAGAAAAATCAGTAAAATTTAATGAACAGATAAAGGGTTGTGTGTTTTTAGAAAAAGACGGCACGAATACCTTATCAATCATCGAGAATTTGTTTAATTCTAAAAGGCTAGATATGAGTTCGAATCCAAATTCGGAACCGACTAGTATCAATCTGGACTTGAACTTAGAATCTCAGGATTCGAATCCTAACCAATCAAGAAAGTTGGGTAGACCTTTAGGAATGACTAAAGCAAAAAGTCAAGAACTTACTGAACAGCGTAAATTAGATGCAGAACAACGAGCAATTGACATTAACCTTCGAAGATCTGAGTGATTAAAAGAAAAAGAAAACGCGAGTTTAGCTTTTAATCGGGTTGCATTTAAGCATTCTTCACATTGATTCAAACCACAGAAGGGAATGAGAGTGCGCCATTGGTCAATTTTCCTGTCTGCGAAGAAGTAACACCCACACAATATGGCTGCTGCATGGGAAGTTGATAGTTCTAATAGAGAATTCGTATTTTCTTCGTTTGTTTTTGAAAATATGATTAGAAAAAAAAAGGAAGATATTGTTTTCATTCCAAGCAACGTCAAATCCTTGTATGAAAAAAAAAAATCCTAGATGGACGATTTATACAGTATTACGAAGTGCTGAATTCAACGAAGCCATATTCTTATTAAATGGGGAAAGTTATCTTTGTTAGTATTTCTTATTGACATAGCTTTTTCAATGAAGTTTGATTGTATAGTCGCACTAAGTTAGTTTGTGACTTCAAAATTGTAATATACTTATAAATAATCGTAAAACTGATTTTTAATAATAATTAATTGAAAATTTGAATGGTGGTGCCATCTATATAAAATTTAAAAAATCCCAATTTAGCTTTTATAAAATATTTTTACCATGTAAGAGTCGGGATAATTAATATTCAGTAAAGACGTTTTATGTGAAAAAATATTATTTTCCTTTTTAATTTGTGGATTGAAAGAAAAGTCGAACTATATTATACTTATATTTTATTTTTTACTTACAGTTAAATTATAGAATAGACATCTTTATAATTTCTATAACTTCAACTATCATAAAATAGTTAAATATAAATTAATTGTCATAACTTATGTTCACTGTATTATATCCAATATAATACTAGACTGCACATTCAAATATTTCTTATTAACCCTTTGCACTCCAGTGGCGCCTCTCAGACGCCACACGATTGGATGCCAAACCACGAGAGGACCATTAGGTGTGATGCGGAAATTCGATGCAAGGCCAATGACTGTGTTTAGTTTCTATGAAGCAAATCCATAAACACCAGCCGAACCTAAAATGTCTCGAGTTGCTGATTCCTCCGCGTGAAAAAGGCCTGGTGTTCAAAGGGTTAAATACAAGTCAATATTAAAAAAGTTCAATATTTATTAACATTTATTAGTATTATAAAAATGGAACAGATGTAGTATAGGAGGTTTGGCGAAAATAATTAAAATATTAATAATAATTAAATTAAAATACTAATAGTAATAAAATTAAAATGACACTAAAATTAAGTTAAAATGTATATAATATAAAGTATCAAATTAAAATAAAATTTAAATCTGTTTTCAGAAACCGAATTTATCCGGGAAAAAAACAACACTTATATAAAATCATGTCGAAGAAATGTCATATTCTACATTTGTGCCATAAAAATTATTATAACAAAAAGGCTCTACAAAATTTATGCGTCGCATTGATGCAGTCATTTATCCAGAAATATTTTAATTTCTGTCTTATAATGGCAACAAACAAATGACTATTAATAAAATAATAAGAATAAGAATTGATAATTTCAAAAGTAGCATTCGAGTTTCTGAGTCACTCAAAATTTTCTTTTACATCTAAATGGGCAGTTAATTAGATTCAATTGGAGTAAAACATTAATCAAGAATAAAATTATCATATACAAAACATTCGCAAATTAAAAATCAGTTCCTAAACTCAAGATTTAAAAATGCGTTTTATTCTCTGTGTCAACACTGTAAACATTATCAGGTGTTTAGCGGCTTCCATGAAAGCAACGTATCAGCCAATGGCGCACTCTTATTCCCTTCTGTGGTTTGAATCAATGTGAAGTATGCTTAAATGCGGCCAGCCCATCTAGTTAACATCCTTGATAAGTATCGAAGATAAGCAACCCTCCAAGTTGTGCAGAACATTCAACTAGAATTTTTGGATAGCTGTTATCCGGCTCAGAAGCCTTAAAAGGTTTAATTTTCTTAAAATAATTCCCTATATCCTCTATTGTAAAGTTTTGTCCCTGAATTTCCACTTTCCATGAAACTCTTGCTGATGTTATCTAATGAGCTTGACTTGAGTTATACGATAACTTAAGTCTATTCTGTTTGAAAACGTCAAATATTTTGCAAACTATTTTTGTTTTGTCTTTTGCGTTTTTCTTGTTTCACAATTCAACCACATCGAATTCAATTTACGAGAAATCCTTTTCTTGGTGAATGAAATTTACTTTTTGATAAAGTTTATTCTTGAGCTCTCGCCATTTCCCATCAGCCTATCGATATGTTGTAATCACCTTTTATACTCCTGTCCATAAATTAAGGATATTTCAGTTTTTCCCTAATAACTTCTCAGTAGAGCAGCATAGACACATGAAATTCACATCAAGGATACATCCTTATGTAGCATAACTATAAGTAGAATAACTCAGTCACAAATTGAAATGCTAATTGTAGAGCGGGGGCATATGCAAAAGAAAGGAGTACCATTAGTGTGCGGATGCATTTACCTTAAAAATCACGCAACCCATAGAGTAGACTTTTAGTGTGAGATATGATCTCCCCTGTCATCAGTGTTTATTTGGCACTGTATTCTTATACTTAACATGAGTTTCTTGATTAATTCTGGTGGCAAAATTGCTCGCCCCACCTTTTGAACTGTTTGCAAGTGATGGTAAGTTCCCAATGCATTACATCTTTATATAATGAATAAAGTAGGAAAGTCCTACACATGTTTGATGAAATTTGGATTAGAGGAGTGATATGGCTTACTTATAGAGGCGAGATTCGTATTGTTTAATCGCTTATCCAAAGCAAAATTGGGATAAAATTTGCCATAAGCAGTGCTAGAGGTGTGTGTAGACGCGGGGTGACGAGTCCCCCACTTTTTAAGAAAATACCCATGAATGTCCCCATTTCTAAAACCACTGAAATCTATCCCCTCTCCCACTTTTAAAAACACTCAATCCATATAAAAACTACTAAAGAAAAATAATATTAACATTTAAATTTAGTGACACTGAGAAAAAAAAGATATTTAAAAATTTTCAAATATATAAAATATATATATATATATATATATATATATATATATATATATATATATATGTGGAGATAGAGGGCGCACCACTAGAGAACCCCTCGTGGCGACTCCTAGCGGCAGAGGGAGGTATTCCTCATTCTGATTAGAGAGACAGATCACTGAACATTCTCGATGTGAATATACGTAAGGAAGGCGCTTGTGCCTAATGTAGTATGAGATAAGAGGCAATAAGGATTCATTAAAGCTGGATTCTACAATCAGCAAGTGTCCCTTCTCTGATCGTCTACTCCCACATGGGGGCTCGGCATCACGAACTGAGTAGGCGTCAGAACGTTACGTTAAAAACCAAACGGCAGAACGTGTAAGGGCAAACCAGAAGTACGAGATACGAGTACAAATGAAACCGAACAGCACCGTAGTCACCCAGCAGTGAACCGGGGATCGGAGTATAAGCCGTCGTATCACCTAGCAGTGTAAACGACATAACAGCGCAGTGACCGGAAAGGGAAACCACATCTCACCGGAAAGCGAAACTACCACGTCGGAAAAGCGAAGTCAGCGCCGACGAAGAGGATTGCCTAGCGGAAACAACAAGCATTGGAACACCACTAACGAAGCCAAGAAACTTCGTGTCGAATAAAAGAAGTCGATATCACTGAGAAGTGAACCAGCTAGCACAGTGACCGGAAAGTGAAATCACGTCTCATCGGAAAGCGAAACCACCACGTCGGAAAAGCGAAGTCAGCGCCGACGAAGAGGATTGTTTAGCGGAAACAACAAGCATTGGAACACCGCCGTCGAAGCCAAGAAACTTCGTGTCAAATACAAGAGGTCAACATCATTAAGGAGGGGACCAGCAAGCACTGGGAGACCATAACGAAACATAGGCACTGACTGTCACAAGTCGAGGTAACAAGTCAACAGAAAAACTGTGAGTACAATTTTCGATTATACTAACATGGCGTTTCTTGCCAGAGCACGAAAGAATGACTTACTCGCTTTAATAGATGAACTGGGATTGGAACAACCCATTAACCCAAAAATCGCTCAATTATGTAAATTAATAACAGAACACGCCGATTATGATGAAAACTTTGTTAAAAATATGTTAAACACAATTGTAAATGACCGTGAAAATGAGGAATCATTAGCAAAAGATAGGGAAGCGAAAGAGTTTGAGTTAGCAAAAGATAAGGAAGCGAAAGAATTCGAGTTAGCGAAACTGCGCATAGAAGCAGAAGTTCGCCAACATGGCGCTACTGTAACAAACGCACGGGAAAACGAAGTAAGCAGAAGCCCAAATATATTACAGTATATGAAACCATTTGACGGTAGTGACATAAGCATCTACTTGACACTATTTGAGAGACAAATTAGTCGTCTAGAAATATCGAAAGATACTTGGGTAAATTATTTAATTACATTGCTTCCACTTGACATAGCAAGCTTAATAACACGTGAGCCGGAAACACTAGCGAATAATTACGACCACATTAAGAGCATTTTGCTGAGACGATACCGACTTAGCCCAGAACAGTTCAGAATACAATTCTCATTCCATAAAAAAGAACAATGTCAGACATGGAGAGACTTTGCTTTTGAACTAAACAATTATCTGACCGAATGGTTGAGCGGACTTGATGTCGCAACATTTGAAGATTTAAAAGAATTAATGCTAGTAGATCAAATAAAAAGAAAATTACCCAAAGAAATTCGAGAACACTTTATGGACGAACTTCCGAAAATAAAAAATAGGGAAATTTTGGTCAACAAACTCGATGACTTTGATTCAACTAGAAATAATTTTAAAAAGAATACGGTATTTCGCGAAAATAAATATGAAGAAAAAAACAGGAAGCACTGGCAGTCTAGAGAAAATATGCAGGAACGTCCATTCGTTCGTGCTCAAACCAGTACTAACCACTTGTATAAAGAAAGAAATAATGGTACTTTAAATAGTAGAGAGTGGCCTAATAAGTCTAACCAGTTTGAAGTTAAAAATCAAGGTATTAAATGCTTTAATTGTAATGAAATAGGCCACCGCCAGGCCAGCTGTCCAAAAAAGAAGGCAAATAGAGCTGTAATTAGTAATTATCCTAATTATAAAAGTAATGTGTATCCCGAAAATGAAAGTAATAATAATCCAATTGATAAAATTAATAGTTACACTGACAATAAAAGCACCACAAAGGTAATAATATTTGATCATGAAATAGTTGCTATTAATGATACAGGGAGCCAAGTCACTTTCATTTCTGAGGACTTGTATATAAAAGTAGGATCACCCCAATTAATGACAAATGACATATTACTAAAAGGGTTAGGTAATATAGAAGTACAACCATTAGGATATTTCCATACTGACATTAAAATCGACACTCATTCAGTCAATGCAAAAATATACGTCATCAAAGACCACACAAATGAATTAATAATTGGAATGGACATTATAGGAAAATTCGAAAACCCATCCTTTTACAGACAGCTTCGAGATCCAAGCCGAGAGGATCCACGTGTTTTTTATTTACAAGTTATCAGGCGCCTGTCTAGCGAGGCCAAAGGAGAAAATGAGAGAGAAGAGCTCCGCAAGATGTCAATCAAATCTATTCTGACAGTTGAGAAGAAGATCGACAGCCGCGGCAGCCAATCAGGAAGCAGAGCAGAGGAGAAATTTGTAGCTCCGCCTTCCGAATGCAGAAGCGCTAGTCATCTTACTGGTGTGACCCGAGAAAGATTAGACCTTGGCGGCGAAAAGAAGAGAGAAGATTCCGTAGCAGATGCGAAATTATTTGGCGAAAAGCGTAGGATTGCGGCATGTTTACTTACAGAATGTACGCCTTTTAAAGAAAAACTTCCTGAAGTAGAAGCGAAAAAAGCTGTACCAAGAGAAGATGAAGATTTCAAAAGAGAAATGGAAGAATTTAATTGCAAACTGAACGAAGTTCAAAGTAAAATAAAAGAATGTGAAGATGAAATCTTACAGTTGCATACAGAAGATGCTACTTTCAAAGTACAGTACTCTAAACTGGAAGTTAAGAATGATGCATTACAAGCTAAACTTGAAGAAATAGAATCGGAAAATTTAAAGGAACTGGCAGAAACCACTGAAATTCTTGAAAAATACAGAGAAGACATTGCAGGTTGTGAAATGGAAATTGGATCAGCTAAAGAAGAAATTGTCAATCTTAAAAATGAATTGAAGCTAGCCAAGTTACTACAAGAACAGTTAGGTCAACGATGCCAAACTCTTGTAAAATGTGAGTTGAGTGCCACTAATAAAGTCTTGCAACCCTCAGTCTTAAGTTTAGAAGAAGGAGCAAACTTAAAAAGACAGCTAAAGGAGAAAAATCACAGCATTGGATTGAAAAGAGAATTATGTTCCAGACAAAAAGAAGTAAAGGAAATGGATGTGAAGATAACTAAACAAGTTAGAGCAATGAAGGAAGATTCTATTCTCGTTGAACATATTCAGCATGGAAAGAAACTTCAAAATGCAGAAATTTCAAAGATGAAGATAAACCTTCAACAAGATGAAACCAAAAAAGATGAACAGAAGGATGTGAAGGAAAAACATAAAAAGAAGAGATCATTATCAGATGCAAGTAAGAATACTGAAGAAACCTCAATGAATAAGGAGAGCCTCAAACAGTTTAAGAAAAGACGCAAAAATCCCAGAACATTTAAAGTTTACACTCAGCGAGCAAAATTGTTTGGCCATTACAAAGAGACACCAATCAAAAACAATCATAGATGTGACAATCATAGTATCTGTGCATATTGCTTTCCTTGTGTTTTTCTATTTCAGATAACTTCAGACATAAACTATGAGGACATAGTTCGCCAAGATGACCGAGTGTGGAGATAGAGGGCGCACCACTAGAGAACCCCTCGTGGCGACTCCTAGCGGCAGAGGGAGGTATTCCTCATTCTGATTAGAGAGACAGATCACTGAACATTCTCGATGTGAATATACGTAAGGAAGGCGCTTGTGCCTAATGTAGTATGAGATAAGAGGCAATAAGGATTCATTAAAGCTGGATTCTACAATCAGCAAGTGTCCCTTCTCTGATCGTCTACTCCCACATATATATATATATATATATATATATATATATAGCTAACTATTATAAAAATGTATTATCCTACTTTGCATAAATATAGAAGTAATTTTATTGACCAATACATACTTTCTACTAATAACTTTGGAGGAACTTTCTCTAAAGAAAGTTAAATTTCTATTCTTGCTTCATATAAAGAGAAACTATTTTTAAAAAATATTTTAGAGTTCTCTATTAATTTAATTTGATGCTTCAATGATTTGACTGCACAAAATTAAATCCTTTTCATCATGATTATTAGGAAGTCGATACATGTTTCCAACAATTAATTTTTCTCATATTTGCACTCAGATTGAATCAAGATTAGATGACTTAAAACAGATCTTTAACTCACTACAAGACCCTATCCATTTTTAAATGCTTATATTTTACGTTCTGAAAATACATATTTTTCTGTATTTAGATGGTTTTTGATACTTTTAGATTTAGTGCCTTTTTTGATAGAAAAAGATTGATTTATAAAAACGAATGAAAGAATGTAAAGACATGCATTTTAACAACTTGAACTTAGTGTCCTTTTAAAGTTATGATGGCAAAGTAGCCTCAACTGATCAAGTGCCGTCAGTAGTAGTTGCCCTGTCCTTGGAGTGTGAATTCTTCCTGCTGTTTATTGGCAGCCTTTGTCCACTCCATCGTGTAGTAGTCCTCCAGTACTCCTCCGTACTGAGCGGGCAGGACGGACGGAGGGAAGTGATTGAGGAGATCTTTCTGGGAAGAGTTCAGGAAGATCTAAAGTACACAAATGAAGTCATCATCTGACACAAACAAGGTTGGTCTAGTAACGCACTCTGTAGTTAGTTCGTCTGACAATAATCTTTGGGTAAAACCAATCAAAACAAAAGCATTTCTTTAAAAAAGTGCCAAGTTCTTCATGCAATAGTTATGGTCGTGAAAAGCATTGAGATCTATAGTAGAGACAAGTTTAACGTTCTTAAAAATTACGGGCAATGAAAATTAGTAATTAGAAAGAATCTCTTCTTAAAGACAAAATACCCTTTCATAGGCGTTTGTGACACTTAGCTATTACGTATTCTGTACCATGTGCTGGCTGTGTTGGTGCTGCGGTGTGTAAATATCAAGTCGCACAAGCATTTTTGTAGCTGAATATTGAGGCCTATGAAGGAGAATTTTGACTTTGAAAAGAAAATCTTACTAATTACTAATTTTCATTGTCCGTAATTTACAACAACGTTAAACTTGGCTCTACTTTATACTTTTCACGGCCATAGCTATTGCATGAAGAACTTGGCGCTTTTTTTACAGAGATTGTTTTTATTGGGATTTCACTTCATTTCTAACGGTGCTAATTTTAAATTTATTACTTATTTTGTAAACAGATAGATAGTTTAAAACGTTTAGTTTCCATAATTTTAAAACTTGCCAGAAAACTTCATGGGTATCAAAGATTAAGTATGTATCTTTTTGGAGGATACTCTTCCGTTAGACGGGTACCAGAAAAAAACCCGCTAAATTGCAGAGATGACTCATCATAAATCTAACTAACAACCTTTAAATCATTTATATTTCGTATAAACAACCGTTATAGGGTTACTATAGAAAACTTATAACAAACCGTAAACATTTAAGGGTGGCGATATATTAACGTGCCATTTGAACGTTAAATATTTAAGCTTGGTGACAACTCGGCAACTGGTGCCCGTCAATCGGAAGAGTACTTTTTTTATATTTACCACTTTCGATCTACACTACAGTCGATATTTTCGATATTTACCACAGTCGATTGTTGACACACTTTTTGTTGGCAGTCAACTACAAGAAGTATAGAATTCTCCAGACTATTTTATTCTTTTAATTTAAATTATAATTTGATTTTAAGAAAGTTAAATGGTACGATTTTTTTTTTTTTTTTTTAAGTAAATCTATCATAAATTGACAGAGTGATACAAAAGTAATAGAATATTAGAAAATTTATAATTTACGAATGCTTTACAGAATTCCAGTTTTTTATAGAATTACCCAGATAAGAATTGTTTCTTCAACACAAAGTAAACAAAATAATTTCTCTTTGTCATCAACAAATTGGGCTGTAGGTGTCTGTGAACGTTTGCATTTTACGATTTACATAGGCTGTATGATGATAATACATGTATTAGGCTTGGTTTTGTTAGGTTTGAATGAGCGCGCAAGAGCAATTGCGAGTAAAAAGTATTACAGTAAAAATTAATAACCATCTAATAGTTAAGAATTTAAGTAACTGTACCGTCCGAAGCTCAGTGTGTGTATTTTTGCAGCAACAAATGGTCTGGCAAGTTCTAATTGTTAACAAACAATCTTTATTAGTGGACTGTAGTTGTAGGGGGCTTTTCAAAGCTCTATTTTCACATCCACAGAGAGACCTCTCTATTACATAACCGCTCAAGTGGCGGGATCCAATTAGAATGAATACATAACGAAGGGGAAAGGGTTAGAGGGATGGAGCTGCGCAAAAGGAATGCGCAGTACATTAATTACAGGCGGAACCATCCCGGCCCACGTTGAAATAACATTTCAATATTATTACAACAAAATAGAACAATTAAGAAGTATAAAATATAAAATTTAGCAAATACAATGCAGAAAAATTCAAAAATTTATGAAATACAATAATTATAAAAATATAATTATAGGAAATACAATTAAACAATTGAAAACATGATACAAGACAAGTTACTTGACAGGCAATAAACAAATTTTCGAAATACTTCTTTTATATACACCGGAAGGAGTTTTGACAGTAACTACTCTTATTTTACCATCTGATCCTAAAATAACATCCTGAATTCTACCCATAGTCCACTTACCAGGAGGTAAGTTGTCATCTTTTAGCAATACCATTGAACCACAGGTAACATTATTTTTATCAAATTGCCATTTATTTCTGGCTTGCAAATTATTCAAATAATCAATTTTCCATTTGCGCCAAATGATTTGCACCAATTTGTTTACCCTTTGCCAATGATTCAAATAACTATCCTTTTTAACAGTATAGTCGTGTTCAGGAACACTATTTATGGGTCTGCCTATTAGAAAATGTCCTGGTGTTAGAACTTCATAGTCATTTGGGTCAGAGGACATAGGAGTAAGGGGTCGACTATTAAGTATTCCCTCAATTTATGTTGTCACAGTAATAAACTCTTCAAGTGTTAACCGTGTACTGCCAATTGTTCTCCGAAAATGACTTTTAAATGCCTTAATATTTGATTCCCACAGACCGCCGAAATTAGGAGATTTTGGAGGAATAAATTTCCATACTACTTCTTCATTTATTAAATAACTTGCCAAATCATCTGTAGGTTTTTTAAATAAGTTGTACAAACGCTTCAATTCTTTGCTACACCCAACCAGATTCGTACCATTATCTGAAAAAATGGTTGAACTTTTTCCTCTACGACTAAAAAACCTTTTTAATGTGGCCATCATAGTTTCTGATGTAAGATCAGTGACAACTTCTATATGTATTGCCTTAGTAACAAAACAAATAAATAGAGCTATGTAACATTTATGATAAATGCCCTTACGTTGTCCCTTAAATTTTATTTGAAATGGGCCTGCAAAATCTATACCTACATGAGTAAATGGAGAGCTAGGAGTTACTCTCTCGGTAAGAAGATTGCCCATAATCTGTTCAACAGCTCTTGGTTTATTTTTAGAACAAGTGACACATTCATAAACTATTTTTCTAGCAAGGTTTCTACCACCTAAAGGCCAGAATTCTTGTCTCACTAGATAAAGTAAAGTTTGTGCACCTACATGCAAATATTTAAGATGAAAATAAGTCACTATAAGCTGAGTTAACCTGTGATTTCTAGGGAGTAGAATTGGGAATTTCTTATCATAGGATAAATTTGCATTATTTAATCTACCACCTACACGCAACAATTTGTTTTCATCAAGAAAAGGATGTAAAGAACTCACCTGACTTTTCTTTAAATCTTTACCCTTTTTTAATGAATTAATTTCATCACTGAAAACCATTATCTGTACTTCTCTAATTAAGTACCACTTAGCTTCTTTAAGCTCATTAACTTTAAGGGGACCTGTTTTTCTAGCTGCATTTCTCACATTAAATATAAACCTGAAAACATAACTTAGAATTCTAATCAATTTCACAAAACTATTAGAGATCTGAAGAATATTTGATATGAAATCTGCACTAGATGACACAGTTAATGAAATAGTTGTGTTCTTAAGTTCACACAAGTAAGGTTTTTCTTCAAATGAGCTTACGGGTAATTCCACAGGCTCTTGTATGAGAGGGTCATTCACCAGAGGAGGGCCTTGCCACCATAAACTCATTGTTATTAATTCTTGAGGGGTGGCTCCCCTCGAAATAATATCAGCTGGATTACAGCTGGAAGGAATATGTTTCCATTGGCACTGCTCAGTTAGATTTTGTATTTTTGACACTCGATTGGCGATAAAGGTTTTCAACTTAATTGCTGGTGTGTTTATCCAAGCCAATGCAATGGTTGAATCTGTGAACAGTATTATATCATCAATATTCATTTTTAGAGCAAGACGAACTTTTTGCACTAATTGAGACAATATGAGACATCCACTTAATTCGAGACGAGGAATCGTGAGCACTTTAATAGGGGACACACGTGATTTACTAGCGATGAGCTTCGTGGTTGTTAAAGATTCACTAGTTATGCACTGCAAGTACACTGCTGCACCGTATGCTGCTTGCGAAGCATCTGCGAAGCCCAAAAGTATGGCTTTTTCAAATGTATCTGTTAATATCTATCTATCTATTTTGATATCCTCGATTGCCTTTAAGGAAGAAACAAAGTTTATCCACTCACCCAAAACTGATTCAGGAAGGGTGTCATCCCAGTCCAGTTTTTGTAGCCACAGTTTTTGTAGAAATATCTTGGCCTTCGTGATAATGGGTCCTACCAGTCCTAAGGGGTCGTAAAGCCTTGCGATGACACTTAACACTTCACGCTTTGTGTAGGACGATTTCTCAGCAACTGTAACTTTGTATGTAAATATGTCTTCTCCAGGGTGCCAGCTCACGCCAAGTGTCTTCACTGCCACCTCAGCATTCGTAGAGAAGTGGTGCTCCTTTTCTGTCGACTCCGTGCTATTCATCAGTTGTTTCGAGTTTGAGCTCCATTTATGAAGAGTCATTCCACATGTCTTGAGTATATCTTGTAACTGCTCCTGCAGCACTGCAGTAGAGTCCAAATCTTGACCACCGGAAACTATGTCATCCATGTAGACATCCTGCATTAGTATTGTAGCTGCTAGTGGAAATTTCTCAGCTTCATCTTGAGCCAACTGCTTCAGTGTCCGGATAGCAAGGAATGGAGCACACGTCGTGCCGTACGTTACTGTTTTAAGTTGATAAGCGACTGGCTCCGAGTCCGCTTCTTCCCTCCAGATAATTCTAAGAAGATCACGTTGTTGAGGATTAATGAGAATCTGCCGGAACATCTGGCGGATATCAGTTGTAAAAGCGTATTTATGCTTTCGAAATCTAGTCATTATTTCAAAAATATCTTCCTTGACCTCACCTTTCAATAGACAGTCATTAAGGCTATTCCCATTAGTTGAAGGTGCGGATGCATTAAAAACAACTCTTAACTTTGTTGTCACATTGTCAGGTTTGTATACTCCGTGGTGAGGAAGGTAATAAATAGGCTTAGATGGCTCAGTAGCAACTTCGCTTAATTTCTCCATGTGATCCAGGTCCAAGTATTCCCGCATGAAATCTTGGTACATAGTTTTCATCTGAAGATCCTTTGACAGTCTCTTCCATTGTTGATTCAACCGTCTTTCAGCTAGTTGTTTAGAGTCACCCAAAGTCTGTATGTCTGAAGTTGGCATCTGCACAATAAATCGACCATTTTTATCCCGTTGATGAGTACTTAGGAAGTGATTCTCACAATAGAGCTCTTCTTCACTCGTGGGGATGCTCTCTGGAATAGCTTCCATTTCCCAAAATTTTTGTAAACAGTCATCTAATATTTCCGGTTGTGAAATAAATCCACAATAGTTTGTTGCACTAGGCGATTCGACAGTCCCAGTTGCTATGTACCCGAAAACCGTATTTCTAAATATTAATCCGGGACTACCTGGTTGAGTTTCGGGCTGAATAATGTCATAAAATATCTCTGCACCAAGAAGGATATCTATTTTACTGGGCGTGGCGAAATATGGGTCAGCTAAATCCGTTGGCACTTTCAGATGGTCTACATTTATACTGGAAGTTGGAAGCAAATCGGTAATTTTATTCACTACATGAAAGTCAAGTGCTCTGGTAAATGTCCGATCCCTATTTCCTATGATAGCTTCTATCTGAGACGTTATTTCCATTTGAGCGCCTCCCAACGTAGACACCACAAAATTCAGATTCTTTTTTTTAATCCCTAAGCGAGCAATAAATTCCGACGTTACGAAATTCAATTGGCTCCCTGAGTCAAGAACTGCCCTCCCAGATATGTATTTTTTCGAAGATGGATTCCATACACAAATTAATGCAGTTGAAAGAACGGCTTGCTTCGATTTATCACTCACACAGGAAAGAGAGGGGGAAGGAATGATTTGCATGCCCTCGTATGGCGCCGCTGTCGGGTTAAGCGAACTTGTTGATTGAATTCCTATTGCTGATTCAGGATTCTTTATGGGGCATAATAAAGAATTATGTCTAGCATCTCGGCACCATCTACAAACATGTTTCGATCTGCAGTTGTGATAATAGTGCAATCCTAAGCATTTAAAACAGAGCTTGTTTTTTAAAACTATTTCTTTTCGTTGCGGCATATTCATTTCTAAGAATTTATCACATTTATAAAGCACATGATTCTCGTTGGCGCTATTTCCCTTACACAGAATACAGGGCAAAACTGGGTTAGATGATTTCACCATAAGTGACCTTGGTTTGTTAAAGTTACGCTCTTGAAATTTGGGTTTTATGGAAGTACTTTTACTCACATTATCTAAGACTTGGGAACGCTTTTCCAAGAATAAAATTAAATCATCAAGCAGAGGAACTTCATTTGAACTTATTGATAATTCATATTGCTTTCGCGTCTCACGATCTAATTTTTGCAAAACTAGATTTAATATTAATATATCCGAAAGATTATTGGTTTCAAACTTAAGAACTTTTAATGCACGAATGTTCTTTTTAACATTGTCAATTAGACTTCTCAAATCTTTCGCCGACTCCTGATTGAGTTTATCCATTACTAAAATAGCCTTGATGTGAGTTTCAACAATATATCTTTTGTTTTCAAATCTATCCTCCAATGCTTTAAACAAAGAAATAAATGTATCATCGGTACTAATTAATGTTTTCGCTTCACCTATTAATGATGCATTAAGATAATGTAGTTTTTGTTCTGAAGACAAACTATCATTTAATCCAATTATGTTATTAAACTGCAATTTGAAACTATTCCAGTCCTCGTATTTACCTGAAAATATAGGAAGAGGAATTTCCGGAAGTTTAATACTCGTAGTATTCTCACGAACCACAGAGTTCTGTGAACTGTTGTTTTCTGAGCTCTCACTCCGTGAGGGTTGCACTTGCGGTTTCTCTAATTCTCTAAGAACCCTTTTTAACTTAGACTTAGCTCGAATTATCTTATCGTCATAGCCCTCATTTCCAGAGAGTTCCTTGCCGAAATCCTCTGGAGTAGAAACCAAGTTCAGAACATCATTATTTATAGCTTTTAACGATTTTTCCTTTTCGTAAAGAAAGTCTAACAGTTCTAGAACTTCATCTTTGTTTTGAAGCGATTCGTCTATTTTAGAAATCAGTTTCGTGATGCTTGTCCTAAGCGATGCACGAATGTTTTTAAGTTTCTGCAATTCTTCCATAATTTAAATTCACAAATTTAAAATAAGAAGCCACTTGCCTACCTTAAACAGTCACTCCAAATTGCTTATAGTATCCAATTGTGGGCATTCCAATGCGTAGAATCCAACTTGGTATAGTCCAACGTATTGTTTTCGTTTAAACGAATGACTCATCCAAAGGTTAATGCTCAGTTCTCTCCGCACGACCAGGACCAAATGTACCGTCCGAAGCTCAGTGTGTGTAATTTTGTAGCAACAAATGGTCTGGCAAGTTCTAATTGTTAACAAACAATCTTTATTAGTGGACTGTAGTTGTAGGGGGCTTTTCAAAGCTCTATTTTCACATCCACAGAGAGACCTCTCTATTACATAACCGCTCAAGTGGCGGGATCCAATTAGAATGAATACATAACGAAGGGGAAAGGGTTAGAGGGATGGAGCTGCGCAAAAGGAATGCGCAGTACATTAATTACAGGCGGAACCAGTAACTATAAATGAGATAATCATCTGGATGCTTCTCACGGACTGACATCCAGGTTCAAAGTGAATCAAGTTACACAAAATATGCGTCGATGTCGCTGTGTAGAGAGGCAGCTCAACGCCAGGTTATTCTATTAGACACATGAAGGGAAGAAGGCATGGGAGTTAGAAACACAAGCATTGAAATAAAACAAAATGACATTTTATTGCAAAGTGAAATATGTTGCTACAGAAAATGTCTTTAATACGCATGGCAATAAAGTTCGATTGACGCTTGAGAATTTTTCGACACATACTTATCCGCATCGTTGTTGAATTATCAATTTCTTAAACCTTCCAAAATTTTGCGCAAGTTGTGTGAAAATACCTTTAGTGCACATCAGAAACCCACAGAAGAGGCCTTACAGGTCACTCATCAGTGAAAGAGGCATGGAAGAAGGCGTTTATGAAATGTAATTACTCACCCGTTGTTTCAGTTTTGGAGAAACGAATGTCTTGGCCACTGTCCAAGCAGTCTTCATTATCAGAGAGTCACTCACCAAATGAATCGCCTTGTACCGTCCTGGGAAGCAGTCCTATGAGAAGCAAATAAGACACTTTATGTGTCAGAAATAAATATCTTGATTATTGAGAAATTTTTACATACTATCTTGTCAACAGAAAATAAAAGGTTATTCCATGGGCTCTGATATAGGGGACAACCCCTCAGTTTTTGAAATGAAAGTAAAAAATGACTCAAAGTAATCCAATTTACAGAAATAAAGAAGTATAATATAGACTTTACGATATTCCTTCACAAATATTAATATATTTCATTAGGGAATTCAATTTACATATCTGAAGAATCAAGCTCAAACATTTGTCTCATTGTATCTCCTTGAATTTTTCATTACTTTCTCCTGTAAGGTTATTCATAGGTATTTATTATTAGGTACTTTTATTGCTCATAGACCTAATGCAAAAGTTTCATGAACATATCAGCCGCCTAAATATTTCACTATAATGTTTTCAATTTAGTATCGAAAACAAAACATATGAATAGAAGTAACTTTGAAGGGAAACTTTAATGTGGTCCTTTTTACCGAATAATATTTAAAAATGTATTTATTATTATGAAAATCGTAACACCACGTTTTGGAGAAAACTGCAATCTATAACTATTTAATTTTTCATTCATTACTTCTTTAAACATTCGTTACTTCTTCCACTTTGAACACAGCGATAATTCTGGCTCTGCGAAAACAAAGATACGATACTTTCTAAACAGTGTCCGATTCTCGTCTGCTCGAATTCTATTTTTTCGCTTCCTTTTTTAATCTTTCAGCAGAAATTTCTAGCAAAATCCAGTGAACCAATCACCGAAAGGACTAGAAGTTTCCCGATTGATTTAGGTGTTGCCACCTTTTTCTAACTTATCTCTGTTAACAGATAAGAAAAAATAGAACATTAAAAGAGATACGTCATAATTTACAATTATATACAGAAGAAAATGAGATAAAATAGAACTTTAAAATAAATTCGTCACTATTTACAATTTTATACAGACGATTTTTGTAGCAATATTTTCAAAATGAATAAAGACAGCGTTTGTTTCATTTGTAAATAGATTGTCTGCGCTGAAAGGAAATCTATTGTTGATGAGGGAGGAATAGCCATTTTCAACTTGCACAGTAGTAAGGACAGGGTTATTTAGGTAATTCGTTGAAACGTTTGACTGCCGTTATTGTTCATAAAGATTGTAGAAAAAGCTACACTCGGTCAAATAATGTATATGTTGGGATAATGTTATATCCTGTCACTCATTTCCTCCCCATTACTTGCTTGTAGAATGCCCTGCCAAGCGCCGCCTTGTGGCTGGTTTATATAAAGTGTTCTAGGCTGTATGCCATTCTGTTCTATTCCTTCATTCATTCACCTATGACTTCTCAGTGTTATGTATGTGTTCCTGTGTTTTGATGTCCGTGGCGGTGTAATGATGATTTAATAAACTAATTGCACCGCTGGTGTTGTTGCTTCTCCCAGATACTCTGCTACCATCCCAAACCATCGATATAGATAAACAACTGGATAGACTGCTTAACGTTGGGGAAACGAGACGTTGCCATCGAGGAATCGAGATGCTTGGATGGAGGAATTTGTATTGCTGATTTGGATTTTCTTCTATCTTTATCGTATATTCACGTTAATTTTAATATTTGGTAAGCAAAAAAAAAAAAAAACGTATTTGAAGAAAATAGTTTAACCAATAAATAAAACTGATCAAAATAATTCTTAGTATAGGATATGTATACTTGGAACAAACATTTGAGATTAGTTAATGTCGATAACTGTAAACATGTTTTATCTTTATAGATTTGAATTTAATTCTTTAAACTTTAAGTTACATAAATTAAATGTTTTAACAATAAATTATTATCTACAAGTTATGAGAATACAGTAAACAAATTAAATAGACTTTAAAAATATATTTATTTTAGAAGTAGAAATAAAAGGTAATTGAAGAAATACAGTAAACCAGTTGAAAATAAGTAATAATAAGATTGCAAAATGCAAATTCATTTATACTATAACTAATGTAATGCAAAAATTAATATAAGTTTCAAAGACACAAATTTGATCCATTAATTCTGAAGTGGTTCTCTGATATAATCTTAATTGTAGTGCATTAATTAATAAAAATTGGGGTTGCTTGCAAAATAAAATTGACCAACTGGATTACTTTTCATATCACTTTAGCTTAAAAACTAAATCAAAATTATTTGCCAATGAAACAAATTAAATCAGTTTAACATTTACTCAATAAATCTATCTAATATTCAACAATTCATTTAAACAAGTATAGAGTAAAATCCGAATGCGTTTCACAATAAATAATAAAGTGTATTCTAAGAGATGAAATTTGAGAATTAGAAAACTATGAAGAAACTCGTGCTTTTTTTGACACATAAACACTTAACTTTCTCTTAATTTAATAAAAATATTTAAATAAATTAAAATAAAATAAACTTACTTAATTTAGTTCAAGCATTTGTAAGCGATTGCAAGAGGAGAGACAATTTCTTTCTAAAATTCAAGGGTTACATTTTTAAACAGAAATAAAACTGAAATGCAAATTGCTTTCGACAGTTTGATGGGACTTCGAATTCCAGCAAACAGTTAAAAAAGACTTAGTTTTTAAAATAAATACGTAAATAATAAAGAAACTGATAAACTTTGCCATTTGCAGTCCCCCCCCCCCCCGCAGTTTCATTATTAAATAAATTTAGAACAAAACACTAGCATTTTGAGTTATTGTTTCAATTTCAATTCCATCCTTTTTTTTTTTTTTTTTTTTTTTTTTAAATACAATTACTAAATGTTTATGAAAATGTATAAAAACATACATTAAATAAAACATATCTAAAATAAATTATACAGTTATATATAAACAGAGTAATTATTTTAATTATTAAAGAAGTGAACAAATAGAGTCTTAATTTCACTTTCTTTCCCAATTATTTTCCAAATGCTCTTGAAAACGAATAAATACAAGGATTAAATAAATATAAATCAAGTGTTTTATTCTAGATCATAATACACAATTTGTTCTGAGTTTAAAGTATATTATTTATGATATGAATTGCCATATAAGAGATCAATAATTAACCATGAGCGATCAATGTTAGAAGAGTCAATTTAGATATTTTTCAAAAATAGATAATAATAAAAAATAAAAAAAAATAATAATAAAAAAAAAAAATGCATTAACATATTTGAATGACTATTTTTTACTTGCCGGTGAAAACTATTGTTTATATTTTTCCGATTTGCGCTGTTGTTGCAATTATATGCAACACAGTAATAAATCTTGATTCAGGAAATCATTCCCACCACTGTCAGGAAAGCAAATATTTCCAGCGCGTTTTTCTCCTGGCGTTGCCATTGGAGCAGTCTATCCAGTTGTTTATATATATCGATGTCCCCAACAGGTTATGTGCCCCAGTAAATATCCATATCTGCGCAGAGAAAGCAGAACACTGACTGGAACGAAAACCGAACTAAAAACGACGGTGAATGGAACACAGATTGAATTACGAGACATGGAAAATACAGATGAAAGCTTTGCTGATCAAAAGCGATTCCTGGGTTTATGTTTCTGGAATCAAAACAAAACCCGTGATCATTCACGATGACATTAAATCGATAGAAGCTTGTGAAAAGTGAGCAGAACTGGATGAAAAAGCGAAGTCCGACATTATCCTGTGTACAGCTCCAACTGAACTGAAACAAGTGAAAAGTTGTGAAACATCCTCTTACGTTTGGATTTAATTGAAACAGATTTACGAATCCAAAGACCTGCCAGAAAAGCTTCGTTGTGGAAATCACTTATTCATCACAAGATGGCGGACACAACAACTCTAGATGTGAGAGAGCACCTGGACTGCCCAAGCCGGAGGACTCACCCTTATGGGTTTGGAGCCTTTTGTACCTCCGGCCGGGAGGAAAAGCGTCACCCCAGCCCAGAAGGAGATCGCCCCGCCCTGCCGGAGCAGCTTTATTCAAAATTGGGTGAGTTTTACATGGGGTTTGTTGGGATATATAAAATAATTTGTTGGCAATAAAATAAAACAGGATAAAAGATATAATAATAATACAGGTAAATAATATACAATCAGGTTGACACATAATAATATGACGGGAAAGCAATTCTTCTTTCAATTACAACAAAAACAAGAACAAGGAACAGGGAACGTGAACACAACATAGAACAAATGAGTTAAGTAATTGTCAAACAATCCTAGGACACTTTAATGTATTTCTTTTTCATTTTTCTCTTTTACTCTTTATATTTTTATTATTATTTTTTTTTAATTTAATATATTATCATCATCCCATAACTCACCACATGCAAACACATCAGAAAATATTCCTAAAACATGCCATTATACCAAAGATCCTCTGCGACTAACCCAATGCAATAATGTAAATTTTGTAAATATTGTAAATATGCGTGATGTTTTTCCATTAATTGTATGTTTTTCTTTCCTTCCAGCTTTAACAAAAATCTGGATCAGTTATGCTGGAAAGGTTTATTAAAATGTAAGTAAATTTATTATAATTTTTAAAGAACAGGATCAGTTGTGCTTTTTAATTTATTAAAGTTTAAAAATTAAGTTTACTAAAATTAAGTTAACATTAGAGATAAAAAATGAATACTCATCTTATCGTCAGATTTGGTTTACTTTAGTAAAAATTATTAGATGCACTATGGGGTGTACAAAACCCTAGGGTTTACTCCTTACCCCAGGGTCACTGGGAGACCTTAATATGTAATATTTTTGTAATAAAAATTCAATTATTAAAGAGATTATCTCAATTGTAAAAGGTGGACTTGGATCCGGGGTCTTCCAATGGACCCTACAAAATATTGAATTTTTGAAAAAAAGAAGTTTAGAAAATATAAAACAAAGGGATAGGTTCGTAAGAACCCATTGCCCAATGTGCTATTGTAAATTCGGGTTTGGTATGTTTGAATAAAAATCTTAGTTACACAAAGGGGTGTAATTCAATTTGGGGGTGTGTTGTATTGATGGGGGGCCAAAAGTTAAGGTTTGTTATGCTAAATAAACAAATAATTTGTAAAAATGTGTTGAAAATAAAATAATTAGAAAAAGTGGTATTGGACCAGGGGTCTCCCAGTGGACCCTACAGAAACAGAAATAAAACGGGACGACAGCCGGGATCTCTAAAAAGAAATAAAAGAGGGAACAAGTATTGATAGGGACAAATATAAAATAAGTAAGTAAATAAATAATAAGTGGTCCATCCCAGATCTTAATTAAGGTTGGCATAAATTATTGGGTATACTGGTAAAAAGGACTACTATGACTCAAAAACTACAGAGATAAAACAGGTCAAGCCGGGGATCCCCACCCCCCACCAAAAAGAGGCGGAAGAGAAAAAAAAATATTAAAAAAAAAAATGTGGGCTATGGCGAGACCCCCACGGAGGTGACTATTTAGGTATTGAAAATTCCTTTTAAAATAAGTCTTGATGGTATGGTGGTAAAGTCTTAGACTGCGACAGACATCGTCCGTGGATCGAGTCCCGCCGGTGACCCGTTTTCTAAAATTTAAAGGAGCAAAAATAAAAGGAAACATTGATCAAACTTTAAATAAAGGACTTCGAGATATGCAAATTAGATAATATTCATTAAAATTAACTTGGTCTATTAAAAGTATTAAATTTCAAAGTATCAAATATAAAGATGAGTTTATATAAAATAAAAGAGTTGGTCCGGTCACCACCAGGATAGCCTGGTGGTAGGGAACCGGCCTCCTGAACTGCCCAAGCCAACTCCACCGGTTCAAACCCGGTCGAGGAAGAGAGGGCAGTCAGTTGGCAAAAAAAAAAAGCAATTCGTGTCGGACTGAAGCGCGAGGACTAACTTGGTGTGTGGATGATGGATGTGTGAATTGTATGAAGTTTATGATTAATATGTATGTATTTATTCCAGGACAAATGAAGTGGGGTACCCCTGATATTGTATAATGTAAATTAAATTGCATTAATTATGTAGTGTATAAAATGTGTATGAATGATTGTAATTGAATGGAAATAGAGTGGTTGATTGTAACTGAAAGGGAATTGTACTAATAATGTGTGGTAAGGTAAGGTAAGGGGTGACCCCACTTCTCACACAGGATGGGATGTGGGGGATGTCCTGGGTACGGTGTTAGTGGCGCCTAGGGGTCTCTCAACGGGGTGTCGCCTTACTAGGCATCGCGGCAGAGACAGCCGAAGCCCTATTGAGAGAGCACCTGCGAATGTCATCGACATTGTTGACAAGCACAGTGAAATGGAAATATGCATCGACGAAGACCTGCTAGCAGTGGTGTTATTATACAGCCTTCCATCGAGTTTTGAAAACTTCCGATGTGCGATAGAATCCCGCGACGAGTTACCGAAACCAGAAGTTTTGCGCATAAAAAGAGTGGAAGAATGTGATGCGGACGCCAGGACCGCAAACCAAACAGCGAGAGTGGAGGAGCGTTTGATGTAACTCATCTTCAACGCAAGCCTCATTGGAAAATAAAAGGTGAAAACTTCCAGAAGAACAACAATCAATTTCCGAAGGCCAGAGATTCTATGAAAATCCTTTGCTAGAAATGCCGACGTTTAGGGCACCGAGAAGCAACGTGCGACCAGGATTACCAGAAAAAGGAAATTTCTCGCTTCAAGCAAGAAAATGCTGGACTGTTAACGTGTGCTGAATCCAAAAAATGTGGAGATGTATTGCTTACTCATCGAGGTGAAATGCAAACACAATGAGTTGTCGACTTCGGACCCACCATCGGATTTCATTTTCTACACATTCATACGAAGTGAATGACACCGCCCATATGTTTGCATCATGAAGTGGCCCACGGGATTACATTTGCAACAGGACTAATTCTCCATATAGTTACATTGTTTCCTAACAAAGAATCAAAAGTAGTTCAGGCAATTAAAAGAAATGACAGACGTGGAGATGAAGTCAATGGACAACATTAAAATCTTCAAACCATCAGTAGAGAATAGTTTTGAGTAAAAAATATTTCAGTTCAGACAATGTGATGAGGAAAAAGCATTGGGTATTTGGGAACAACAATTGTATTAATAAGGATTAATTTGTGTCAAATGTTCCCAGGTAGTTCAACAGTATTGGTTAATGTCGATAACTGGGCTAATGAAAGATAGGCTAATTCTGGCCGAAACTCGAACGCCGTTTCAAAATACATGATTTTTTTTTAAATAAATATGTCAAAGATATCACAAAACATATTTTTCGTATTCCGTCCTTTCTTATGTATAAAATCTTTCAATTTTAAAACTGTGCATCAACTTTATGAAATTTCCAGTGTATAATATTATCCAACGTGGATTGGACAGTATCTGTAAAACAGATTAGTTAATAACTTTGGAATTGGCCAATGTCGAAAGGTCAGCGTTGTTGTGCTTCTTACCATTCCTCCGTGGTAAAGTAGGTAGAGGTTGGTTAGCGTGCAGTATCTCGCATGTTTCAAGGATGTGTTCTTGAAGTCGTGAATGATCTTGAAGCCGTTTATCTGAGTCATTGGATCACGGAGAGACTGAGTAAACAACATGATCACCATTTTTTGGAACTCATGAAAGGAAACTTCTTCAGGATCCCACTTGCCTGGAATAGATAATGAAGTAGATCAATTATCTCACTGGTTTTTGTTTCTTTTAATCACAATTCAGTCATGCTCGATAAACATTCTTATGAACCATCTTAATGGAAAATAATTGATATTGATTACAATCCCAATAATCCCGATACAAAAAAATAAATGAGGTAAAATTGCTTATTCTTAGGCAAGTTCATAATTCTTGATACCGAGTCTGACCCAAAAGGGAATGTTTAACATTATCAAAACCTAACAAACCAGAAAGATTAAAAGATAGAATGTTTTTAATGAGAATAAGCTTTAAAAAAAAAAAAAAGTGCAAAACAGTGTGTAATTTAAACTTTCATAACAAATGTAACTTAAATATTACAGTCATAAATTATCTATTAACTTATAAGGTTGCAAATTCTCACCCAATTCAAACAAGACTATCGTACATCCTTCGAGACATCTGCGGGGTAAGATGGTGCAGAACTGTCGGCATCGATGGCTGAAGAATATGTCGTTGTCGATGCTGAGAAACAAGGAACTGTGATTCTTCCTGAAATTGATGAAATTCACTAGCTGCTTGAATGCTCTCTTCACATTGTACTTTCTATGTCTCAAGAACTGTAACAAAAAGTCATCGACAAAGTGAATGTCACACGTCAGCTTGTGGTCTGCAAAAAACAACGTTCAGTGTGTTAGATGAATGAAGATATTAATTATCATATATATATTTCTCGCCAAATTTGGCAATAAAATTAGTCGCCAAAACCGTTGCCAACTTGGCTCTATCTTGCCAATTTGGCGAGATTGCCATTACCATAATCTTAAATGGCCTGCTCCTTGTAAAACTCGCTTCCCAGCGTTATCTCTGTAAAACTCGTTTTCAAGCATTAACAGACACCTTGCAGGAAAGCGAAGACAAAGGAACTCATGCACTGCCTTATGCGAAATGTAAATACATTTTTCTATTTACACAATTAATGCTACGAAATGTTTACAAATATACAGAAATTCGTAACATTGCCCCCCACACAAGGACTGCACGTCCCGGGCAGTACAATCCCCGGAAAAGAAAGCTTAACTTCAAAGCAATAGCAAACATTCCGCGTTCATTACTAAACTATAACACTTACTAATTTTTATACATAAACATTACTGAATAAATAAATAGACAATAAACTTAAAAATTTGTATACACAGGTGACTATGGTCTTAATAAGTATATACATTTTACAAGCTATGGCCGTAGTAAGGGGCTAACCTGTCGTAATGAACGACTTTAGGTTTAGAATTGGATGACTTACGGATTCGGACCACGACATCATTCAGCCAGTTGAGGACTGAGTAAGGACCATCCCAGTGAGACTGAAGTTTGGGAGAGAGTCTTTTTTGTTGTTTCGGGTTCCAGAACCGAACCTTGTCACCTTCGTGGAATTGATGTCCTGCAGCCTTCGTGTCGTATCTGGTCTTCATCTTACCCGTCGCCACGTGGATCCGCTCTCGGGCAAAATTGTGCACAACTTCAAACCGTGCCTGAAGATACTCGACGTACTCCTCTGGCGATGAAGGTGCATCCGGAGGGCGGCCAAACAACAGATCGCTAGGCAGACGAAGGTTACGACCGAAGAGCATCTGGGATGGGGAATAGCCAGTAGTCTCGTAGACAGCGCTGCGATAGACCAGAAGAAACAAAGAAAACTTCTGATCCCAGTGATACTGATTTCTGGAAACCATCAGTGAGAAGTAATTAAGGATGGTTCTGTTAAACCTCTCCAACATGCCACCCGACTGTGGGTGTAAAGGCGTCGTCTGTGTTTTGTCAATGCCAAGTAGATCACAAAGTCCTTTCATTACAGCAGAGGTAAAATGTCTTCCTTGATCAGAATGTAACTGAAGAGGCACTCCAAATCTGGAAATCCAGCTCTGAACCATTACCTCTGCAACGGTGGTAGCCTCTTGATCAAGGATATGATACGCTTCGGGCCACTTCGTAAAATAACCCATGACAACAAGGATGCATATGTTGCCGTCAGCAGATTGTGACAGTGGTCCCAAGATGTCAAACGTAATCCGTTCAAAAGGCGTTCCTACGTTGTAACGTTGCAGTTTCCCTCGACTACGTTTCTTCGGTGCTTTCTGGGCTGCACAGGCATCACATGATCGGCACCACTTCTCCATGTCAACCCACGCCTTACTCCAGTGGAACCGCTCTCGAACTCTTTACAACGTCTTCATTACTCCGAAGTGGTCTCCAGTTGGACTGCTATGTAGTTTTTTAAGAACGTCTGTGACTCGGGATCTTGGAAGCAATAGCTGCCATCGGGATGTCTTTCCATCATCAGATTCGAACTTCCGATGCAGCACGCCGTTTCGAATATGGAGGGAGTCCCAGATGGCCCAATATTGCTTTGTCGTAGGACTAAAGATGGAAATGTCCTGCCAAGTAGGTGTCGCATTCGAAGACTCCTTTAAATCCTCCAGTCCGGCAGAGATCGCAGCAATATTCTTCTGCATTTCCTCTTTTCCAGAGAATATCTATTTCTTCATCTCTTCTTGACAAGAGAAAATCTCTTTCTCCATCTCTTCTTGGCTCGTTTTCATTTCTTCCCGCCATTCTTGCATGAAAGCAAAAAGCTGATTAAATTTTTCATCTTGTTCTGCCATTGCAGTCCAACTTCTGACACCAGTTGTTGCGTTGATGGGTTCGAAAGATTTGAAGCCAAAGCAGATTAACACCTTCAGAAATTTATTCCGATATAACTCCAGAACTTCTCGTTCTAGTAGACTCAATACAGCTCTTTAAACAACAATAGAGAACAAAACAACAGTTAAAAACTTCACAACACAACTGCTAAAATCGCCGCAAAAGACAATGCAATACAGTTCACTTTCGGAACTCTCTGAATGCTCGTTGAGAGACAGCTAACTCAGTAACTCTACTTAGTCAGTAACTCAACTAACTCCATCACCCGCTCTCTTGGGCTTATATAGGCGAGTCAATCCTTCGTGAATCTTTTAGAGATAGAAATTTGGAGGACTTTCCAGTTCGTAGTCGAAAAGTCCCATACATGTACATGGGGGACCGAAAATGTCGCCAAATGGTCGCCAATTTTGGTGACATTTTGGTGATTTCTGGACAAATTTGGTAACAAAAATTAGTCGCCAAAACCGTTGCCAACTTGGCTCTACCTCGCCAATTTGGTGAGATTGCCATTACCCTATTGTTACATGGCCTGCTCCTTGTAAAACTCGCTTCCCAGCGTTATCTCTGTAAAACTCGTTTTCAAGCATTAGCAGACACGTTGCAGGAAAGCGAAGACAAACGAACTCATGCACTGCCTTATGCGAAATGTACATAAATTTTTCTATTTACATAATTAATGCTACGAAATATTTACAAATATACAGAAATTCGTAACAATATATATATATAAATAAAACTTTCACATTCGCGTACCCAAATTGTTTCTTCTGCCATTCAAACAATTGACTACTAAAATAACTACATATCTCTAGCTGACATATGTAGTTACCCAATATAGTTTACGAAACTAAAACGTTTGAAAGGAAAGTAATATACAGTTGGCGAAAATAGTGTTTAGTCATCAACAATAATTAATGAAAGTATTGTTTTAAAGTATTAGAAACCTGATAGTGCTAATTTTTAATAGTGAGGGTTGCCTTGTGGGAATATATAGAACTAGGGGTGAGGAACATCTCATAACTTTCAGTTATACTATAATCCTCCAAAAAAACACTTTTGAAAAGTAGAAGAACCACCAACCTCAAAAACACTAATAACTTTCTTGCAATAAAAAAATCATAAACATGATGAAAATTTTCAGCCACAAACACAGTGATATAAAAAATGACCAACCTCTGATTACAACTCTCGGTTGTGACTCGCTTAAGAATGTATGCTTACTTAGTTTATTTTTAAATTTTAAGTTCCGCTCCCATAAAAATTTACGCTTCTTGATGTTGGCGCTCGTCATAGGAATATTAACAATGCTTACGTTTAAACTAATTTATGACTGTTTGCTTTCGAGTTTATGGTTTCATTTGGATCGGTAGGAAACACAAAGTGGTGTAAATCTTCATGTTCATGTAATTTTCAAAATACTATAGAGAAATTGCGCTCAAACGCTTGCATTTGAATCTTTATTAAGAATTTTTTAAGTAGGAAACTGTAGTGTTTGTGGTAAGCTTTTGCTTGGTTGATACATACATTTTGGAAAGTTTTTATTGTGTGAGGGTTTTAAAGGTTTGTAATTAAGACGGGGGTGCCAAAGTCAAGCAGCGTAAATTTTTATGGGAGCGGAACTTAAATTTATAAAATAAACTAAGTAAGCATACATTCTTAAGCGAGTCACAACCGAGAGTTGTAATCAAAGGTTGGTCATTTTTTATATCACTGTGTTTGTGGCTGAACATTTTCATCATGTTTATGATTTTTTTATTGCAAGAAAGTTTTTTGTGTTTTTGAGGTTGGTGGTTCTTTTACTTTTCAAAAGTGTTTTTTTTTTTTGGGGATATCAGAACTTTTTTTTAAACACTGGCGACATCTATTTTTTGAATTTGTCCGTTTAATCTTTTTCTATTTATCACCTATGGTACACCTGGTACCAGGAATATTCATAATTCTTCAAACTGAGTTCGACGATACTTTATGTGCAATATTATCTTTAAAATTGATAAACCGGAAGTGGTACCAATAGCATACCTGGTACTTTAAACATTCATAATTCGTCAAAACAAAAGTCCAACATGCCATATTTATCTTGGAAATTGATAAACCGAAAGTGGTACTACCTTTGCTACACCTGGTACCTTAAACATTCATAATATGTCAAGACATACCCAACGACACCCAACATGCCATATTTATCTTCAAAATTGATAAACCAGAAATAGTACCACCTATGGTACACCTGGTACCATGAATATTCATAATTCTTCAAGTTGAGTTCAATGATTTCTTACATGCCAAAATCTACTTGAAAATTGACAAATTGGTTGAATGCGGACGGCAGTAACCATCAAAATCGACCACGAACCAGCAATAGAAACTTGTGTATGGCAACTCAACCCCAAAAACTTAAAGAAATACGTAGCCATCGACAAAGAGCCTGTCTGCCAAGTTTCAACTCGATTGGTTAGTTTGTAAGAACAACGACCTATTTTAGGGCATAATAACGACTAATCAGTCCGGGACCCACAGCTTAACGTGGATTCCGAATCACAACGAACATCCACACCTAACCCAGGAATCAAATCCGGTACCTTTAACATACAAGACCAGAGCGTTCATTCCATTGGAAATTTATTCTAATAAATTGTTACAAATAAATATTACAAGTTTTTTACAGTCTAAATATTGCAATATAAATTATTTTTATTATACCAGGTATTGTTTTGGTTCACATAATAACCCATTGATATTTGACAAAATTTAAAATATTTTCTTAACAATTTTAAAATTCACTATGAAATTACAATTTTGATGATATATGATTCTACGATTTCATTCTACAACGGAAAGAAAACAAAATCAACACATTTTTAAAAACGAATGACATTTGTGCAAATTCCATTAGCCAATCGCAATGCGTGGTTCATTTAGTCCTCTGTCATGGGAGTTCCTAGGGGAGTGCACTTGCACAACCTGGCTTTTGAAAATTAAATTAAAATTTGTGAAAAAAAGTGTAAATTCCAAGGGGGGGGGGGGGCTTTTCTTTCTAAGTAGCATTGCACAATTTAATGTTTAATTTCCTACTTTTTAGTATCCCTTAGGTGCTAAGCATAAAAGTACTATTTTTCTTATTTTGACGAAAAAGTTGAGTAGGTAGAGGGCTTGAAAAATAATTATTGTGAGGACCTCGGCCAATTACGTTATGCCACCGGCGTTGATCGTGACCTCCGATATTAAGAAGGCCATCTAACTATATGATGACGTCACCTGTGGTGGATACACTTTTCCATTCTGTTAGTGAGGGAAGACATTATTTTTGTGTGACGAAATATTTTATCTTCCTTATTTTACGTTTTGTAAAGATATTTCAAGTAATTGGATAATTTATTATTTTGGATGGATTATTTTATTTCTTTGACAATGTAAAAAATAAGATTATCCTTACATTTTAAAACACTAATTTTGTACCACTTGAGGTTTTAAACTTCGTCCATTCCCGTATAAGTATGATCAAGTATAATCTGTTTTTTTTTTTTTTTTTTTTTTTTTTTTTTTTTTTTTAAAGTAATTTTAAAATATTTCTAAATGTTTGAAATGTGAAAGGAAACAAGAAAAATATCAATTCAAAACATTGATAAATACAATTGATAAAACATAAGAAATATACACAATAAACAAAACACAGATAATACAACAGTTGAAATACTACAACTATATTCAAGTTTCATATTTTCAGAGAAAACCTACATTTGGAGGAAATATATATAGTACATTTTTTTTCTTTTCTTTTCAATTATGTTTTCCAAGACAAGCATGTACCTTACAAAAACTAATCTTATCCAGTCTTATCAAATGCCTCTTTTGAATGTACACAATCATTTGGATGAAAATGCAGCTCGCATACCTTAAATAGAAGACACACATTTCTAAACAACTCTATAGAATTTTTAGCAAAATATCCATGTTAAATTTTTATTTTATGTTGGTCATTTTTAAAGGCTAGTAAAGATTGGGTAAAACTTCCAAGTACGGTACGAATTCTGCGCCAAGAATTGTTTTCATAAAACAGCGTCAAATGATGTCAACCATAGGTTGTTTACTTGTCATTAAAAAAAAAAAAATGACGGCGGCTGCCATTGTTGGCGAAAATCACTTTCATATAGAATTCGCACCGTACTGAGAATTTGAACCAAAGATTGTTTTCTAAACTTTCATTTGAAAAATAAAAGAAAAAAGTTTAAACCAATTAAAAGTTATCACTATTGTAAATATTTAGCATTTCTTTTTTGCACTTAAATAAAAACTTCTAAAAAATTGTACACTTATATTTAAAAACACATTAAAAATTTTATTAAAAAGTTAACACTCACCTTGCTGTATTTCGTTGGGACAAAAAATTTTCGATGTATCGCACGCCACCATTTTTTTTAACACTGTCATCGGAATTGAATTTGAATATAGAAATCTTACCAATAGTTCTGGAGTTCCTGTTGTACTTTAGAACGGAACAAGGACTCGGCATTTTGTAAAATTTACACAAATATTAAACGTACAAATCGTCCATAATAACCATCGAACGACTAATAAAAGCAGAATTTGAAGATCAGTGTATCCACTTCTAAATAAATTTTAGCTCGAGATAGCTTAAACTTATATCCACGGCTGATGACGTAGAAAGAAAAACATGGCGGAGTTGTATGGCCTTCTACATATCGATGGTCACGTGTTGATACGTCCGGTCAGAACACAAATTCAACTTTGAGGAATGTTTTTACTCGAGGACAGGCGACAGGGAAGTTACACAAGAAAGAGAGAAGGTTTTCACAGAAAGCAGCCATATATACATTAAACTATTAATACAAATACTAGGGGGCTTCGCCCCCTGCTCGCTAACGCTCGCCAACCCCCAAACGCCTCGCTGCGCTTGGATTGAGCGGCTTTGCCGCTCGAATTTGTGGTTAAAACATCTTGCTGCGCTCAAATAGGTTTGCCAGCCATAAAAAATGTAACCAAATTTTTATAAATTTAATGTAAAGCCTAATAGAGAAAACACCCAAATTGCAAGTTTCATAATAGAAAGTTAAATATACTATCCGCCAACATTCTGACTTAAAACTTCATTAGCTATGCCCTAACATTAAAGTCCCAATATCTTTTATTTATTCTGATAAGTCGCCCCGTTAGAGAACGACGTCCAACGCGAAGCATTTTCTGGATAGAAATACTTCAAAACAATAATTACTCTAATACAAAAATGCTTCAGAAAAACAGAAAAAATCAACTTTGAAACGAAGAGTTTAAAAAGAGCTATAAAATTAGCAACGGGTTTGTTGTTTACATAAGTAAGGATAGCTTTAAAATTAGCAACGGTTGGTTGGTTGGTTGAACCCCCGAGCAGCCGGTTTGTTGTTTACATACGTAAGATGTTGCCAATCATATATTCAAAATCATTGAGGCTTTGTAGTAGCTTAATGATGAAAAATATTGAAATTTAACTAATTAATAAAATGTTAATAAATTATTTTGGCACGTTTTGGCAAATCTACAGCTTATTTCCTTTAAAATGACACCTTGATCATTGAAATTGGTTGAGTAGTTTAGGCGGACGGACTAACCCCAAAAAACGTATTGCCTATTAAATATATAGATATTTTTCTGAAAGAGATTGCTGTTTGGTGATATATTTCCTTTTCGAAAATTTTCTGGTGATTTTCTTGAACTTTAGATTTGATGATTTGTTTATTTATGTGTGGCCTGCAAATCTGCGCAGGACTAATTAACCCAATTACCGTAATTCAATCTGTCTGAAACTTGACACATAGATTCGTGGTCGATGAAAATGTATTCTATCACGTTTTGGGGTTTGTCACAAAAAGGCTGCTTTTGGACACAGGCCTAATTAACTTAATTACTGACATCCAATCGAGTTAAAGGGGTCTGGGACTCAAAATTTTAAATCCTTCATTTTTATAATCATTTTTCTGAAATTTTTTATGCAGTAATGTATGGTTCTTTAAAACTTTAAAAGCTATTTTAAGTTTTCAAATTTTAAAACTATTTTTTTTTTAAATTAAAAAACTTCAAAATTTTGATATTTCCTAAATTTGGTATGACTAAAAAACTTTTTTAAAAAATCTCTTCATTTTTGCATAAAACTACTTATTATAATTCATTTAAAAAATTGTCTTTAAATTCTTCAATAAAGTAATTAGAAAAAATTGTAAAAAGTATTTAGTGCAAAAACTGTATAAAATCCATAGCATACGAAGCTCAAAAATCTTTTTTGAAAAAAGTTAAATAAAAAAACATCATTCATGAAGTCAAATTAAAGAAATATATATGAAAAATAATTGTGGAACGTTTCATAGATTTATATAAAGTAATTTTTAAGCTATATCAATTTAAACTCATAAAAGAGACAAAAAGCCATCACAGAGAAAAAAAAGTTTCAAAGTTCAAAATAGCACGTCCGAGATACAGTTAACATGTCACAAAAACTTCAATATTACAAGTTCTACTAAAGATAGAAGCAAACTTTTTATGCCATTTTGTTTAAAAATATTTGCATTATTTTTTACAATAATAATTTTTTTAATTTTTAAAACTTTGAGTCCCAGACTCCTATAAAACTCAGTAGAGAATCTCGTTGTAGATCAGCGATTCTCAACCTGTGGGGCGCGATCAAACTAGAGAGGAGGCGCGAGAATATCCAAGAGAAAATATTATTTAAAAAAATTTATTAACTGACTGAAAGGAAAGCACACATACACGTAGAAAACAAAATACATTTCGACATATTTAACAAATAAAGTAAAACAACTTACTAAATTAAAACTTACTTAATCAAAACATACTAAACTAAAAACAAATTTAATAATTATTAGAGACTTCCTTGGGCCAGTCTTGCAGAACAAAGTTTTTCAAAGGAAGGCTTTGTATTAGAAATAGCCACTCTCAGTTACGTTTCTATATTTAGCCGAGATCTATATTTTGTCTCCACAGCAGAAAATCCAGTTTCACAAAGGTAGGATGTTGAAAATGGTAATAGAATGCGAAATACTCTTGTTTATAGTGCAGAAAAATCATCTTCTACTCCTGCCCAAAATTCAAACTGTGATTTATTACTAAATTGTCTTTTGGTTTCGCCACTTATCGTGAAGTCTATGAATTTTTCTTCCTCATCAATTGAGAGTCCTTTGGGAGTCTTATGAAATGGATCCCTAACCCACTCGTAACTTGCTATCAGTTTGTCGTCAGAAAGAAAATACTTTTTAAAATTCTTTGTCAGCATGGCTAAATGATTTTCAATGGTTACAAAAACAACATTTACACGTTCTTCTTCAGCCTTGTAAGTTTTAGTACAATCATACACATTTGCAAACATTTGTTAGGTTTTTTTAGCTTTAAATTTCTGCTCTACAATTCCAATTTTCTACAAAAAGCATTAACTTTATTACTCGTGTCCAACATATGTGTATTTGCTCCTTGGAGTTGAAGGTTCAAGTTATTTAATTTCTCGAATATGTCGACCAAGTAGCTCAATTTAATCACAAATAAACCATTGCGAAAATTCTCGGTTTTCGATCCGTTTTCTTCTTCTTAGAAAAAGGCGATTTCTTCTCTTAATTCATAAATACGTTGCAAAAATTTCTCACGTGATAACCATCTTGCCACGTAATAAATTAGTAACGCTGATTGTACTGAACCTGAACCCATTTCTTTACAAAATGGGGAAAAGATTCTCGATTTCGGAGGTCTCTTTTTTATATAATTTACTACGGTTATAACCGTAGTTAACTCAATATTCAGACCAGGACTCATTTCTTTCGAAGCCAAAGCTTCTCTGCGGATCATGCAATGCATCCAGACGCACTGAGGCGATTTTTGATTGACAAGTGCTTGTATACCTTGGAATCTTCTGGACATTGAATGAGCACCATCAGTGCATATTCCGACGCAATTTTTTCATTCTGTATTTGCCACGTTCATAAAATCATTTAAAATAGCAAATAATGCGAGCACTGTTGTTCATCTTCAACTATATCGCCAATTCGACGAGCAACAGTGTCATTTGAAAAAGGTATGGACTGCAATTGTTTTAAAAAAATTATCTCCAAACATAGTTTCTACAATCTCAATTGCTGCAGGCAAAATAAGCCCTTCACCAATGGTGTGAGGTTTTTTACATCTAACTATTTTATATGAAACTTTGTAAAATGCAATTAAAGCTTTTTTATTCAAAAAGTTTCTTTAAAAAATGATTGTTGCTTTTTATCTGATTTTAATTTTAATTCGAAGAATTTTCTGGGTTTGTTGACCTACTCACTATGAAGCGTTTCCAAATGTCGTTTGAGTTTAATAGGTTTCGTGCTGTCTGCGGCCAATATTTTTGAGCAAATGATACACAAGTGTCTTTCTTCTTCATTTACTCCAGTACTGGTAAACTCAAAATTTAAGTATTCTTGAGAATATTTTCTTGATTTTATTTTTAGAACTACGTTCGTCTGTGTACTTGTTGATGCTTGACTATCGTCTAATGCTCGCTTACTTCTGAATGAAAATTTATCCATGACTCTGCATAAATCTGCTCCCGTGAATATTTAATATGGGGAATTGCAATTAACACGAAAACATATATAACATACACGATATATTCGATAGCGATAGAAGGATCGACTAGAATGAGACTAGCTGGAATTGAAACATGTGTTATTGAACATTTTCCTTCTTCCTATGAGAAAACATTTGCTCTGCGTATGTTAGAGACGGCATCGGTCGTGTTCGCTTGGCAAAATGCCAGATGTGGTTTCTCGCCAACATTGGCTCACTTTTACTCTTGTTTTGGCAGTTAGTTAAAAATAATTAAAAAACAGAATCCAAAATACTCAATATACATTATTTTTGTATACATTTTATTGTAAATGGGGGCGCTATTTAAATTATGATTGAAAACTAGGCCGCGAATGCTGAAAGGTTGAGAAACGCTGTTGTAGATGACAATCTATTGAATATTAGTAAATAGTCCGAAATGGATACTTTCTTCGTAGTGATCAAAAACTATGATATCTAGATTTGAGCTTAATAACTTGCAATTGCACCTAAAAATTGACAATCCATATTATAGAGGTTAATCCATATTAGTAAGTTATCCATATTAGTAAGTTATATTAAAAATTTTATTTTTATAAGTTATATTTTGTGAAATCTGTTCTAAACACTATCTTTTGAATACCACGAGAACTACTTTGAAGATAATAATAATAATAATAATAATAATAATAATAATAATAATAATAATAATAATAATAATAATAATAATAATAAGATAAACATTCATATTTTTTCTTCTTTTTTTTTTCTTCCCCTTTTTCTTTTTTGTATTCTTTCCATTTTTTTCTTGCACTAGTTTTTTTTTATTTTAACATGGTTGCGTCGGTTACCAAATAAAATCTGCAGAGGAGAGGATTATAAAATATACACCGTGAGTTTTTTATTAACAAAGCGAAAATTATTGCATAATTGTTATTTGACAATTCAATAGGAATTGCAATCCACATTTCTGAAAAATTAACGATTAAAACAAAATTCTATCACTCTTGCACCCCCCTGCTAATAAACCTGCGGGCGTCCATGTCCTCTGTGATGAAATGACTGTGACGTCAGCTCGCATATCCTCCACATTTATACTTTATATTCAGCCTATAGTATCTTGCAACAAAATGTTATTGATTAATTTTTCAATGGAGATTTCCCGAAATTAAAATGTTTTTGAAAGTTAACTCTCTCTATATTGTCATACAGTTCAAATAAAACATGCAACTTGAAGAACAAATATTTCTCTTTAATTCTATCTCTTCAAAAATTAAATTATTTCAATTTTTAAAATGTTATAAGCCATATAATTATAGTCCAATTCGTTCTGCCTATACTTTAACGTTACGTTCATTCTCACTTAAACCCAACATGTCGGAAAAACTAACATCAAAATGATAGCAAACCTGTTTGGCAACTTTTGGCATATATATTTGAACCTCAATTACAAGCTGATCGCCTTTATCTGTTGCCAAATTATGAAATGAAAAAAAGGGGTTTTAAATTAATTAAAAATAGAAAAAATTACTTAATGAAGTTCAAACCAGCGTAGGATTTTAAGTTGAAACATTCCGCATCCTATAATTCATTCCATTTGAAGATATATAGTTTAGTTAGGGCTGGACGTTTGTCTAACTTTTTACAACAAAATCGGGCTAGAACTCGTTTTTTTATTTCGTTTTGGAAATTTCAATATTTTTTTTCTTCGTTGTCTTTTATTCTAGGTACACAATTTTTTTTTTTCCTTTTTTTTCCCTTCTTTTCTTTGAAAGATATCACCGAGACGAATCTATGGTATTTTTTGTATAATTATGTGAAGTTTCATAAGCGCGTTAGAAAATAATCAATTTCTGGTTTTTCGCTGGAAGTTGTGCAGATAATAGATACTTACTGTCGTTTTCTGCCCTTTTAAGGTTGGCGGCGAAATGACCGTTTCGTCTGATACTGATTTGGATTTGTGTCATTTATCGTTTTTATATTTCTATTCTTCGTTTAAAAAAAATAGCCAGTTTGGCGATTTTTTTTGCGATAATTCTTATGTAGGTCTAAACAAAAACAAACAACAAAAAACCATTTTGTCAAAATGGTGCTTTTGGCGATATACTTTTCAATAATTCTTATAATATCCTTTCTTATAAGTGAAACTGAGAAGAGGAGAACTTATGAGCTATGTTCAAGCAAAGAGATGTGTTGAAAGTATTCGTTTTTCAACTAATGGTAGATCCCACGTCCACCACCTCTACCCGCAGACCAAATTTGAACATCGTAGTATTTGTTCGGGAGTTATGCTGACCACAGACACACATTTTTTCTAGATCACTTTTTTGTAATCAAGATGTTCCAAAACGTGGAGAAATGCAAAAATCAGTTGTTCCCTTGCTTTAATTTTAAGATCAGCTTTTCATATTACAACACATCATCAATCTTCTTTACTGCTAAGACTAGTTGAGAGCATTTGTGTTTTATAAAGCAGAAAATTATTTATTTGAGAAGGTTTCTACATAAATAGTTTAAATTAAAAAAAAAAAAAAAAGAACTAGTTCACATTCATAATCCTCACCTGACTATGTTTCTATTCCACGTTAAAGAGAATGTCTAAAGAAATATACTGTTGCGTGGACGGGTTCGAAAGATTTGAAGCCAAAGTAGAATTCAAAACTTACAGAAATTTATTCCAATATAATTCTTCACAAATTCTCTTACAGCTCCAGAAATTCTCATTCTGGTAGACACAATACAGCTCTTTTCACAACAATAGAGCACAAAACAGCAGTTAAAAACTTGACAACACAACTGCTAAATTGCCGCAAAAAACAATGCAATACAGTTCGCTTTAGAACTGCTCGGAATGTTCACTGAGACTCAGTAATTCCAGTCAACTAATGGACTCAGCTAACAACTAACTTCCCCGCTCTCTTGGTCAGCCTTATATAGGGCAGGTGAATCTTCGTGAATCTTCTAGAGGTAGATATTTGGAGAACTTTCCAGATCGTAGTTGAAAAGTCCTATACATGTACATGGGGATCGAAAATGTCGCCAAATAGCCGCCAAGTTTGGCGACATTTGGCGATTTCTCGCCAAATTTGGCGACAAAAATTAGTCGCCAAAACCGTCGTCAATTTGGCGAGATTGCCATTACCATAATGTTAAATGCCCTGCTCCTTGTAAAACTCGCTTCCCAGCGTTACCTCTCTAAAACTCGTTATCAAGCATCTTAAGAGACTCATTGCAGGGAAACAAACTAAAGACGAACTATTGCACTGCCTTATGCGAAAAGTGCATAAATTTTACTATTTACAAAATTAATACTACGAAATATTTACAAATATACAAAAATTCGTAACAATACTTTTGAAATTTGCATTTTTAAGTTATATTTTATTAGCATTTGTGTATGTGTGTTATGTTCATTTTGTATCCCCCAAACAACTAAAGATTGTAAAATAAACCTACAAGTCATCTAAGAAAAAAAAAGTTGTCATAAGAATGTGAACAATGTTTGCCTTTAAACTAATTTATAACTCTTTCCTCGAATTATGGAAGAAATAACGATGGGGTCCAAAGTTGCGTACAGTTTCATGTTCGCGTAGATTTAATTTTCGAAGTACTTTTGCTTTCAATTATCCATATATATACAAAGGATAATGAAAGTACAGCATTCGATCAAAAAAAAAAAAAAAATCGATTTTTTTCTTCTTTTCGTATATTTCCATGTTTCGGAACATCCTGATTTCAAAAAAGTGGTCTAGAAAAAATTTATGAGTGTCTGTGGTCAGCATAACTCCCGAACAAATTGACCTACGGTGTTCTAATTTGGTGTGCGAGTTAGTGGTGACCTATCATTAAGGTCTTCGCCAAAAACGTGCATGTTGTAACATCATAGAGAACTTAGTTTTGTCTCGCTAGGTGGCGCTGCCGAGAGTTTTGGTGTGCTTGTTTTGGTTTTGAAGACAGATGAAAGAAGACGAGACTAAACGACTGAAAGAAGAAGAATGGCAAAATCTTTATATCTATAATTGTTTCTCTTAAATCTAAAATGTTTCGTGTTTGTTGTGTGAAATGTGCCTTGTCCCATGATTCATCCATGTGTGTGAAATAAAGATCCTTTTCTATGGAAACGGTGTTCTTGATAATGGTACAATGCGCATAAGGTTGTAATTATGTAAAAATCATGTTTTTAGCAATTACTAAAAATCTGCTCGAACGATTCTGATTAAAATTTCTGTGTTAATGCCTCTTAAGGTATTCTAATCATCCCCATCTTCGAAATTCTTTTAGAAATGCGATAAAAGCGTAAAAAGTTGACTCACCTATTCACCACATCTATTCACTGGATTATTTATGAGCTACATTGTAAGGAACTACCGTTTCATTATCTTAGAGAGAAATTTGATGAGAAAACATCAAGGTCTGAGGCGTAAATGGAAAAATTTGCGTAATTGGTATTTGAAAATACTGGAATAGTTGGAAAAATATGCAGAAATTGAAAATCGCTATTTTGGTCCTAAAAAATTAATTTTGCTTTTGAATATGACATATACATTAAATATTTTAGTACTGACCAACTGCTTTTATTCAAATTTCACAAGCAATATCGTAAGGTTGTTTTTCAAAAGATTTTTTAATACAAAGACCATGGAGGGATTGCCAATTTCCAGTTGTTCACTTTTTCAATTTTCATTTTACTCATTGCAACAGCAAACAGCCATCTCAAATGCTATTTCTCACTTTATTATGTAAATTTATGCCACCATCATGTTTTATATTAAAAGTTAGCCATAGCTGCATAAATGGCCATCAAAATGTACAGCAATTCAAAAGTCTATCAGAGTATCTGACAGAAGCGCTATTACGAGTAGCACGTAAGGGAAGCCGTATTTCGGTCACCTGGAAAATATGCTCGCGGCAAGTTAGTTTTATAAAAGAAAACATATCAGACAATTTGTGAAGCCTCGCTTTATGAAAAGTAGGAAACGTTTTAAAATCACACCAGGAAAACAAAAGTATTTCCCAAAAGTAAATTGTTTGGCCCATAATTATATCGACTTACTACAACGGAATGATAGTATCACAAATAACCTCTGATGAGTATTATATTATATGTAATGTCAGCTGTAACATATACCACCAGAGAGCAGCACCTAATGAAAATATAGGTTCATTTCTTAAGTGTAACCTCTTGAGCAAAGAGGGAGAATAAAATGAGAATTTGAAATGAACTGACGCCTGTTTTGTGGTGTTCTGTTCTTTTGTTCGTAAAATGTATCTAAATGCATGATATTAAATTCCGAGTCTACTAAATTAATTGAGAAGTAGAACATAAAATGGTCCGTCGAGTCGGAGATGAACTGGTATAATGAGTGAGTACATTATTTGAATGTCAAGTTTTCCTTTGTGTTGAGATTGCCTTTGTGTTCAAAACTGATATTGAGAGCTTGATAATGTGATTTAAAAGGGCTACAAAAGCAGATTTATATGAAATTGCATAAGAATTGAATATAAAGACAACAGATAATTTAACGGTTATTGAACTGGATGCTCTAATCAAGAACAATAACGAGTACATTAAAAATCCAACTTTGGTTCAAGAACTTGCATCCACAATAATTGAAGAGAGCAAAAGTGAAAAATTGCACAATATTGAACTTGAAAAGTTTTAACTTCAACGAGTGTCATCAGAATTAGAATGACAAAAGTTAAGAAATGAGTTATCAGAAAAGAAAAGTGAAGCGTTTGAGTAATGGGATACTGCTTTGGGCATATCCATTGATTCGCTTTTAAAAAGTGTTCAAGTTTTAACGTGCAAAGTTCCAACTAAACCTGAAAATTGGGGGTTATTTTTTAATTCATTAGAGAGAGCCTTTATGACAAAATGTGTGCCTGATAAATTTAAAGCGGTAATTTTGTTAATATTACTTGGAGATAGAGCTAATAATATCCTAACGTATATTTCGGATGACGAGTTTAATAATTATTCCAAAATTAAATAAATTGTTTTGAGAGAATATGAGCCTACTCCGCAAATGTGTTTAGATAATTTTAAAAAGTTTCAGAAATACGGTAACGAAACTTATTCAAGTGTGAAAATCTTTTTCTATTTTTTCATTGTTATGCGAGCAAAATTGGCCAGTAAGGAGGGGGGGGGGATAATGCTAAATAATCTGATAACAGTTAAAGACATATAAATGATTTTCGAATTGTTCATTAATATTTTTCGATAAACACAGCGTCTTCAATTGATCAAGGATATCTGGTCAGTTTATGAGTGGCTACCATGTATATCTAGGTTTGTTGCGCTTTCAGGTAGGAATAGTGTGATTTTTCAACAGTTTCGTTTTTGTGTGACTTCTATTGTTAATTAGGAAATTTTATTGAATTGATGCCTTTGGATTGCATTCCCCCCCCCCCCCCCAATATTCTTATTGCTTCTGTACCAATATTTCCTTTGCGTTTCTTTTGAGACTTAAGCTTTTGTGCTAGCGATAATTGTTTTTGTTTTATTTAATGGTTGAGGTTAGAGGCCGATATATTCTAAAGTGTCATTAATATTTTTCAATAAGTGCAGCGTCTTCAATTGATCGCGGATGTGCAGATGGGGTCTCTTATTTGGTTTTTCAGAAAACAATGGTTTTTGTGTGAATGCTCAGTTTCATTTTTGTGTGACTTCTATTGTTAATTAGAATTTTTTATTGAATTGATGCCTTTGGTTTGCATTGGTAGCGGTTTCTATTAGTCTAGTTTTTGCAAGTTACAATTTTATGAGATTCACATTAAAATGTTTAATTTTTTGTCGATTTTTCTTTTTCAGTTTACTCGGAGCTAAATATCTCATACACTTGCGATTGGTTACTTTCTAACGTTTGATTTTGTTTTGTGGTTCAATTGTTAATGATTTTTGGTTTTGTAGGTATTTAGTTAGCAATCCACGTTCAATTTTGATCTGTAAATGCTTTTTATTGATTTATTTGAGGATAAGTGTTCTATTTAAAAAAAAAAAAAAAAAAAAAAAAAAACTAATTAAAATTTCGCCATTATACGATAATTCATGCTGAGCTAGAGATAAAATCTGCTTGTGTTAAAAATTTCACAGTTCTCTTTGCATCAGGTAAAAAAATAAGTTAGTATCAACACTTCAGTTCCTTATTTTTTTTTTTTTTAATATAGAGATTTGAAACTAAAGTAATACACCTGACCACTAATTTGCTATAATTTACTAAAACGACTGCAAGTCATGTATTATAACAGTGAAAGTGAGTAGTTCTTGTGGGATCTCGTCAATGTGGGGTGCCCTGCAATTGAGTTAATTTGTTGATATGTGTTCGTTAAGATTTTTTCATTTCATTTCATTTCTGTACTGCTAAACCTGCATTTCGGTTACAGTTTCGGTTTTTTCAAAATTGGAAAAAGAATAATTTGAGAGTACCGGGAATTTTAAACATTCTCAATATTTTTTGTGTGTGTATTTCTTATTTTCTGAGCGTTACATTAAATGTGTGTTCGTTAATATTAAAAAATTTCATTCTATTGTGCTTGGTGCTTTCTCGTAATTGCCTAGCAAAAAGTCGCAATCAGGGTCTCTTACTGCTTGTGTACCAATATTTCTTTTGTGTTTAATTTATGAGTTTAGTTTTTGTGTAAACGATAATTGTGCTTGTTGCAACATTTCATTATTTCCGTTTTCAACTTTTCATCTCGAAGGTAATCGAAAATGCCAATTACTTATTCAATTTATACATTGGGCCTGGGAGGGGGGGGGGAGAACTCTTTTAAAGGCCTGTAAATGGTAATCGAAATTGTCATTCATATTTCAATAACATCAACAACATGAAGGTAGAGGCAAAACAAAGGCACCAATTCACGAATGAATCACAGGAATTGCGCTTCAAATCCCCAGCTATTCTATTTCTTTGGTGTTATCAATAAGCAGCCAAGGTAGGGGGTCACCGAGAAGGGGACGAAGCCCCTTTTGGAGATCACGCAGCGATCTAAAACTCGAGGTCAGCGAGCGCGTTCGAGGGTTGGCGAGCGTTAGCGAGAAGGGGGCGGAGCCCCCTAGTTCTTTGAAATAAAAACACAAAATGCTCACCTCTAGCCATTTCTTTCAATTCTTCCAACCCCATAACTATTTTTTCAGGAGATTCGTTGAGTTCTGTTTGAGCTTTTTCTTTGAAATAATCGCTTAAATTCTTCATCACGAAAGGTATTGATTCTTGTAAGGCACTCGCTTCTTTTTCAGTACGCATTGTAAAGACTTAAGATTTCGTGCTCTTTGTCACCTGTAAAATTTAAAATAGGATAATAATAATAATAATAATACAGGGTTCGTACAGATTTTTTGAAAACAAATTCAAGGACTTTTTAAGGACTTTTCAAGAACCTTCCAAACAAAAAATAAGGACCTTAAAATTAAATTAAAAATAATCTTTAAAAAAAAATAATAATGTTCGACGACGGAAATATAGCATATAATTTGTGAAAAATATTGCATTTTAATTCTTACTTAAGATACTTGACAAAAAGTTCATTATAACTTTAAATTTAAAAAAAAATAGTAAAAATTTGATTGGAGCATTCCGTATCATTTAGATTCGAAGATGTCATTTTCATTAAAATTTAATCATTTTGTCAGTTACATCAAATACAACAACTTTAGTTATTGTACATTATACAACGATAATTTTATTGAATTGTGTTTCACAGGACGATTTCAGTTTCTGAACTTTTTTAATTACGCAAAACAGGTTAAATCTTAGATGCGTAAATCGCATCTAAATAATTTGTTAATCACTGATTAACTGAAATGCATCCAGTAACCACGGAGCTGATCGGGTTAAGAGTGTAAATTTGGTCACAATAGTCTTTATAACAATAATTATTTTTAGTTTCTAAACTTGCTTGACAATAAGGGTTCGAGAGTGGAACTTATGTTCCATGGTGCGTTTGAAAATCCATAACCCAATACATATAACCTTTCTAACTTTCTCAATGCAAAGTTATTTTTGAATTTAGAAATCTAAAATAGTAGGATATACGACCCTTATTACTACAAAAACTTTTCAATAAATACAATTGCTTAGTTTGAATAGTTAACCTCTCATCAGGTGATGTACAGCTTATCAATGTAAACAAAAATCTTCCCTAAAGCCAACCTCATCTGATCTAGACGGTATAAAGTTGGAATCCTCACATTTAACCTTCCGTTAGTCGCGCGCACCTCACCGGGGCATCCCTACACTTTTTTCCTCCTCTACCTTTGCCGACCAAACGGTATAGTGGTTAGCGTGCTAGCTTCTAGACGGCGAGGTTGCGGGTTCGAGTCCCGTGTTGGCATGGGTGTTTGTAAATGTATGTTGGCTTGTCTAATGACGAATGTTTCGGCGCATTATAGCCCTCGTGTTGCTGACGGCGCCAGATAATCTGAATACAACCAACCTCCTCTACCTTTATTTTTATTGAATTACTTGTGATACGATTTTTTAATAAATTTTCATATTTAAGTAGATTGTTTAATACTTTATACCTCCAATGAACTTTAAATTGGTAACAATCAACTATTTAAACTAGAATAAATTTCATTTGGCTTTCAAAAAACCGGAAACACCTCATAGGTGCAACGCGACTAACCATATCGGAAAGCGGAACGCAACTAACAGAAGGTTAAAATCATGCAATCATAAGTGTGAAGTATCACGTAATTTCTAAATAAGAAAACATCCTGAAATGAAAATACTTCTAGTATATCGTAAAAATTATTGTATTTAAATGTAGTTTCCACATTTCTTTTTAATCGTTCTGTACCTTGAAGCAAGAGCTACCAATGTTTAAAAAAAACAAACTTATTAAAATGCTAAGTATATAAGTAAGGTTGGTTGTTTTCAGATTATCTGGCGCCGTCAGCAACACGAGGGCTATAATGCGCCGAATCATTCGTCATTAGACAAGCCAACATACATTTACAAACACCCATGCCAAACACGGGACTCGAACCCGCAACCTCGCGGTCTAGAATCTAGCACGCTAACCACTATACCGTTTGGTCGGCATATAAGTATTGATATCTTTCTTTACATTATTAATGGTTAGAAAACAGCAAAGTTAAGTGTATTTTAAATAGATGCATCACTTTACGATATTATGCGAACTATTAAGCAATAACGCTGAAGTGGCTGGGTTAAGAAGGAATTGAATGGTTGAGCGTACAAACAAACCGACCTTAAAGGCAAAGAAAGGGGCAGTATATAAGAGATAACAAAAATCTCCAAATCACAATTGCAAGTGATTCAAAATTTAATTCCATGTCAAGCAATTTGAGGCGATCCTTTATACAGAAGGTCTGTAAAAGCTGCGCCAAAATCACATTGTCGAGGGTTTTCTGCTACGAGGAAGCATTGAAAACAATTACAAACAAATTACTAAATAAAAATATATTTCCCAACTTTGCAGAAAGATAATGCGTTGCAAGTAAAAACAAATATATCATGAACTTTTACAATATTTAACTTGAACGACTTCGTTACTTTACTAAACGACAACCCTAGCACAATAACGCCAACCAGGGGGTCTCCCCTAACACTTTTAGCATGCGAAACCATCACAGCGCAAACCTAACAACCATCAAATAGGCAGCTTATCCACAAATTTCAAAAAATTGCAGTAGTGTATGGTTAGCTTGTACGCTTGAAATTAATACCCTTCATAACCACTGGATTAAAAAAGATCGTAATGAATCTCATTTTGTAATTGAAATATGGGAAACACGGTTTGATTGGTTAGTTGGTTGGTTTGTGCGCTGAGCGACATCCTTATGCACAATAACGGTTTATCAGGACGGATCTACAACTTAGGTGGATTCCGAACCACAACGAACATACGCGCCTAACCCAGGATTCGAATCTGCCAACTTTGTCATGCGAGGTCAGACAGCTAACCAAACAGCCATCAGAAGGGAGAAATACGATTCGGATATGCTATATAGTTCTGTTGAGTTACTTTACTATGGTATGGTGTATTCTCGTCACCTGAAATGTTAAAAAATATCGTTACTATTCAAAATTGTAGAACCAAGTTGCATTAAGCATTGTAATTGTGAGACAACTTTCCATTTAACCCCTTGGGTACATTTGACGTCTGAGACATAGTCCAGGGAATAGAGACATTTTGCCTTGCAAAAGGTTATGTAGTTCTGATTTTTTAATATGTTATAAAGGTTGGTCTCGTGGTTTATAAACCAAGTTTTCGACCTCCTAACCCTTGTGCGTTCTCTGTGGTGCACCAAAAACTGAGCCGTTTTTCAGTTTATACGTCATAACTCTTTGTCAATGTATTTTAGAAACAAACATTATATTCAAAAGTTGTAGAAAATTAAATTTGCTACAACTTTAGTACACAAAGTGTTTTTGTAGACCTATTATGAAAATAGTTATGTCGCATCAAAGTCAAAACTTTTTCTTAAAAATGCTACTTTTTTAAGATTTGTGTCAAGTTTTTTGATTCTATATCCTTAATAGTACGTCTTAGAGAAAAAGTTTGTGAATAAAAGGTGTAGAACAATAAATTTCCTACAAGTTTTACATACTAACTTATTTTCTATGACTAATAACAAAGGAGTTACTCTGCTTTGTGTATTTTCAGTGGTGCATCAAAAAAAAAAAACGTTTTTCAGTTTATAGATCATAACTCTTTGGCAATGCATTTTAAAAACAAACATTCAATTTAAAAGTTGTAGAATATTAATTTTTCTACAACTTTTGTGAACAATTTGCTTTAGTAAAGCTATTATGTAAAGAGTTACGTAGCATCAAAGTAAAAACTTTTTCGTAAAAATGCTGCTTTTTTTAGTTTTTTGCTGAGTTTTTCAATTATATCTTCATGACAATAAGTTGTAGGGGAAAATATATTATACAAAAGTTGTAGATGTATAAATTTGCTATATGTTTTATACAAAAAGTTACTATCTTAGACTAATAACTAAGGAGCTACTCTTCTTTGAAGGTTTACGAGATGATAACCTATAATATTTTATGTATAGGTAGGGGTATAAAAATAGCTTCTTACTGCATAGTCTGACACTTTTAATAAAAAAATAAAACAATATGTATATATAATACTAATGATAATGTAAAATAAAAAGTGGAAATATATTAAATAATGAATATATATCTATATACAATAACGGTAATATCAATTTACCTTTTTCGCCATGGTGCACCAAAAACCTTAAGAATTCTGAAATTTTGGATTTTTTTCAGTATACCGATCATATCCTTTTTCCAATGTATTTTATAGGGAAAAATTATATTTTAGTTTGTAAAGTATTAAATTTTCTACAACATATGTTTGTGCAAAGTTTGTTTTGTAGAACTATTGTTTGAAAAACAAATTGTATAAAAAGCATCAAAGCAAAAACTGTTTCGTAAAAATACCATTTTAAGATTCTTGTCGAGTTTTTAAATGATATCCATAAAAGTATATCACAAAAATTGTAGAACCCTAAATTTCCTACGTTTTATATACAGAGTTATTTTATAGGATTAATAACAAAAGAGCGACTAGTAAGATCTAATATTAAAAACAGTTTCTTACTGCAAAGCCTGACAACTTTGATAAAAAAATAAAACAATATAGGTATTAAAATAATAGTATTATATAAAAAAAAAAAATTGAAATATTATAAAAATGTATATAACTATATATAAAATTAGTAAAATCAATAAAACTTACAATTTAGAAAACTTATAACTTCCTAAATTGTTTTTCGTTTAGCCACGAAGGCTCGGCTAGTTCCTCAGCTACTTCTCAAATTAAGAGTTCTGTTGGGTCGTCTTCAATTATGATATCCGCTATATTGTCACAGGTTTGCCCATGACAGTTTTTACGTATTATGGAGCACTTGAGACCGGCCTTTCTACAACCGCAGGCCTTAGTGCATCCTATATTGCACTGGCAGAAAATGTAGGTCAGAATTGATTGAGGAGCTGAATCCCTGGTGGTTCTAATAGGATGAAGCCCTTTACTGTCCTTCTTCCACCCCCAGACCAAAGGATTTTTCATTTGGCCCATCCATGTCTTTACTTGATGGTATGTGCGAAAGACATGGTGTGTAGCAGCTTCTTGGGTCGGTGGTAGTTTTGACAGATTTAACTTTCAGCCAGTTGTTGATTTGGAAAATTGCTTATAACGCAAAGCATTATAGTTCTTGCCCTGACAGTACCATAGATAGGAACAAGAATGCTTGATACTGCTTCAGTGAAGCTTGAAACACTGGCATTATGATCTAGGAAGATCTTTGCAAATTCCTGTAATATTGGACACGACGAAGCAGCCATCATTACAACGCATGTAATCTAATACTAAGTAACTACACTGAGTGGTTGATATTCTGTCGGGATGGTTAGTGGTGGGGAGGGGTGAGAAAGAAAGCACTTGAACATTTCTTTCGGTTCTTCTAATCTTCTTCCATGAATTCGGCAGTGGCAAATCTCAATCAACAGTATATGGTGTTTTCTCGGAAACTGACACCTTAAAAGAATTCCTTTACATGTCACATATGCCACCCGACTATTCTATCTCAAAAGATCTGTACCCCACGTGGTTTAGAATTAGCCACTTGAATGCAGTCTATTTCTCATTTTTATTTTCGAATGCAGAAATTGTTGGTGTATCACAGCAAAATGGTAAATTTTGTATTACTATTATTATCTATAGATATATACATTATTTAATATATTTCCACTTTTTATTTTACATTATCATTAGCATTATATATATATATATTGTTTTATTTTTTTTTATTAAAATTGTCAGACTATGCAGTAAGAAGCTATTTTTATACCCCTACCTATACATAAAATATTATAGGTTATCATCTCGTAAACCTTCAAAGAAGAGTAGCTCCTTAGTTATTAGTCCAAGATAGTAACTTTTTGTATAAAACTTATAGTAAATTTATACATCTACAACTTTTGTATGATATATTTTTTCCTACGACTTATTGTCATGAAGATATAATTAAAAAACTCAGCAAAAAACTAAAAAAAAAGCAGCATTTTTACGAAAAAGTTTTTACTTTGATGCTATGTAACTCTTTACATAATAGCTTTACAAAAGCAAATTGTTCACAAAAGTTGTAGAAAATTTAATATTGTATAACTTTTAAACTGAGTGCTTTTTTTAAAAATGATTTGCGAAAGAGTTATGATCTATAAACTGAAAAACGTTTTTTTTTCTTTGGTGCACCACTGAAAATACTCAAAGCAGAGTAACTCCTTTGTTATTAGTCCTAGAAAATAAGTTAATTTATAAAACTTGTAGGAAATTTATTGTTCTACAACTTTTATTCACAAACTTTTTCTCTAAGACGTACCATTATGGAGATATAATCAAAACACTTGACACTAATCTTAAAAAAGTCGCATTTTTACGAAAAAGTTTTGACTTTGATGCGACATAACTATTTTCATAATAGGTCTACAAAAAAACTTTGTATATAAAAGTTGTAGCAAATTTAATTTTCTAGGACTTTAATAATAACATTATGTTTGTTTCTAAGATGCATTGACAAAGAGTTATAACGTATAAACTGAAAAACGGCTCAGTTTTTGGTGCACCACGGAGAACGCACAAGGGTTAGGAGGTTGAAAACTTGGCTTATAAACCACGAGACCAACCTTTATAACATATTAAAAAATCAGAACTACATAACCTTTTGCAAGGTAAGACCCCTTTTTCAGTCTCTATTCCCCGGACTAAAACGTCATTCACTTTTTTCCCCTAGGAGCGGATGACTTGTCTAAGACGTCAAACCAAAAATCCTTTGGGTACATTTGACGGCTGAGATTCGTCATGCACTTGTTTTGCCTGTTAATAATGACGAACCTAATTCGTCATTCAAACTAGTTTGATTGGATAGATTTTAATGTCACAAGAGCCATGATTGGTTAAGTCAAACATCGGTTGGTTTACCTATACTTTAAAAAAAAAAAAAATGTTTGGCAGTATTCCTTTAAAGTTCCTTTATTGTTTTGAACCAACAGTTCAAAACGCAAGAATTTTCCCAAATAAATCCGTACCCAAGGGGTTAAAAGACATTTTATCTCGCTATCAAGGTAGAAACTTCGGGTTAAATCCTTAATTTTCAATCATTCCCCTGTGCATTTGAATTGACTCTCCGTAAAACTCACCCGATCGTACAATTTGACGCAGTATGGCCCTCGTGTTGCCCTTGCACCGTTAAACTTAAACCAACCAACCCGTTCATACAATCTTCCCCGCCCATATAAACTCTTTAAGTGCCATGAATATTTGAATGCAGGTTAGTTTCTCAACGATTATTTCACAAATAAAACATTAAATAACACCTCAATAAAAAAAAAAAAAAGGATTTTACTGACAACTAACCCTAAGTTTCATCAACGATAAAAGAATACTAAACCAACAACTGTAGAATTCAGTGTAATTTTACGTCAAAAGCAGAAATACCTATACGATCAAATGACTTCTGTTCACATTAGTTAAGACAGGAACAAACACCTTATTTTCTCCAATTCAGTTTTCAAACCATATTTGAAATTTAAAATAAGATGGCAATAAAATAACTTATAAAAACAAAGTTTGCATTATAAATCCTTTATATGCATTGTCAATTTTTATATTCGTTAACACAGGCGCCGATTCTCTAAACAGCGTGTGCTTGGTATTTGCATCTAATTTTAAATATCAAAAGCACTTCTATCAGCAAAATAGGCGGCAAACTAAGTTAAAATTTATTTATTAAAAATGAACGTACATTTATGCTTTCATATCCAAATATCACTTATTTATTCTTATTAAAGTAATTTTTTATTTATTTAAAAAAAAAAAAAAAAAAAAAAAAAAAACGGCAGCAGGAAAGAGTTTCAACAATGGTCGGTTCAATGCTTTTTTTTGTTAATACGATTGGATGATGACAAGTTGGTTTATTTTTATTTCGTAAAAGCAACCTTTTAATGACAGTTACAACCGCAAAATTTGATGGAATGCATCGTCATCGACATCATCTGCTAAGTACAGCAAGGAGGTTAATTAGGCATCCGCAGATTTGCCCTCCTTCGACAAACCCACAAAATCGAAGTTAAAATGAAGGATTTAGAAATAAAAATTAAAAGTCGTAAACTTAGATGCATAGGCAGCAAGAGTCCAGATATGGTTGGTGGTGCAAATAAAGTAAAAAATACAAAATCAGTGAGTACTTACAAAAAAGATCCTAATGCAATTGTTTCAATGCTTCACCTTTTATAATTCGTATTGTCCGAACAACCGCACTAGAAGGGTGTTACTGTTTCATGTTGCAGAAATATTTTGAATTATTAGTTTTTTGTTTTAATTTTGGCAGATCTATATTTTCGTACGCTGAACGCGGTTGCAACAAGAAAAAAAGTTTCAACAAATCAAAATTTGAGTTGACAAGTTGACCTTCACTTACCAGTCATGAAATCCTGTACAAGGGCAGAAGGCTCATACATTTTAATATTCAAAATAGACATACCCAGGAAAACAGTTTAATAGATGCTTTTTTTCATCATGAATAATTTATTAATATGATAATCCTCACAATTCAGAATTACATTATTTATTAAAAATACATTTCAACTACGGAAAGAAAAATAAAGGGAAATAAATTATGAAAGTTTTTTTTTTAATTAGGAGATCAGGATTTTTTATCTATGGAAGTTTCTGAAATACACACGCAAAGAAAGAAAAAAAGGAAAAACAAATGTTTTTTCAAGAACTTTTCAAGAGCCCTCAAAAATTAAAAAACTTTCAAGGACCTTCAGATTAAAAATAAGGAGTTTTCAAGAACTTTTCAAGGGCATTTGGAGACATTAAGTAAAAATAAGGAGTTCTTAAGGACTTTCAAGAACTGTACGAATCCTGTAATAATAATAATTACAATAATAATTATAGTAATAATTTGCTTTTGACTATACATAAAAAACTTTACGGACACGATAATTAAATTAAATATATATTCGGACACTATCCTTAGATACAAAAATTGTAATTGGACAATCTACTTAAAAAAAACCACACAGATACTTAATCTAAACATTAAAAAATACATTTAAGTTAAATAATAAAAATCATTAACACAGTTTACGATGCTTAGAAAAATAGAAGAAAATTCATTGCATTTACAAAAAAGTCTGATTTATCAAATGTTTTAGAATAGTATACTTATCATCAGTCAGTCAATGACAAATGTTTCAAATTTACCTGTTGGCTCAGTAACGCAAATTCACCTTGAAACAAGCTGAACAATCTAACTAAAGCTCTATTGCGATATTTACTAAAAATAATTGTTATTCAAACATCTGATTCCGAGCTGAATACTTCGATTTTGTAATATTTACCTGGCATTTAGAAATGGGTACAAAGTACATTTCACATATAAAGTACTTGGCAAAGCGATTTACACTTATCGCCACCTTTTATATATGTCGTTAGTGATATCACAAGAGTATCAGTAAGAAAAAAATGCTCCATAGACAGAATTTTAAAACTTTTAGGCCTTATCTCATCAAAAGTGACTCAATATATCTGTCATTTAAAGTTGAATTCCCAACTCGCCACTTTATTAATTATTACCAATTGAGAAACCCGATAGAAATCTAAACATAAAAAAGAAAACTTAATTAAATGTCAGAATTTAACCTATATTTTCCCCTTATCACGAACTCATAATTATCTTCAAAAATTACGCAGTCTAACAACACATTGACACATTGCTAGGGGTATAGTGGGGGGGGGGGGGAGGAAATGTCGTTCCCTCACATAATTTTTTTTTTAATTTGTATGTTTTGTAAACTTTTTTTTTTCTTTACGTAACACTAAACGCAAAGTCGAGTAAAAAAACGAAAAAGTTCTTTCGTGAGAACCATGCTTTCGTTTTCGTTCCACAACTAGCTGAGCAGAAAAGCAGGGGTGTAGTGGAGCGGGAACGCGTGGGAACGGCGATCCTTTACCTTTCTAGAAGGTGGAACGGCGTACCCTCACTTAAATTTTTTTTGTGTATTTAAATCTTTCATTACGTAACATTAAACGCCAAGTCAAGAAAGAAAACGAAAATGTTCTTTCATAAGAACTATGCTGTCGTTTTCGATCTGCAACTTCCGAGCAGAGCAAGATCTTCTTCATCATCTGTAGTTGTGGATGAATTCCAGACGTCCAAGTTGCATGGTTCTTCATACACAAATTGACGCCAACTCTCTTCATTTTTAAAGAACAAAGCTGCGGTCTGGCAGTTCTTTCTTTGAAGAGTGTTTCTCTTCTAATTTTTACGGGAACGCTAATCGATTTCTCAACAAAAGTGATGTAACTTTTTTTTTTTTTTAAATTTATATCACCCACGTGTTTTGAAATCACGGAATTATGCATTTATATTGGCTTGCCAGATATTGGGAAAGTGAAACCAATACGTTGTTTGAACATAACAAAATATATTCAAAACAGTATTGATTTTGTAACTCCTGCTTACTTTAACTCAATACATAAAAATAATGGAAATGGGTGGCCTCAGGAAGGTGCATGGAAGAATGCTTTCCAAAGAGTAATTTAAATTTTTATAAAAGTGGAGAAAAGGGAAAAATTTACCGGAAAATAAACTGTGTGCCATTTAATAATAGATTTTATATTTGCATTGTGAGAAGGGAAATAGTTTAAAAAAATCAAATTTAGCACAAAAAAAAAAAATTCCTTGCAACCTACAAATAATGCTGCCGAAACTCATGTGAATGAATCTATTCTTTTCCAAAAAAGTGAAGGTTGCTTTACTATTATTTGCTTTGAGGCTATATATTTCACTTTTCTTAATATAAAATTGCTAATGGTTTTGCAAATGAGTATAATACATCGAAATCGGGCTGTGAAATTGTAAGAAAGTAAGAAATGTATTTTAAAATTCAAAAGTAAATTGCTTTTCGGTTTGAGAATGGGAAAGCTTACATTTACAGTTATTTCAGAGTTTATTCCAAAAATGTAGCAACAGTTCTTAAGAAAAATCCTTTTCCCCCAAGTTTAAAAAAAAATCATCATTAAATACAGTGGCAGCGGTAAGAGGAGGAAATTACTCCCGATATTTTTTAAATTGCAGTGATTTTGATGACAATATCAATATTATTTAAAGAAACCAGGAATGTTCCAAGCAAATCAATACGTCTATCATGTGAGGAGTCTACATTTGGTTGGCTGTTTGTACGCTTAACCGCCTACTTTTATGTACAATGACGGCTAATCGGGCCGGGACCTACAGCTTAACGTGAATTCCGAATCATAACGAAAATCCATGCCTAGCACTGGGATTCGTACGCGGCACCTTTGGAACACGAGGCTACAGCTCTAACCACATAGCCATCAGGTCTGAATCGAAACTCGATCTCTTATGGAAATTTTTCTGAATGAAAATTGTTTAAAAAATCATGTAAATAATCTGTTTAAATGAATTGTAGATAATCTGTTTAAAAATTGTTGCAAAAAATCTTTTTAAAAATGTGTGTCAATAATACGTTTGAAAATATCTTCTAATCCATTTATAAAGTGTTAAACAATCTGTTAAAATGAATTGTGCAAAGTAAATTGTTAAAAAATCCAGAAAAAGATGTTGTTGCGTGGATGGGTTTGAAAGACATGAAGCCAAAGCAGATTAAAACTTGAAGAAACTTATTCCGATATAATTCTTTGCAGATTCTTTTACAACTCCAGAACTTTCCGTTCTAATAGGCTCAATACAGCTCTTTACACAACAATACACAACTGCTAAAATCGACGCAAAAGATAATGCAATACAGTTCACTTTCGGAACTACTCTGAATGCTCGCTGAGAGACAACCAACTAACTAGCATGGGCACCCCCAGGAGGGTGCAAGGGGGTGCACTTGCACCCCTCTAGCTTTTAAAAACTAAATTAAAATTGACGAAAAAAGTGTAAATTCCAAGGGGGGGGGGGGAGGAAAAAGCACAAATGCCATTTTGAAACTGTAGTTCAATCTTACAATGATTTTTTTCAACTTTATTTTATAACTCCTGGTTATTTTCTATTTCGTTTTTCATCACTGAGTATTGCTATTGCAAACATCGATCATTGCGAGGAGATTTTAAGGCGCCAGTTGTTTAGAAATATAGAGTATTGGAAATTGAGTAGATCAGATGAGATAAAAGACGTAGTAAGTTTTTAGATTTCAATTGAGTTCAATTCTTTTATGTTTCATTTTTTTTTTTTTTTATTATTTTTTTTCTAACTTGGAAGAAACAAAATATTAAAATTCTGTATTTTTAATCTTTGATATTAACCTCAGGGTATGCTTCCTTTGGAGATTATGGTAAATCCTTTGGGTGAATCACAACATTCTGACAGCTAATTGCAAATTATTACTCTTTTTTAAACAAAATGATTGAGTTCAAGATGGAAATAGGATACATAATTGCAACATCAAACAGTTTTTTTTTTATCATTTTAGAGGTTCGTTTTATTTATTAACACAGGATTGGCTTTTCTAGCTCAGTAATTTCTATTAATTTGGTACAAATTTAGATCTGGTTATTTACTACTCTGAGCTAATACTTCAGTCAAAGTCAATAAGAACTCCGGCCAGGGTTTATCCAAGCTCTAAACCCTTCGGGGTGAGTTCCCTGGCCTGGGCAGTCCAATAAGAACTCCGGAGGTACAGTTCCCCCCAAAAAAACCAAGAACGATGGCTATATCGTCGGTTCTAATTATCGTAGAATCTTACGGTTTGCACCAAAATGTTTTGCATACGATTTTTTACATATCTGATGCAATTTCTTTTTCTTGAAGAACCGTTTACTAAGTAAAAGTAACACTATCTTCAAAAATTTCAATACGAACCCTTATTTTTTATCATTTCATTCGATTCAGAATACATCATTTACTCGATATACCAAATTTCAATGCATTATGTTGAAAAACACGTCACTTATGAGCGAAAATGTTTCGACCATTTTTTGACAGATCTTCAGGGAGAATTTCCATAAAACGAAAGGTATTTTTAAGGTTCTACTTCACAGAAAGAGAAATCGAACGGTCAGTGAGGCGTTTCACGACGTTATAAAATACAAATATTCTAAAATTGCATAGAAACTACTTGGATTTATAGTTACATGTTTAAGATTAATACAAAAATAGCAAGTAAACGCAAAAGTAGCATAATTTATTTACAACGTTAAAGATGTGCATTCTTCACACGAAATAAATAAAATATCGAAAACTGTAATTGCAGAAGTATAACGTATACTACTGATAGTTAGAAAATTAATAAATATAAAATGTAGACATTAGTAAACAGTATTAAGCAAAGCGTGATTATTTATTTTACGGAAACATTTCACTGTAAACTTAAATGTAACATGATCGCTGAAATTGTTTATAAAATGAAAAAATCACATAATTCAGTAAAATTTTTCAAGGATAACTTATTGAAATTGCTTAAAAAATTTTGCTTTAAATAAATGTAATTTAAGGAAGTAAATTTTTTTTAAAAAAAGGACACTGTTGAAAACCACACAAAACATATGTTCCGCGATTCCAAACACGTTTGATAGATTAAAAATATACATACAAAAAATAAAACTGTTTTGTTTGTATAAAATAATATATATATTTTTTTTTTTTTTTTTTTTTGTAATCTCAAGAAATTCTGTTCTGATTGACCCCGCTGTTCCTATTCACCCTATTTTACGATAATTGAACGTTGTGCGATTTTCCACACCTCTAGTTTACCTTGAATTAATCTTTGATAGTTTTCAAAAGTCGTCTACTATACGGTCCCTTAAAGTGAGCGTTTTTTATATTTTCGCTAAAAAATCGAGAACTAAAAGTCAAAATGAAAAGAAAAAAATTGTGGTGGGGTTTCAGACCATGGTAAATCTAATGAAAGCAAAAAAAATGTATGTTTCTATTCAAAATTTTTTTAAAATTGTTTTATTAATTAATAATTAATTATTAAAAAAGAAATTGATGCAAAAGTTGATTGCTATTTAGGCTTGGCCATTTACAAACTATCTTTTGAAAAAAAAAAAATACTGAAATATATCAATTATTTAAGTATTTATGGCCAAAAAACCAACTTTTTTATTTAACATTAGTTTATCATTTTCGTTTTATCATTTAAATTACAAACCATTCATTAGAAAATGACGAATTTTTGTTTTTCGCATTCTTTTTTAATGCTGAATCCAAATATGGAATAATATTATGAGGTTGCTATTGAACTTTTTAAAGTTTGGTTCTGTTTTAATATGTAAATGACCCCTCATGATTAAAAAAACTACATACAATCATTAAAAACCTTCCTTGCAGCGGTACCTTTTGTTTGTTATTTCAACAATTAGAAAAAAAAGATATAGCCATCGTTCTGACTGTACAAGAGCTCCAAGGGTGAGTTCTCCGGTCTGGGCAGTCCAACAGCACATGAATTGATAACATTCGTTTCAGTATTTATTGCTTATAAATGACTGTTTTTTTCCCCCCATTTTCGTTGGAGGATTTTCTCTGCTGACTGCTAAGTAAACAAAATGTATAATTGCTTTTAGTTAATTACAAGTTGCATTACACAATTCAACATTGGATATCCTGTTTTTAGTATTCCTAAGTTGCTAAGCATAGAAGTACTTTTTTACTTATTTTGACGAAACAATTGAGTAGTTAGAGGGCTCGAAAAATAATTAGTGTGAGGACCTCGGCCAACTACGTTATGCCATCGGCGTGGATACATCCGGTCCGAACATAAATTCAACTTAGAGGAATTGTTTTTACTCGAGGACAGGCGACAGGGCAATTACACAAGAAAGGGAGAAGGTTTTCACCCAAAGCAGTCATCAGTCATACATACATTAAACTATTGATAATATATTTTTCTGATAGAGATTACTGTTTGATGCTATATACCCTTTTCGAGAATTTTCTGGCGATTTTCTTAAACTTTAGATTTGATGATTTTGTTATGGGCTGTTGGCGATTTCAGCCGTTTAAGAGTTGTCAGCCATGACTTCGAATTTATTTGTTTATTGATGTGTGGTCAGAAAACCTGCGTATTAGGGTAGAGAGAAAAACAATTTTTTTCGAAATTCACAATGCCTGAGTTATTATTTGGTGCAAAACTGGCTGAAACAAATATTCTCCAAATTTCAGATCAAAATGTTGCCATCTTGAGGTTCATGTATTTCAGCCGTTTTGGCGCTGTGAAGATAATCTGCTCGCCAATATCCAGTGATCTTGGCACCATACAATGCTCGCCAAATCTTACAGACTTTTTCTCCCTACAGGGTTGCTGGACTGAACTTCCCAGCAAATTTTTCTTGCGGAGGGTTGTGCGATTATAGACGGAAAGGGGGAGGGGGGTGGGTTATAGTATATACCTGGGTTCTGTATCCGAGGGAAGAAGTTCTGGGTTGAGACGATCGTTAATCATGTAGTTGGGGAGGATTTTTCGATACGCTCCATTTAACCTCATTAGAACCCTGGTCACGTTGAAATGCACTTTGTGTACGGTCCCTTTTCTGCGATCGCTCCAGGACTGTGCTTACTTTTCAATACAAAAAGAAAGGAGCTACTCGATTCTCTGCTTGACCGCACATAACATAGGACAAAGAGTAGCAATCTTAAAAGTTCGTCTTAGCTTTCTGTACTTATTTGTTCAGGGTTCGGACAAAGTTTTAGATTTTAAAAATAAGTTTCTTTACAAGGACCTTCCAATTAAAAAAGTTCAGCGGTCGGCAGTTCAACTCATTTGCCTCTTTGTTGGACTTCTTTACCTTTTTCAGAAAGACGAAGAATTGAAACATAACATATTTTACATGCTCTATCTCAATCCGTAAATTTCTGTGACTTTATATCTAATTAGCGAATGGAGGTTTTTTTTTTTGTCTTATAGTGCTATAAGAGTTTGTGTCTCAATTTGGTTCTTGTAAGGATAGCGTCAAAATAAGTGGAAAATTGAAGACGTAAGTTTTCAAAGTGATTGTAATGGTATCAGTTGTATGCATATCAAATAGCTATTCTTATCATATTTCAGATTTTGAAATTAAATCGCAACAAAATGGCCTAGAAAGTGTAACAGAAAAATTTGTAATAAGGGACTACGGCATATATGTGGTCCTTATTTTTTTAACTTTCAGATTTCCTTTTTCCTCACCCTCCAATTCTTTTCCCTTTGGCAATAAAAATATTATTGTAAGCAATTTTTTGAAAATTTAAAGAGATTAAGCTGTGCCGTAAGGAAAATGGAAGTTCGCACCACATAACTGCATTTTACTGTATAGCGCAGGGTGTTCCTTATTTTCCAACTTACAAATTTTGTATTCTTACCCCCATTTTTTACCTTTGACTATAAAAAATATTATTGTGGTAATTTTTGTAAATGAAAAGTGATTAATGTGTGCAGCAACGATCAACGTGTGGACGATCACTGCAAGCAGTACTACACATATTGTAAAATATGAGGCATTACTAAAAAAAAAAAAATACCGCTAAAAATCTGACATTTTTGTTGTTTAAATGTTAGATTTTGTTAGTTAAATTGTATCAATATTTTGCAACTTTTTTAAATTTAGGAAATAAAACTTTTAGAATATGTTCGTTCATTTTTGTCAATTCTGTTTTTATTTTTACAAACTTCAATATCAATTTAGCAGGGTTAATACTAATTTATCATAATAAAACTTGGTTCTCTACAAAAATAGGTCAAAAGAAAAAATATTCGGGGGTATGAAATTGAAGCCGAAGAAATTTAATATTTTTTTTTTTTCAAACAATTTCAATTTTAGTAATCTTTTAACAACTTCAGGCTATTTGCGACACGGGTTAATATATTATTGAAATGAAATTTGGCACACTGTCAAGATAGACCAAAACGAAAGGAATGAAGGGGTGAGAGTTAAAATCAGATGAAATTTCGTTTTTGACGCCTTACATAGACCATCCTAATATATAGTTATAACTAGTCAATTAAAAGACACAATACTTAGTTATACTACATATCATTACGTACCTACTTTGATTCATCGTAAGATCTCAACGAGGGATTTCAAACTCGAACAGAAATTTATATTTTAAACAATTAATAATTTGCTTTAAAAATTGAAGTTATATATTTTCGATTAATTTGTTTTAAATGATAATTAAGACGGTAAAGGAAGTTTAATTTCACCAACAATAGAAGGTCACTTTTCTTTAATAGCACAATTTAATAAGTTAAATTCTTAACTGATAAGTTGTCTTTGTAAAAAAAAAGGCTCTTCCTTTAAGTATGTACAATGTACATATTAAACAGTATTTTTAAACTTCAAATATTATGTTTATTGATGGACAACCCAACTACGGATACGGACGATGACGCTTCGTGTTTTTAAGACAACTGTATTTTAATGTTTCATAATGTGCAGTTTTGTTGAGTTCTAAAATTCGATTTATTTGACAGACAATTGAAAGAATTTCTTACAATATCTGTTCAGAACAAGTATCATTTTATAAAAAGTGTATGCTTTCTCTCAAATGATTTTTACCAAAATTGTCTTACAAAAATTAATTAGTAGACAGATAGTAGTGCGTTGATTGTCAGAGAGTTTTTCGGATTTTCTCCTTCTTGATGCGTAAATGCGCGACATTTTCCTCTTCAAAGACCAGGGGTGAAAACAGTCAAAATGTCAAAAAGAGGAAAACATTCATAGCTTTGTTTTCAACTACAAAAATAGTTGAATAAAAATATAATGGTGTACTAATGTGTGCACAGAACAATGGTGGAGTTAGATTTTTTTTTTTTATGGGCTACAGGTAAGTTTAGTTTGATAAAGGCCTATAAAGTTTAATTTAAAAAAAAAAAAAAAACGTAGAACAAGCAGAACTTTTCAGAGTAAAAAAAAGTGGAAACCCCTGAAAGACACACCATTTCCAGACTGTGTACGATTCACGTTGTTTTGGCGCATCAATGTCCTAGTGTAGTTTTTGCGCTTGATAACGTCTAAATTTATTATTGGATTCTACATAGATGCCTTAAAAGAGATTAAATATTCTTAGCCGACACAACTTTGAATTTGTATTTTTTCCGATTTTAATTTTGTTAACGCTTTAATTCTATCAGTAAACACTTACATAAGCATTATATGGTAAAGAATACTCTAAAATAATATTAAAAGAAATCGACTCATGAGGCCCTCTAAAAGGGAGGTTTTTTTTCCGCAACGATTACCAAAATATTTATCAAAATCAATAAATTTATTTTGCTTTTCTCTGGAAAAAGCAATTTGATCTTATAAATATAATATATAAGAAGGGTGAAAAATAAAAATAAAGAAAGTTTATATTTTCCATAAGTTCAGCTACACAATTCAATATTTGATTTTCATTTTTAGTAATCCATAATTGATAAGGTTTAATTTTGAATCCATAATTGATTAGGATGTTAATAATCGCAGGAATTATTCTTTTGAATCTCTTAACTGCTGACTACGAAAGTTAAAATCTTTTTCTAATATAATCTTCCATTTTAACGTAATCAGAGTTTCCACGGTCATTGAAAGTTATTAAAAGAGCTTAATATTTTTGAACTTGTTTTCAAGGCCTTGAAAATGCTTAGAGGTGCTTAAAAGTCCTTATAAGTCCTTTATTTTTGCGTCTGTTGTGCCAACCGCAAATTTTATAATAGTACTACTCAGACTTGCTATCCCCGCGTGACCACCACTTGTCCGCACTGTTATCAGAATTCTGTGACATATTTTATTACGCATGCGCCAACTTGTAAATTTTCTGGTATAATATATTCTATTAAAAATTTATATATCGACATGATGCACGAAAACAAATTTTCAAAGGTCATTAAAAACATTATTTAGATCCATAAAAGTCATTGAAAAGCCAGTGATTTTCATTCTGTGATTTGAGTGTGAGCCCTGGTAATATCAAATCCAGTAACATTTTCAGCCTAAAGTTCTTTAATTTACGCAAACAGCTTGCTCTCTCTTTAACCCTTTCTTCTCCCTATCGGATTCAAAAGAAAAAGTAAACCAAAGAAAATTCCATTGTCCTATATGGTGTTTACCCTTTAACACCATTCGGGACCAGGGGGTATGGATATTTATTTTAAGATTAACGATTCCGTTTTCTCACCAGCGGTTATTTGAAGCGTGAATTTCCACAACAAAAGGATTTTAGATTTTTAGGTGTGTTGACTGGAGTAATGACTTGCACTTGACATTGAATTATGAAAGGTAAATACTATTGTAAGTTGTCCACTTTGGATCATTTATAAAATTGTCTCCCGAGAAAACCTGTGGAACAGTCCATTTCCAATTTTGACACATCACCTCGAGTAGAAGGTTTACCGAGCTGCGTAAGAACGTTGTGATAGATTTGCTTGTTAGACTTGACGAAGGCTAGCTGAAATCATTCTTCAAAACTCTGAAATTATATTCAAAGGCAATTGTTGTTTTAACTAGATCAAATATGAATTTATAGACAACCAGCTACAATTAGTGCCATTAGGGTGAATCATCTTGTAAATGCATATCCATCAAAAAACAATTTCTTTGCTGGTATAAGCAAGAAGGGAGATTTGGAAATTACCAGTTAAAGAACATAAACCTTCCTATTCCGCAAAAGATATTATTAAAAAATAAAATTTTCTAGGAAAAAAAGCATTTTGCGCTCTTTAAGTAAAAAGCGATTTTGCAACTAACACTTCACAAAAAATCGTTTTTGACTGTAAAAATAATATAACCCATAAAAACAAAGTTTTTAATATAAATCCTTTGTATACATAAGTCAATTTTTATATTCATTAACATAGCACCGTTTCTGCTGCCAGCTTGTGCTTGTTTAAAAAATTTAAATTTAGATGCTAACACCATCTCTATCAGCAAAATATGTGGCAAACTACTTTTCAAAATTTATTCATTCAAAATGAATGTGAATTTATGCACTCTCAGATAAAAGTATCTTTTATTTCTTCTGATCAAAACAATTTTATTATATATACTAAAATTATTTTGTCAACAGGAAAGAATTTCTTCAATGATTGGTTTAATGCTATTTCAATGCGATTGGATGACGGCAAGTTGGTTTATTAGCATTCCATAAAAATGATCTTTTAGTGACAGTGACAGCCTTCAAAATGGGACAGAATGCATTGTCACCGACATCGAATCTATCTGCTAAGTTTCAGCCCGATTTGATGATGTCAAAGAGTCTCACATAATTAGGCCTCCGAATATTTGCCTGCCATCGACAAACAAAACACATAAATATACACACAAAGTCGGAAGTTAATACAAGAAATTTAATAAATTAAAACTTCAAACTAAAGGAATGTACGTGTGATGAGAGGTTTGGAATGCAATTTTAACAAATACATGTTTAGAAATGTATGGATGTAATTGTTTAAAAGGTGCGTTGTATGTTAAACTCAAAATTCAAAAGTAACTGCACCCCTTTAAAAGAATTAACCGTTTTTTAAAAAGATTTTTCCGTATTAGAAATAACACTTTTGTAATATTTGAAATTATCTAGTAAATTACTTTTAAGATTGATTTATCAAAGACATTTAAATGATGTGTTGATAAATTATGCTCACTTCCAAAAGAATCGGAATCCAACACCATCAGCATCATTTGAAAGCAGCCATCTGAACTTACCTGGCTATTATTAACTCACCTTATATCTAAACTGTATTCATAGAATTTAAGTTTGAAACGATCAGAACTACTCAATCTCGTGAAATTATTCGAAATACGGCAAAATATGTTTCTGGCTTTGACATTAAGTTAAAATAGATCCGTTTTTAAATCCCTTATAATAACTTCGAATTTGTGTGTGAATGGTTGGCTGTGTATGTCGATGGCGGGCAAATCTGCGTATCATATCTTTACATAGAGTAATGAAAGTACAGTATTCGATTAATTTTTTTTTTTTTTTTTTTTTGGATCACCCAGATTTAAAAAAAAAAGTGGTATAGAAAAAGAAATGCTTGTCTGTGTGCACGTGGTCAGAATAACTCCCGAACAAATTGACCTACACTCTTCAAATTTGGTACATGGGTTGGCGGTGGCCATGGGTCCTGCCATTTAGGTTTTCGTCAAAATCGCTCATGCTCATAAGATTGAAATAATGAAAAATCATGAAAAAATCTCGTTCTTCAATAATTTCTAAAAAACAGCCCTAACTATTTTGATTAAAATCTCTCTGCTAATGTCTCTTACGTGTTCTAAACTTCCCCACCACCTAAATTCCCGTACAAATGCGATAAAAGCGTAAAAAGTTTTTTTAAAAGGGGGAAAAGATAAAAATAATCACGAATTACTTTAACACAGAGTTTTCTGCCCTTGAGCATCACCCACCAACGATTGATTTGTATCTGTTTCCCGCACAAGAAAGGACAATGTAATGTCTATCGAATATCTTCGCCAATTAGGTGGGTCTTTAAATAAGTGAAAATATGAAAATGGTAAATAACATCCCGTATCATATTTTAATGCAATGATCAGTATTATTTGGTGAATTTGAAAAATTGTGCGATGTTCCATACCCCTAGTTAAGGATTAAATTTTGAAAAGTAGTTTGCCGCATATTTTGCTTATAGAAATGTTCTGCGGAGGCCAATTTAACTCACTTGCAATAATCCAATCGATCTGAAACTTGGCAAATAGGATTTGATGCCGATGACATTTGTCACTAACAAATTTTGGGACTGTTATTCTCACTAAAAGATCGCTTTTACAATTACACATGCTTCTATAATCGCTTCGGAATACTAATAAAATCCCATTTTAACCGATCATTTGTTGAAACTATTTCCTGGTGCCAAAATGTTTTAATCAAAATATATATAATATATGGGTTTTCATTAATTTACAACTGGTACCATTACAATCATTTTGAAAACTTACGTCTTCTTCAATTTGCCACTTATTATGCCGCTATTCTTACAAGAACCAAGCCGACCAAACGGTGTAGTGGTTAGCGTGCTAGCTTCTAGACCGCGAGGTTGCGGGTTCGAGTCCCGTGTTAGGCATGGGTGTCTGTAAATGTATGTTGGCTTGTCTAATGACGAATGTTTCGGCGCATTATAGCCCTCGTGTTGCTGACGGCGCCAGATAATCTGAAAACAACCAACCAACTTACAAGAACCAAATTGAGACAAAAACTCTTATAGCACTATAAGACAATACAACAAAAATCTCCATTCGCTGATTAGATATGAAGTAGAAGAATATATAATCTAAAACTTTGTCCGAGTCCTGAACGAATAATTTCAGAAAGCAAAGACTAACTTTAAACTTTTAACATTGCTATCATTGTTCCTTTGTTCTGTGCGTCAAGCAGAGAATCGCCCCGCGCCTTTTCTTTGGTATTGGAACACATTTCTGGAGTGATCGGAGGAAGAGGGGATGTATACAAAACGCGTCTCTACATGACCAGAGTTCTAATGAGGTTAAATGGAGCGTATCGAAGGCTCCTCCCCAACTACCTGATTAATGATCGTCTCATCCCAGAACTTCTTCGCTCGGATCGGACACCATATACCTGACCTTGCGTTTGCAGGGTCGGTCATGCGTAAGATGGTCATGGGAAAACAATAATAAAAAAATAAAAAAACATTTACGTTACTTTGGATATATTTTGGTGCATCGGATATATCTGAGTTCACATGGGCTAAAAAGATATTCCAAATACATCACTGGATTGAAATATTTCTTTATATCAACAGCAACAAAAAATTAAACTTTTTTTAATGATTTTGAAAAAAAAAAAAAAAAAAACATGGTGAAAATGGCACCTTCTTACACACCTCGTGCTCAAATATAACATAGTCTTGTTATTGAAAATTACATATTTTCAGAAAAAATTCATTGACTCGAGTTGCCAACATTAATAAATATATATATTAAAAAAAAAAAAAAAGTGTACGTGATTATTATGCACCAAGTGAGAAACTACTTTTTCAAACCTGGTAAATTATTTGACTCGTGGTATCGCACTCGTTTTAAGCGTTTATAAGCGTTTTACCTTGTTTGAAAAAGTATTACTTTCCCAACTAGTTACATAATAACTATTTTTTTAAGCATTTGAGTTCCAATGTCCTTTTACTTCTTTCATGAAACTTTTGAACAAGAATAAGAAGTTTCTTAAGAAATATGTTTTCGAAGAATAGACTTAGAATAAAATCAGAGTAATATTAGCCTTCTCTAAAAGTATGTAAATTTATTTTGTAGGCATTATAATTACTTATAAAGTGCGATATATTTTACATGACTGTTGCGAAAAAAGAAAAAAAAAATATGAATTTAAAAGATTATTCAGGTAAATATTTGTACAAAACTTTTCAAATTATCGTAAAAACATACACATTTATTTTGTTAATTTATTCGTTTAATTTCGCATAGGATTTGAAAGCGATTTTTTTTTTTTTAAATAACTCATTCTACGACTGTACTGCTCCTTTACACGGATAATACTTTTTACAAAACTGTTTATCAGTCCATTTCTTGTAAAAAAATTGTCATACCTTTCCACTGTGGTGTTGCAAGGAAGGATTATTAAACTGAATTCAAACATGATGCTTATTTACAAACCGAAACACAAGCACGAGCTAGAGCTGGACAAGTTCTTATGTAGTTTATAAACAACTTTCCTCTTCCTTTCTATCAAAACTTAGAGTTTAGCCAATTACCATGTCCAGCTGAATGAAGGTGGCGATTTCCGGGGGGTAACCCAAATAGTCAACCTCTCATTATTCGGCCCTGGCTGGCGTTGGATATTATGCATATGAGAATCAAAATCTCTTCCTCCCACCCGACAGAAAAAAAGTATCTTTGATCCTTTAGGACGAGAAGAATATTTATTAATGATTCGATCCCAGGATACTTTTAATAGAAAGGGTTTCGAAGTCTCATGAAGATGTCTTCAAGGTCAAGGGGGTGGAGGTTTGAATGGTTAGGGAGAAGGATATAAAATGAAGTTTGACCCAAAAATAAGCTTTTTTTTTCTTTCTTTTTTTGTTTGTTTCGAAAGTTAGATGAAGGTCGAAATATGTTTGTTGCGCGAACATATATAAAAAAAAATTTCGATTTTTTTTCTTTTTCTACAATTTGTAAAAAAAAAAAAAAAAAAAAGACTCAACCTGAGGGAGGGGCGGGCTCTCCTGCACCCCCTGACTGGATCCACCATTGCTGCCAAAATGACAAAGCGAACTAGATAAGATTAAAAAACCTGTATTGTCCCAAAAAAATCTATACGTCTGACAAGTGATGAGTCTACATTTGGACATCTCTCTTAAAATTAGAGATAATTTGGATTGGGATGGTGCACAAATTAATATTTGATCAAGAAACTTTAAATCGAATTATGGATTTTAACTTTCGAATTGATATTCTGCTATTTGAATTTTTTTTTATTAACCTTTAACTGCTGTAAGCGCTCTGACAGACCGTTAGTCATTTTTTGTGGAATGCTTCCCCTCCTTAAAATATCTCATCTTTGACTATTATATTAATTTTTCTGATACTATGTTCCTTAAACTTTAAACTGATCTTCACCAAATTTGTTTGGCACAATATGGACCATGCGTTGCTCTTGAGCCAAAAACCTCAAACCACCCAACCACAGTAGTTAAAGGTTAATGCAGCGAATTTTGAAAAGGAAAGATAGGGCTTTTCAAGCAAGAAAAACTTTTCTTCATTTTCATCTCGAGAAGGAGAAAAACAGTAAAACTCTCAATTGACACATGCTGAAACTGCAACCATTTTCATTTATTTTGAAAACAGATTTCGAGGAGCAACAGAATCTGGGAATTTATCTGAACCCTTTGCATGTAAAGCCACTCTGAAATGCTGGAATCCTGATTATTCAGAATTATTTAAATAAAAAAGAAAGGCTACACACACATGTTAAATCTAGGCTCCGAAAACCCAGATCAGCTGATGACTTTATTAGGGTGAGTTCAAATCAAATGTGTCTGAATCGATTGGTTGGTTTGGTTGGTTCTTTTCAGATTATCTGGCAACACGAGGGCTATAATGCGCCAAAACATTCGTCATTAGACAAGCCAACATACATTTACAAACACCCATGCCTAACACGGGACTAGAACCCGCAACCTCGCGGTCTAGAAGCTAGCACGCTAACCACTATAGCGTTTGGTCGGCATGTGTCTGAATCGAAAGTCGATTTCTTATGGAAATTTTTCTGAATGAAAATCGTTAAAAATATCATGTAAACAATCTGTTAAAAATGTGCTGCAGATAATTTGTTTAAAAAATCTATTTAAAAATTTGTGGTGTTAAATATACACTGAAGAGCCAGAAAAACTGGTATAGGTTTGGGTATGCAAATAACTTAGGTAAGCAACCTATCATCATAACACGATGCGATCGGAAACGCCTGTATACAAGGTGTCTGATAAAACTGTTAGATCAACTCCTGTTGCTAAAATGGTAGAATATCAAGATTTATGTGACTTTGAACTTCGTGATATAGTCGCCATACGAGAGATGGTATTGTTACGAATTTTTGTATATTTGTAAATATTTCGTAGTGTTAATTTTGTAAATAGGAAAATTTATGTACATTTCGTATAAGGCAGTGCAATAGTTCGTCTGAGCTTGGCTTCCCTGCAATAAGGGTCTTGGTGCTTGATTACGAGTTTTACAGAGGTAACTCTGGGAAGCGAGATTTACAAGGAGCAGGGCATTTAACATTATGGTAATGGGAATCTCGCCAAATTGGTGAGATAGAGCCAAGTTTGCGACGGTTTTGGCGACTAATTTTTGTCGCCAAATTTGGCGAGAAATTGCCGAATGTCGCCAAACTTGGCGACCATTTGGCAACATTTTCGGTCCCCATGTACATGTATAGGACTTTTCAACTACGATCTGGAAAGTTCTCCAAATATCTACCTCTAGAAATTTCAAGAATGTTCCCCTTCCCTATAAAAGCTCAGGAGAGCGGGTGATGGAGTTAGTTGTTGATTTTGAGTCACTGAGTTAGTTGACTGGAATTACTGAGTTAGCTGTCTCTCAGCGAGCATTCAGAGAGTTCCGAAAGTGAACTGTATTGCATTGTCTTTTGCGGCGATTTTTAGCAGTTGTGTTGTCAAGTTTTTAACAGCTGTTTTGTGCTCTATTGTTGTGTGAAGAGCTGTATTGAGTCTACTAGAACGAGAAGTTCTGGAGCTGTAAGAGAACTGTGAAGAGTTATTTTGGAATAAATTTCTGCAAGTTTTGATCTGCTTTGGCTTCAAATCTTTCGAACCCGTCCACGCAACAGTATATAGCACCTCCGAGGTAGCAAAGAATTTCAGATATTTGCGTACGACCATTTCACAAATGTGCCTTGAATGTCAAAAATCAGATAAAATTTCAAATTTCAGACATCGGTGTGGCTTGAAAGAACGGGACCATCGATAACTAAGGAGAATTCATAAACAAAATCAGGAGCGGATATAGGTGGAGGGGGAGTGCGGGGGCTGCGACCGCAACCCCCCATAAAGTGTGTCATCTAAATTATTTTTGAATGATAGTTTCCATCGAGTTTTACAATGTAAAAAAAATTGAAATATCATTAATAATTTTCGGATGTGTTTTTATTTAGTTGGTTGTTTTCAGATTATCTGGCGCCGTCAGCAACACGAGGGCTATAATGCGCTGAAACATTAGTCATTAGACAAGCCGATATACATTTACAAACATCCATGCCTAATACGGGACTCGGAACCCGCAACCTCGTGGTCTAGAAGCCAGCACGCTAACCACTATACCGTTTTGTCGGCTTTTTATTTAGTATCTCGATCAGCGTTCGGCCACTAACTTTTAGAGGAGAGCCGTATGACTTAAGTTGGAGCTTTCCGTGGGCCGGATACACCAATATATGTATTTTAATTATAATCAATTTAACAATATATAGAATTTTGGAAAATTGAAAGAAAAAAGTATTGATTTTTTTTTTCTTAATAAAATTACAATTGATATTTGGTTCTTTGTTTCGAATTATTAAAAAATAATAATTTTCATTATTAGTAAATTAAAGTCTAAAAAAGGAAGTGAATCTTTTGTTCCAATGTGACAATGGGACTTGACCTAACTTTTAATGATGGTCATTTTTATGTTCTACTTCTCAACTAATTTAGTCGACTCGGCATCTAATATTATGCTCTTAGATGCATTTTATCAACAAAAGAACAGAACTCCACAAAACAAGCGTCTGTTCACTTCAAATTTTCATTTTATTCTCCCTCTTAGCTCAAGGTTACACTTCAGAAATGAACATATGTTTGCATTAGGTGCTGCTCTCTGGTGTTACATATTAAAGCTGACATTATATAATATAATACTCAACAGATGGTATTTAAACTGAATTTCCAGATTTTGACGATATCAATTGTGAGACGATGGCGGTCAGAATTGTTTAGTTTATTTTATGATAGAGTTGATGGTCTATCGCAGTATTTGTAGCAGCAAATCTTAATAAATTGTCAAAATGAGATTTACTTAAATTATTAATGTATTCATTCTTTTTAAAAGCCATCTTGCTGAAAGCTTCTTCCTATAGTTTCTTTGGGTATGTAGTGGTGAACTCTGTCCTACACAATTAACACATACTATTTCGGAAAAAGTACAATTATGTAAAGAAAAAAGTCAAAATCGGGAAATTTGATTTTTTTTTTTTTTGTATCTTATGCGCTGTCGGCGGGCTGCAGAAAAAGCTGTCGCGGACCAAATCCGGGCGGCGTAGTGGCTAACGCTGATCTAGATCGATATAAATCAGCAAGCCAATTTTTTCTGACATTTTTCATGCCCCCCATTAATATAGATTTTTAAGTCGTCTATCGAGCTTCTTTTTTCATGGAAGGAATGAGTTTGAGAAGTGGCGAGTAGACCGTGATGACCTGTAAATTACTGGCCAACGAATCTTGTGTAGCTCTCAAATGAAAGAATTCCTCAATTTCGACACGATTTTCTCATTTGTGACTTAGAGTTGGAAGCAAAGAGTAACACATTTTTTATTGCAATTAGCATTCTGCATGTCTACTTCTTGATCACAGACCATTCATTATAAAGGTTTAGTATCGGGGTGCCATCGCATTCCTAAACTTCATTCAATGTACAAAAATCCTGCATGCACTAAAATAACTTTAAAAAAAAAAAAAAAAAAAAAGAGCTTTGATTAAATCGAAATTATAGTATTATTGCAATGCTATAGAACATTGAAAGAACCCACAATTCCGATCAAGACGCTATCGTTAAATTAGAAGGACCTAGAAGAAGTTTAAGCCCTTGTTCTCTCTAAAAGATTCGTAGACAGCTCAGGGGAGGGTACAAAAATGACTCATTTTTTTTAGTAACATTGAATTGAAACTTAAGGATACAGACAAAGCCATAAAACTGGAGTGGTCATACTATTCCCTCTCTTTCACGTCACAATTCCACATTTTGTTATCAAATTACTGAAGTATGGGATGGAATTGAATGGAATGGTCAGTTGCATTTCTGGAATTGGAGTTTGTGATGACAAGATATATATTGTTTGTGTCTTCAATTGGTGTAACAGTGCAAGATAATTGACTGTAATATATGTATAACCACGGTAAGTTTTTTTTTTACCTTTTTATTTTGCAAAGTGGAATATTTCATAAACAATTTGTTTTTATTTGGAAACTTGCTTCTTTCTTCGAAAAATGTTTGAATGTTTCAATTTTGTCTGAATGATCAGAATAGTAATGCTTTATTCTCCACACTGATAATTGGTCTTGATGCAAATTTTCAATATAACTCTCACAATTCAATACCATCAATATTTGAATAGATTATAATAAAATATTTAATTCTTATAAAAAATGAACTGATTTTACTGGAATAAGAATTGCACCCTTGCATATGCAAAATCATAAAAGCCCTTTGACTATGTCAAACAAAATTACTTTTTTAAATTATAAAAATGTAATTTATCCTTAACAGTTTAACGTGAGTTATACATGTCTTTTCAAAATATTTAAGTATCATAGGCGTTTTTACTTTCAATCACCCATATGTTTACAAAGGGTAATGAAAGTAAAACATTTGGTCAAAAGAAATACTTTTTTTTTTTTTTTTTTGCATTTTTCTACTCTTTGGAATATCCTGATTTCAAAACTATAAAAAAATATCTGTGTATACGTGGTCAGCATAACTCCCGGCAAATTGACCTACGATGTTCAAATTTGGTGTCGTGTTAGGGGACCTGCCATTAAGGTTTTCGTCAAAATCGGGCATGCGCAAAGGATTGAAATCATGAAAAAAATTTTTTTTTTAGCAATTGTTAAAAAACGGCAGTAACAATTTTGAATAAAACCTCTGTGCTTATCCTTATTATGATGTTTTAATCGTCCTCACCTCAAAAATTCCAGTAGAAATGTGATAAAAGCGTAAATAGTTGATAAACGAATGTCTTTAACTCAGGGCTCTCTGATGCCCTTGAGTATCGCTCATTGTTCCACGAACAAGGAAGGACAATGTAATCTCTATTGAATATCATCACCGATTTCGCCGTTTTGACGTGTTGCCACAATTATTGCTAAACTGGTCATTTTTTTTAAATGAGGAAAAATATGAAAATGGTAAATAACATCACATCAAATTTGAATGCAATGACCAATTTCATAGTGTATTTGAAAGTTTTGCGATGTTCCACACTACTAGTTATGGGGACTGTTAAGTCAAAAATAAAAATTCTTCAATTTTTTTTGCAAAGTTTATGAATTTTTTTTTTGCAGTTCAATAGCAATTAGATGAAACACAACCCAAAATTTCAAAAATTTATATTCATTTTTTTTCCAAGAAATTAAGTTTTTATTGAAAAATTTAGCGTTTTTTCCGTAATTTTAAAAACGCTCCTTGCGATTCAAATTTTTTGCAATCTGTCTCAATTTTTTTTGTACAAGCTAATCGAATATATATTGACATAATTGGTGTATGGATTTTGAATTTGACTCATTGGTTATTTATTTAAAAGTAAAACTTTGGTACAACGGCAAAAAATGTAAACTTTTTAAATAGAAGCATTACGAAAATTGCTGTAAAACAATAAAAAAAATACCAGATTTCAAAAACCATGCACAATTTTGTTCAAAATAATATGGTAAACAATATCTCCAAATTTAAAAAAAAATACATCAGTTTTTGAATCGCGAGGAACAAATTGAATCCCCTAAAAATCTTAAAATACACATGAAGAGAAAAATGCAATTTAAGAACATGAAAAACAGACGATTTCTTATATGCGCGCTTACAAAAACTCAAATAATATTCTTAATTCTTCTTGGATCAGCAAAAGTAAGGTATGTACTGAAAGCTAGAATTTCAGGCTATATTTTTTCACTAAAATATGAAAATCGAAAATTTTGAAAATTTTGTCTTAACAGTCCCCTTAAATACTGCTATGCTCCAAACTCATTGACCAGAGGCAATACACTTGCCTAGCATGCGAAACGTCACCGGATTGAACAACATCTGGCGTCTGTTTTCAAATTGAGTAAACACTTCAGCAATTGTGGCTAGTAACCTTGTGTCGATTGTTGAACTGCATTGTGAGAGTTTTCCAACGTTTCAGTAACTGAGTAACATCGCTTCATATAGTTTCACATATTTTATGTAACTTATATTTTAATTTATTAATATGATTTCAAACAGAGACAGAGTTCAAAACCATTGTTTAACTTTGGAAATTATTAAGACTTATGAATAGAGAGTTTTACATTCCTGCAGTGTTGGTTAAAGTTGTTATAGGATCTGCCGCCTTTTTTCTGCATTAAATAATTTAAGATGTTGTATATATTGGTAAATTAAATTTATGAAAAAAAAGTTGAATTTTCAGGGAAGTAGAATTTTTTACACTTCGCCTGATCTGCAAAAGATTTTTATGTGCTTTTAAATTTTTTTATCAATAAAAAATACTATATTTTTATAACTTAATTTCTCATTACATTTCAGGGGTAATTTGTTATATGGGTTGGGAGACGGGGGGGGGGGGGGATAAAAGAGACCTTCTATTATTTTTTTCAATCTTTCATTGAGCTCTGGTAGTATCATACTAATTGATGACCCCCCCCCCTTCGTCTCCCCCAAGTTGGCAAACTATCACCGCCACTGTAAACAATCACAGTCATCGCACTCCTCCTTGATTGAAGTCTAAATCCGCCCCTGAACAAGATAGACGTGCAACACTTCCACAAATTGCCATGGATTTCAATGCTGGGACATCAAGTAGAGTCAGTGTGTGATCAGTTCAAAGGACCATCATTAACATGAGCTTTTTAAGCCAAAAATCCACTCATGTACCGTTGTTGACTAGACGGCACAAGGATTTACGCCTCACCTGGGCCCACCAGTACCACCGTTGGACTGTTGATGACTGAAAACACGTTGCCTGGTTTAATAAGTCTCGTTTTCAATTGAATTGGGTAGATAGACATGCACGGGTATTCACACAATCTCATGAATCCATGGACCCTACATGTCTATAGAGGACTGTTTAAGCTGTTGGAGACTCTGTGATTGTTTGGGGAGTATGCATTTGGTGCGATATGGGACCCCTGGTACGTCTAAAGGCGACTCTGACAGGTGACATGTACGTAAGCATCCTGTCCGATCACCTACATCCATTCATGTCCATTGTGCATTCGGACGAACTTGACAAGTTCGACAATGCCGCACCCCACACGTCGTGAGTTGCTACAAACTGGCCCCAGGAATATGCTTCTGACTTTAGACATTTCCGTTGGCCACCTAAATTCCCAGACATGAATATTAATGAGTATGTCTGGGATGCCTTGCAAAGTGCTGTTCAGAAGAGATCTCCAGCACCTCACACTCCCATGGACTTGTGAACTGCCCTGTAGGATTCATGATGTGAATTGCCTCTTCAGGTATTATTCAAATCCATGCCACGTCGTGTTGAGGCACTTCTGTGTGCTCATGGGGGCTCTACACTATATTAGACAGGTGTACCAGTTTTTCTGGCTCTTCAGTGTATATTTGAAAATATTTTATAATCTATTGATAAAATGTCAATTAACCCAACCTAAAGGGCAAAATGCTGTGTGTGCAAGTATGAGTTTTTGGCGCCCGTTACAATGAAAATGAGTATAGAAAACCCTTCAGAAATTGCTTGGATTGTATGGGTGCTCTATATCTGAAATGTGCTGGAACTTTATGCCTGAAGCTGGCATTTTAAAGCGATTAAAAAGTAAAACTAATAAGTAGTAATAAATTGTAAATATTAAAGTAAAGCATTTAGTATCTTTTCATCATTTTTATTTTTTAAAATGACTTCCTCTATTACTATATCTTTTAACTGACTTTTTCAAACGTCAAAAGGCGCGCTGCACTGTACTTGAGCAAACTTTTAAATTTTTTTACTCAGTTTCTAGTTTTGTCAGGTAGAAAATAACAGACACATTTTTTAAATACAACAAAAGTTTTATCTGATTTAATATTCATGAAAACAGTATCAATCTAAAAAAAATATAACAGAAAATTGATTAAAATAATCTGTATTACACACGTAGAAGACCTTCTTAGCTTTATTAGCCGAAAATGTTTTTATTAGTACATCATAATCTAATGACAATGAAATATCATTTTCAATTGACAACCTTGCAAGGTTGCTGTATCTTCCTTGCGAAACAATAGCTTTTAGGCTAATTTGCATTCAAAATCACATAAAAATAAAAAAAAATTACCAGATTGTTTTATTATAATTTTTTTCTCATTTCGGCGCCCCTCTCAAAATCGCATGTGTGCAAACGCGCACGTGCGTGACGTACGCTACACCCAAGGACGACGGGAACGGGGGGCGTAGGGGGCGACTCGCCCCCCCCCCCCCCAAAGTTTTAGAAAGTTGGACAGTCGGCAAATTTTCAAAAATTTTATCGAGATTTTTCTTTTTCTAAAGTCGATCCACAATAAAATCGAATTGAATGAAAAAAAAAAAAATGTAACAAAATATTAAAAATATCTGAATGCAGCGTGATCCGAGTTTGACGAATCGGCATTTTTACAATAGAAGTCTATTATAGGGGAGTCGGTGTCTTTTTTTCCGGCTACAATGATGGACTGCGAACGCAAGTATTACCATATAAATATTACCATAAGTTTTTAGAAAGGCTGGTAGTCGGCAAATTTCTGAAATTTCCTCCCTTTTAAAAATCCCTACTGACGGATGTTTCAAAACATATTGAATGGAAAAAGTACAAATAATTAAACTCATTATTAGTATTATAAAATTGTGATCACAATGCAGCCTCAGGTGACGGTCGGCAATTTTGAATTGGAGTAAGTTTATCCTTTTTGACAGGAACATTAAAATAATCTAATCATTGATATCTTCACTGACATTAGATAACTTTGATGTGTTACAGTAGATGATATACTTGTAATTGTGCTACGTCAGACAACGCCTCAAAAACCATGACATACACATTAAACGTCATTTACATAAAGTATGTAATGTACATCAGTACATCATACGAGTTCAAGGTTTTATACAAAATTTCAAAACACTAAAATTTTGTATACGAAAATTGACCCGCATTTTAGAAAGTTATTGCAATTAATTTCAAGTAGAACTCCATAAATGATGTTATGTACAGGATGGTCATAAAGAAACTTTGCCGATATATGGATCTCTAAAGGCAGTCTCGTTCAACAGATCGAGATTTCAGGTATAGTTATTCAGAGATATGAGGTCGGAATTCTGTGAATTTCGGCAAAATGGCGCTCACGATTACCCCGGTTATAGTTACGAATAGCAACGCCTACTTTTCCTATCGAGAAATGATCACCGCATGCAAAAACCCTAAAGAGGAGTGGTACGTGTATCACAAAAAACGGACGCACAAAATACAGATCTGCGAATTGCCAACAAAAACACGATCGGAGCAATGGAGGCCGCTCACCAAATATTCATCTTAGAAAACCGATTAAATTGCCTGTGATGGCACTCATGTGAACTTTGACCTCTGTCAAATGCAAATTTCCATCGTGCGCCTCAATCGCGTTTTTGTTGGCCGTTCGCAGAGATTTTTTTTTTTTGGTGCGTGCATAATGCGTCCGTTTTTTGTGATACGCGTACCGTTCCATCTCTCTTTAGGGTTTCCTTATGCACTGAGCATTTTGTGACAGGAAAAAGTAGACGTTGTCATTTGAAAATTTCGTGCATGTAACTATAACCATAACCTTGAGCGCCATTTGTTAAAATTCACAGAATCTCAAGCTCCAACTTCTGAATAACTATTCCTGAAATCTCATCTCGATCTGTTAAACGGAACGGAAGCTAGAGGCCCATATATCGGCAAAGTTTCTTTATGACCACCTTGTACTTCATATATTGAAAATGCATTCCCAAAATAATCCATGCCACTTGTAAACTGGAAGGCGATATCGAATTTATTCTAACAAAATAATCTTTGGAAAAGTATTGAAAGGTTTATAATAATACTATCTAAAATTCTTAATGTTCCCCGTACTCAAATAGCTGTGGACCGACATTGTCCAATACAACCAGTTTCAGTGCATTGCAAATTGTGAGTATCCTTTCACTCCTATCCTCGATTTCTGACGCAGTTTGGCCTTTGTGTTGCCCTTGCGCCTACTAAATTTGAAAAACAACCAACCAACCTATCCTGGATTTCACCACTTTAATATTCGAAACAACGGGAAAAAATTGTTTTTCAGATAAACTAAAATTTTGTACTCTAAATTCCTTTAAAAATATTTCAAATTGGATCACTAAATCTCAAATTAGGATCATAACCGTTACATGTGGGTAAGGGAAATGGGGATGGGTTTTTGGAAATTTCATGTTGACAGTGATGTTTCTCTTGCTTTGAAGATCAAATGTGCAACTTGTTCTTCCTCAAGATCGGATTAACACTGTAGATTTGAATACCTCCTCCCTCCACACACCTTTCCCAAAAAACCCCACCGTACTATTCCTCACTGCAAAAAAAATCCCGTCAAATTTACGGTTTTAAACTGGCAGCTGGGTCGCCAGTTTAAAACCGTAAAAAATACGGAAACATTCCGTATTAAGTACGGTTTTTGACTGATTGCAACAGTATTTCCCCGTAAAATGAACGGAAACTTTCAGTAATAATTACGGTCATTCCGTACAAAATACAGTATTTCCCCGTAAAATGAACGGAAACTTTCAGTAATAATTACGGTCATTCCGTACAAAATACAGTTTTCTCCCGTAAAATAAACGGAAGCTTTTCGTATTAAAAACGGTTATTGACTGGTTGCTAACATTGATCCCCGTAAAATAAACGTAAACTTTCCGTATTAAATACGGTAATTTCATGCAAAATAATTTACTCCCGTAAAATAAATTAAAATTTCCCGTATTAAGTACGGTGATTCCATACAAAATGCAATTTCCACCTGTAAAATAAACAGAATTTCTGTGTTGAATAAGGTCAATTCCATATAAAATACAATTTCTCCCGTAAAGTACACGGAAACTTTCTGTAATAAATTTCATATAAAATACACAGAAATTTTTCTGTATAAGAAACAGTTTACCCCTATAAGCGAAGTTTTTCTTATACAAAAACTTCCAGTGACAAAAAAGGTTTACAAATGTAAGTGAACGGTTTGCTTTTGCAAAATATTAAGAAACTTTACATATTAAAAGTAGTTTACAATTGTAGATGGAAAAGCTTCTGCCACAAAATATATGATTAATTTTAGTATTAAACAGTTTACAATATCAAGGAGGCATTTGTGTTCTGCTAAAGGTTTTGTTAGTAATAATGACCATATTCAATGGATGAAAATCATAAAAATTAAAGTACGATTCTGTATCACAGCAAAATATTCTATGTCCCATTATAAATTAAAGCGAAAAAAATTTCCGAAGCAATAAGGTAATCCTTCAACATAAATAGAAAGGTAAAAAATATATCACAAAATGAGCATGTCACACAAAATAATTTATTAATAGCTATCAGTCTTTTCTTATATCAAACTATAATAATAAATTTATTTGGTTATCTATACTATGATTACCTAGACTTTCAATTTGATTAAAACATTAAAAAAATGCAATAATTTACTAACTTTCAAAATATTTTTTAACGCGACAGGATTTAAATGTATTTTATGACACTGTGTATTAAGTATTAAGTAAAAAAAATTAAATTTGATAAAAATATAATTTTATTTCAATACACATAATATAAGTATACATAATTATAAAATTTCAATACACACGAATGAAAAGTGGTTCAGATTACTTTATTTAATAAACAAAATATTAAAAATTTTCTAGGAAGTATCTAGGAATAATTAATCATATCACTCAATACAAGCTGCGGCAACTTTTAAAGCCATATGAAAGTCATTATTAATTTTTCAATTTAGAAAAATATGCAAAATATACGAAAAGGAAAAATTTAGATTGCAGAATGTACAAATTATTGAACACATCTAATAAATAATAATTTTAAAATTTCAATACACACGAATGAAAAGTGGTTCAGATTACTTTATTTAATAAACAAAATATTATTGAAGCATATCTAATAATTATTGAACACATCTAATAAATTTTCAAAGTTGACAGTATAAAAGTATACATAATTATAAAATTTCAATACACACGAATGAAAAGTGGTTCAGATTACTTTATTTAATAAACAAAATATAAAAATTTTCTAGGAAGTATCTAGGAATAATTAATCATATCCTTCAATACAAGCTGCGGCAACTTTTAAGGCCATATAAAAGTCATTATTATTTTTTCAGTTAAGAAAAATATGCAAAATATACGAAAAGGAAAAATTTAGATTGCGGAATGTACAAATTATTGAACACATCTAATAAATTTTCAAAATTGACCAATGCAAGTTATATCTGAATAATTATGACTCTACAAAATAACCATCTTATAAAATGTCCAATTTACCACAGTAAACATACTTAAGGTATTTAACTGCTGCTGGAGAGTCTGAAGAATCATTCTTTCACTTACTTCTGTGTGTGGGAGCGAGTTGCCTGTTGTTGCTAATCCTCACTGTCTGACGGAGTGAGACAAGATCCACGAGTTCGTTGACTAAAAGGTAGTCGAAGACTAGGAGAGGATTGCTAAAGCGACCCTCCTTAGAGAGTCCCATGTAATCCAAGAGGTGCTCAGGAGAGGCCTGATGATTTTGGCACTTGGTGCAGGTGGCGAAAGTTTTCCTGCCCTCGTTGAAAGTGAAGCACTTGATGTGACCGCTAGCAAGCCTTGATAGAACAGTTGCTCCCTCAATGTACAGTAGGTCATACAGACGGTGGTGGCGGTATTATGCTTTGGGGGACGTTCTCTTGGGCGTCTCTGGGACCCGTGGTTGTGGTAGAGCAGACCATGAATGCTACAGGGTATCGGAACATCATTGCGGTGACTGAGCCTTTGTCTGGATTCATACCCAGAAGCACCTGTGATACAGATCAAAATAAAGTTTTTAATATAAATCCTTTATATGCATTGGCAACTTTTATGTGCAATTACAACCAGTGTTTAAGCTTTTTAAATGCCACTAGCATAGCTCTGTTACAATACTAATGTCATAATTAGCATTCACAAAAGCAAAACTATTTTTAAAACAAACCTCAAATAGTAAATGAAATAAACACTTATATGTAAATGATAGCAGATTATCAAAACTACTATTAACGGGTGGCCACAAAATTTACGAAAATAAATTCCCTGATTTTACTGCAAACTTTTTATCCAATTTCCACAGCTTATTCAGAAGTGTAGACATCCTGATCAAATAGAACATGTATGCTAAAGAGATAACGTACCAATTTTTTAAAAATAGTTTTGGCGGTAATGAAAAGTTCAAATTATTCAGAAACATTAAAATTTCAACGATTACTGCCACAGTTCTCTGGGTAAATGGTGCCAAAATGTGGATGAACAGGGAAACGTGCCTTCAGAACAAAGAAAATTTCCCTGATTTTTGTGAAATTTAAAAAAATTTCCTGATTTTTTCCAGAATGAGAAAGTTTCCTGACATTTCCATTTTTCCAGGTTTTCTGGCCACTCTGTATTAGTGTCATTTAAGTATAGCACTTCTAACAAAGGTGAAACAAGCAAGTTCTTGTAAAACTTATCTTCCCACGGAACGTTGCAAGAAATAAAAATGTTTAATTCTAATTATAATACACTAAGTAAATTTATTCTAAAAGCACTACAATTTATTCCAACAGTATTCTCACTTCAAATAAATAGTGTTGTATTTGTCCCTAAATCCTATGTATAAAGCAGTGTTGAAGCTGCTGTACAAAATTTTTTCAGCAAAAAAGCTCAAGTCACAATTTTCATTTCAGCAAAATGCTAAAATGGTTACGAGCTACATCCCTCGAGATGTTTAATTTAACTCAATGAAAACACTTTCATTGAGTTAACACACAGCATTTTGTTAAAACAGCACCCACAGCTTAATCCCAGCAACAAAATAAAATAATCTCTATAGTTTACCTGAAAAGTGCAGAGAGCTTTCGAAGTCTTCAAGGCATTCAGCACAACTGGTAGTTTCTTTTGGAAAAATTCCAATAAACTGTACAAAATATGAAAAATATTGTAAAATTTATCATCCTTATGTACATATATTTACACTCGTGAAAAGAATCAAATGAACTAGCTAGCATGAAATCGTCTTTTAAAAACCTTATTTTAAAATATGGATCTGCACATCAGGTGGGTAGTCTAGGGATGGGATAAATCACCTTCAAAAATAAAATTTAAGTTTATCTCCTTAAAATAAAGACTCAATATTTCACACAACAATATTTCTCATTATATCATTAGGTCCATGGCGTTTAATGTTATAAGTGATAAAACGATAATTTGCAGAAGGAATGGATTAGAAATTCTCAATTACTACTATCCGTTAACGCTAAAAAAAGAAATTTATCGAAAGAAAATCTTTTTTCTTTGCTCACAAACGTAGGCTCATTTTTCAGCTACGTTTTTAAAGAATTTTACATTAATTCAAGTAACACATTTCATAAAATGAAGAGGTCTTTTAAACCCTGCATTGAAAGGCTATATCACCACACCAATGCTATAGTACTTGAAAACAGCAACATTTTAAGTATCTGTTTTGCGATTAATTCAATCCCAAAGATCACCAGCCCTTCCCTTACTTTTGCCAGTGACCAAGTACGATAACATTTATGACAGATGATCTTGTCTTGACAAGCAAGCTATATAATCTTGAGGAAGTCAAAGGCGGTGGGTGCCATGTAAGAGACTGAATATGTTCCCAAGTGATTTCTAATGCAATCCCAACAGACTGATTTGAAACAATCGCAATGAAACTGATGTGTCTTTTGACTGAGACTTCACACAATGGAACAGATGTAGTAGGACATTTGGCGATAAAAAAAATCAAAACAAGATCAAAAACATGGTAACTGAATAAGTTAAAACATAAACAATAATAAAATCAAATTAAAATATAAGTAATAAAACCGTTATTACATAACTAAAGAGCACATTTCTAAATGATAGCCAATGCAGTTACTTAAACTTCATTTAGTTTTACAACTCTTACAAACTCGTGAAATATTACGTACAATATTCTATATCACACGCATATGTTTCAGAAATGCAATAAAACAACAATTGCTGTGTGTTTTCCCATTAAATAAAAGAATAACATTTTCTGATTCTGATGTAATTTTATGTACATACATTAATTTAGAATTTATTAGTAATGAACAAATTAATTGTATAATGAAAAGAAACTTACGAAGGAAGCCACTTTCTTTCAAAACAAAAATGCCATCCTCGCCGTTCGGCGTCTATTTTGAAGATGGTGTAATGCGCATGCGCAGAGAGCGATTTTTGGTGAATGACGGTTATTAACCGTAGTCTTGCCTGTGAAAACTGCTTTAAACCGTAAATTCAGGTTTACGGATTTAAATCGTTACAATTACTGGGAATTTCCGTATAAGTGACGGTTTTTTTTTACAGTGCTTATATAGTTTGGTATGTTGTGCTAAAAATTATGGCATGCTTTTTTACAGAGTATTTTGTCACTAAATTCGAAGTTCAATTAGTTGCGAATAACTTACCTTTTTGCACATAAATATTATAGTTTGGTTTAATGCTAAAGTAATCCATTTCATTTTTAATCCCGCTTAGGAAAAAAACCCTAGCATTTTCAAGTATACTTTCTTTCTTGAACAAATGATTATTGTTCAAAAAACGAGTAATATTTGCATAAATTATTGCTGAAAAACCATACAACATCAGTGAAAAACCACAAAAAAATCATTAAATTAAATCCATCAATTTTGATAAAAATATATACTCAAAGTAACTACTTTTAAGAAGTAGGTTCCTGGATTGAATTGTTACAAAAAAATTAAGTTTTACTATTAACACGCGTTTCAAGAAAGATTAAAATCTTTCCTTTTTAGCTACGAAAATGTGTTAAAAAGTATTTAAAAATTAAATAATTAACAAATCGTTTTTAATAATAATTGTCTTTTGCAAAGTAGTTATAGTGTCCATGAACGCCTACATGATTATTTGCAGGGAGATGTAAGGCGACAAAAGTTTTTGTTTAATCCTTGATTTTTCGAAGATGGGAATTGGATGTTAGTTAATAATTGTTCATTAATGTTCTGTTCAAATTGATAAATTAATATCCATATATATATTTTTCTTGTAAATTTTACCACTTTTTTATCCACGTTACTTTATTTTTCGAAACCCAGAGGGGAAGGAGTGCAAGTGCATGTTTCTTATGTCCCTGACATTGCATCGATTATAAAAATTGCTGTGCTTCGCGTAGAGAATTTTCTGTAGTAGCAATAGTCCGCCAGAATTTTAAAAAGAAGAATTTTTTCAGAATTTGTTTTTTGATCAACCTTTATACAATTCATTATACAAAAGTCACCTATTTGATCAATAATTTTCATCTATTTAATTCCATGTTAAAGTGCTATTTTCTAACCACTTTTACACGTTTAATTATTTTTTTTCGAAACTGCAATTTGAAAATTTAAAAAAAAAGTTGTATCGAAATGAAGCCTTTGTACTTCTCAGTTTACTAAATTGGTTTAAGATTGTGGGGGAAAATTCTATCTATCTGCAAGGTATAAATGTCTCCCCCCCCCCCCCTGCCCCCAAATAAAAACGCTTCCAAAAATAATCTCCTTTATTTGAAGAGAAAGGGTTAATGTACTAAAAAGAAATGAAAAATTAAATGAAATTGAAGGAACTTTAACTATAATGTGATGGGAATTTACTTAAAATTTTACATTAAGTACGTATTAAAAAAATGCCATAAAATATTAAAAATTGTTTAGACGGTAAATTAAAAATAATTCAAACTAATTTCACATTAAATAAAACAATTCACAAAATAAATGCATTAACAAAAAAAAATAATAATAATAATGCATTAACAATTAGTTTTACATTAATTAATTAATTATGCAGTAATTATTCATATATTAATTAAAAATTATTTATACGTTAATTTTACATTAATAAAAATTAGTTAACAATTTATTAGCACCTTAATTTATATTTTCTACATTTACACCGGGCATGCCTTGATTTCAGTCGGCCAAAAGTTGTCTACGCCCCCCCAACCAAAATTCTTAGCGACGGCCCTGGCTACACCACTCTCAATGCTGACACTTAGATACCAAGAATAATAAAGATAGACTTACTGCACACGTTTGAGTTATCTTCAGTATTTTGATGGAAAATTGAGAAAATAATGAATGTTTCAAATGTCCCAACGATGTCAAAATCGTACCAATAATTGACAAAAGCTCCCAACAACACGAGTGTTCGACTGATTGTTTAGGTGTTTACATTTCCTCAAAGAAGAGCAGTAAAAACCGTTCACACCACTATTTTGTGTGTGTCCTCCATAAGACCTCGAAAGTTCATGGTCATCCGAACAGTGAAAGAAAGTGCCCTTGGCCAAAAATACTTATCAATATAAAGTAAGCAAACATTGAGGGGGAAAAAAAGGGATACTAGTTTCTCGGTGTTTTCAGAAGAGGTGATACAAATAGTGAGATATGGAAACACAAATACATAATAGAAAATAAAAACCTACAGTTAAATTGTTAAAAGTAAAAAGAGAACACTTCAAAATGTTTTCAATCGGCAAAACCATCTTTACTTTCAATTACCCATATGTTTACATAAGGTAATGAAAGTGTATAGCATTTTAAAAATACAAAAAAGTAATATTTTATATCTTCCAAGTTAGAGAAATAATAAAATGAAACATAAAAGCAGTATAAAAAATAGCTAAATTGAAACCTAAATATAGATATCAAGATAAAACAGTAGACATAAAATAATGGAGGGAAAAAGACACTTAAGAGAATAACCGCAATAAACCATAATACACCACATTTAACTACAGTTTCAAAAGGGCATATGTGCTTCCCTCCGCCCCCCATTGGAATTTCTTATCCATTTTCATTCTAATTTTCAAAAGCCAGGGGGTGGACCCGCCTGGCAACGCCCATGATTTTTTACTATATAAGTCTTTAAATTTACGCAAAGTGTGAAAAACGTTCAATTTAAGCCTTTTTCACAACCATTTCTCAAAAACTGGATCACCTCTAATTTTTATGTGTTTTACATCTTTGGAAAAAATACATTTCAATCTTTGAAAGGCTTCTATTTTCGTTTTGGCTTCACTCCGTATAAGATTGAAAATTGCATTATCAAGAAGTTCAATTAGCGAGAATCCAAAATATTGAGAAAATCATCAACTTTGACCTGTTACAACTATAGAATTAAAAAAGATAATACGCTGAAATTCGGCTTTAATGTTTAACTTTTGTTATTGTCCAAGGAAATATTACATACAGTATTATATTATCAGTAAATATTTCAAAAACAGCCATCAAATTATACGAAAAACTGAGCATCTACGAATTCCCCCCTAACTTTGAAAAATCATAAATCATTGTTGAACCTAATCGAGATACTAATAAATGGGCAGTTGATAAACTATGAACCTCTGTTTCAAGATTTCAAAGTAGCATCTTTCCTTTTTTGTTTATATTTATTATATACTTTAAATGTAAACAAAATATGAAAAAGTTTATTTTAACTCTTTTTCACAACCGTATATCTCCAACTGATCACTTCTAATTTCTTTGTGTTTTATACCTTTGAAAGGAACACATCTTTAAAATGCGTCTGTTTTCATTTTGGCGTCTCTCTGATGTATAAGATATAATTGCATTTTTGAGTAGTTCAACTCACGAAAATAAAAAATATTGTGAAAATCATCAAATTTGGCTCGTTATAACTTTTGAAATAAGAAAGGTAATCAACTGAAATTTGGATTCAGTGTGTAAGTTTCATAGACGTAACGAGGGAGGGGTTTTGGGGGTTCGAACCCCCAAAACCCATTGCCCCTCTCCCATTGGGTTGAGAAAAATTAAGCAAATTTACTAGGTTTTTCCCCCACCCAACTCTTTGTTGGTTATTACTCAAAGTATCCATTAAATTTCCTTACTAGTAATTATTCAGTGTTTTAATAAGGTAATCAAAAGCTATACCAAACTGAAAGACATTCATACAACTAATGTACCATATTGAACGTCTTAGAAACTGGTATGTCGCTACACAGGCTGAAGAAATGGAGTCTTTATCGTGGAAACATAAGTGCTACAGACTTGACTTTAGACATCGACCGTTAATGTAAAGACCATAGGCGTAACGAGGGGGGTTTTAGGGGTTCAACTCCCAACCCATTAAGTTTAGAAAGAATTAAACAAATATGCTGCATTTTTCCCCAATCAACTCTTTGTTGATTATTACTCAAATTATCCATTAAATTTCATTATTGGGATTGTTCAGTGACCAGTATTTTACTAAAATAATCAAAAGCTATACCAAACTGCAAGACTATACATGGATTTTTCACCTGAAGAGTAAACATGTCATTTAATGTACCATTTGATGATAACTACGCGCTACACCCGTCCGAGGCTGAAGTAATGGATTCTCCATCGTGGGAAACATAAGTTCTGAGTGGCGCTGTATAGAAAACACTAAACAAAACAATAATTGAATGTAAACTAGGGGAGTGGAGCATCACACAACTTTCAATTACTCTATAATAATGGTGAGCACATTTAAATTTAACGTGGAATAGTGTTATTACTATTTTCATTTATTTGAAATAATGGCCCTTAGTGATATTTTTTTACAGATAACTCTTACAAGGTCAAAAAAAAAAAAAAAAAAAATGTACTTTTCGAAAATTCTTGCAATTTCCTATCTTGTTAGTGAAACAGAAGGGAGGAGAAAAACAGTTGTTGATGAGCGATCCTCAAGGGAAGAGAACTCTATGATGAAGACACTCGTTTTCATCTTTTTACACCTTTATAACAATTTTATGGAAATTTTGGAGATGGAGATGTTTAGAACATCTTCAGAAGCATTATCATAGAGATTTTGATCAAAATCGTTAAAGCCGCTTTTTAGTGATTGCTAAAGAAAGTGATTTTTGTATGTTTTGCTCATGCGCCAATATTGACGAAAATCTTAATGGCAGGTTCTATGGCCCCCTCTAACCTGTTCTCCAAACTTGAACATCGTAGGTCAAATCGTTCGGGAGTTGTTCTGACGACAGACACACCGGCAGGCATCTTTCTACACCATTTTTTTCAGTTGGATGTGCTAAAACACGGAGAAATGCAAAAAAATTCGAATTTTTTTTGGATCCAAAACAATACTTTCATTACCCTGTGTTAACAAATGGGTAATTAAAAGTAATTAAAATGTGTGCTGGTAGAAAACGCAAAACTCAAAGTGAGACATTGTTTTTATTTTGTAAAAGAAGAAAAGATGAAAAATATGGCGAAATTACTGTTCAAGTTGAAAAAGAATTGCCAGATAGCGTTTGAAAGAATCGCCAGATGAAGACCGGAAAAAGTAACAATTTTATCCGCAGATTTACAGACTCGGACGGTGTTGGTATCATTTCATTATGAATATAAAAAATATATATATATATATATATATATATATATATATATATATATATATATATATATATATATATATATATATATATATATATATATATATATATATATATATATATATATATATATATATATATATATATATATATATATATATACATTAAAAGACACAACTATTTATGAAAAAATATATTTCAATGTTTATTGAAGTTTCTTTAATGATTATTTTTGGCAGTGTGTGTATGTTTGAAATATTTTGAGGGGATCCCGTCACTGAAATTGATCCTATCTTGTTACGCCCGAAAAGTTCCTCCGAAAATATTGCATCCATATATTTTACAATTATATCAGACCCTTCCAATTTCCATGCGTATAAAAACATTTTCCTGTTCATTTTTTTTTTAAATAGAATTCTTAAGAAATTTCCCTTATCCCGTAGATTTAAACAATGATTTGAAAACTTTTTCAATGTGATTTTTTTTCTCTCTCTCTCTCCCCCCCCCCCCCCCCCCTTCTCCTTTTTTCTTCTTCATTGGTGTAGCGAGTCTGTATTTTTCGAAACCCCCCCCCATTCAACAACTCTAGTTACGCTTATTAAGTTTTACTATTGTTTGAGGAAAGGGTAGAGTATCAAATTCTTAATAAATATTTCAAAAATAACCATCAAAGAAGGCAAAAACTAGGGGTGTGGGACATCGCACAACTTTCAATTACACTATATAATACTGACGTGGATTTGTGTCATTTGCCGTTTTTATATTTTCATCATTAGAGGAAATGGTCAGTTTGGCGATATTTTTTGCGATAATTCTTGTATGGGTCTAAGGAAAAGTGAGAGAGAATAAACTTCGTTAAAATGGTGATTTTGGAGAAATTTTTTAAATAATCCTTATATTATATTTTGTTATAAGTGAAACTGAGGTGAGAAGAAAAAACGACCCTTGATGAGGTATGCTCAAGGCAAGAAAAATGCGTTGAAAGTATTCGTTTTTCAACTTTTTATGCTACTAAAACATTTTTACGGGAATTTCGGAGGTGGGGATGATTAGAACACCTTAAGAGGCATTATCACTGCGATTTTTATCAAAATCATTGGAGACGTGTTTTTTTCAATAATTGAAAAACATGATTTTTTCAATGGCAGCTACCTTATACGCATTCGCGATTTTAGCGAAAACCTTAATAGTAGGTCCCATGGCCACCACTAACCCTTATTCCCAAATTTGAACTCTAGACCGCAAGGTTGCGTGGAGAAAAGCAAAAAAAAAAAAAAAAAAATCGCATTTTTTTTTTACCGAATGCTATACTTTTATTGCCTTATGTATACATATGGGAAATTGAAAGTAAAAATACGCATCTGAGAATTTTTCTAAAACTTTCCCTAACTTTAAATCAACAGTAAACACATTTGAGATACTGATAAACGGATAGTTTTCAGACTTTGAACCTCTGACTGCGAACTGCAAGTAGTATATTTCATTTTTATTCAAATTCAGTTTTTATATTACAAAAAGCTAAATGTATGTCCAAAATGTCAAAAACGTAAAATTTAAAAAAAAAATTCTGTGTCATTTATTTAAAACTGGGTCATATTTAAATGTTCTTTTTCACGCTACTGTAAAGAATAGATTTCAATCTTTAAAATTCTAAAAATTTAATTTGGAAGTCTTCTATACAAGGACGCAAAGAAAAAATGCTTTACAGTATAATGCATTTTCATGGAACGAATAGGAATTCTAGCATTACCCATTGTAGCTGTGCAACTCCCGATTTCGAAAATTTGATAATCCTATCACAAGTAATGCTTACGGTTTTTACTTATTATAAATAATGCATACCTTTTATTTTACTTTCATAAAAAAATTGCCATGCAATAAGATTTTGAAATATAATGTAATAGTGAAAAGCATTCTGAAACGTATTCAACCAGTTAAAGATAGATTTTTTTAAAACTGGAAGCCGTCGTGCATGAAACTCAAAGCTGTTGAAAATCAAGAAAATATAATGTATCAGAAATCCAAAAAATATGAGTCAGAAATTGTTTGTGAAGATTACTGATTATATTGCTTTAATTGCAGTACCCAGAACACTTCAAGAATTCAATGTTTATTTTAAACAAGTGGGTTGAAGTTTACGATATTCTATTAAGGTATACGTATAGGTTTCAAACTTTTTTTTTTAAATTTTCAATTCAAAAATTAGACCTTTGCACCTTGAAAAGTATATTATTTGTTGAACTGTTTCCAATATATATATATATATTTTTTAATTTCTTCAATTTTAATAATTAATTAACATTTAATCAACTAATTAGGCTAATTTCGAATGGTATTGACGAAAATTCTAATTCACCCAACGATACAATTTTGGTGTTCAATAATGTGGAATACCCTGCTCTATGTTTTGACCCTATTAACAGAATTTTACAGTGTGTATATTTTGTGATTCTCGCTTTAATTGAATCTATTAGAAAAATCCAAGTTTTTTTATAAAGAATCTTATCTTTAAAATTCAATTAAAAAATACTTATTTACAAATCACATAGTATTTAGGGTCAAAAACATTCAGCAGTGTATGCAGATTATATAGCATAAAACAAATTTCAAAAGATATTATTTAAAATGGAGTTATTACTGTTTGAATATAATGCAAGATAAAAAAAACTACAATCTGAGAATAACTTTTAAAAAAGTATTTTTTGTATAAAAAGCTGTTATTATTATACTTATTATTATATATTTCCTTTTTAATATGCTCTTCCATCATAGGGTTTCCTTCTTTTGTGTTGTTTTTATTTTGCTTTTGTTTTTTTACGGCCTTACAAATCTTCTCCGATTTTTGCGAGTTTTGCGATTTGAAGCCTATACGTATACCTTAATCATTCACTAGTTATTTAATATCTGTCTATGTCAATTTGTAATACTTGTTAATACCATAGCCAGTTGACTACACCTATTAACTAGGCAAGACAAAGCTTGGGTAAGGGTTTGTTTTAAATAAGTTAGTCAATGGTTTAGTCTTTAAATGAGTATCTACATGGTGCCTTTAAAATAAGTATTCATATGGTTCTCAAGTCTTAAACAGTACGTCTATAAGGTTCTCAAGTCTTAAACAGTACGTCTATAAGGTTCTCAATCTCAAATGAAGATTTACTATCATTTGTGAAGTTTTGCATGTGAAAATCTTTTTTTTTTTCCTTTTTTTCTTTTTGTCTCTTGGATCACTTTTAAAACATATCTTTTAAGTGTTTGAATTTTTTTTTGTCATTTGCTATTTTCAATATGTTTGATAGATTATATTGTTACTCTATTCTAGAACAAAATTCACGCCATTTTGAGAAATTAATACGACCGGTTCCAGCTAGAAAAAGTCATTTTTAAATAGATGAAATTAATTCAAAAGCTTTCACTTTTGCTATTTGCTCTCATGTTATTTCAACATAATATATTACAAAAAAAAAAAATTATAAAAAAAAAAAAATGTGTGTGCATTTTAAGGATTGGTAAAATTCCAAACCATTTTTATGATAAGTTTAATACTGTTTCAAAACTGTTAGCTGCACAGCCCCTGAGATTAGTACTAGAATTCATGCGTTTCATGTAAAAGTCATTATAATTATTTTTTTCTTGTACAGAGCCATTATTTTCTTCTTTATATAGAACGACTCTAAAATTAAAATTATAGTATTTTAAAGACTGAAACATACTCTTTACAATAGTATAAAATACAAATTTTTTAAAGATGATTATTTTCAGATAATTAAAACAAAATAAGCAATTCTATTAGCAAAATAAAACAAACCAATTTTCATAAGTAATTTTATTGAAATTTGGTTTATGTTTAGAATTACTCAGCAAGAAATATATATAAAAAATAGTATAAAATAAAAAAGTAAATCTATAATGTTAAGATACTTATAAGTTTATTATGGACTTTTTAATTCACTAGTACATGTTAATTTACTTCTATTGATATGTTCCACTTGCACACTAATAAGAAACAAGACTTAAAAATAAAAGGAAGTTTTCACCAAAATTCATACACCACAGGAGATAAATTCATTCAAAACAAATTTTTCATCTTATTGAAAAAAAAAAAAGAAGAAAAAAAAAAAAAAAAGACACACATATCAGTAATTGATAGAAATTAGAATACGAAGTAATAAAAATCCAATAAATTCTAAAATCTTTAAGTTAAACTAATTTTAATAAAATTAAGTTTTAATATTTGTTTTATTTAGAAAATGTTTATATTTAATTCACTTTAATAGAACTAATGAATATAATTCACATACTTGAACACATATTTGGTATAAATTTAGCATCTTGTGAACATCCAGCAGTTTCGACAAGAAACTTTAAATAGAATTTCTAACTTATACCAAAACAAGACACAAAACTCTTAATAACAATTGATTTAAATGTGATCAATATCAAAACAAAACTTGTTACCTAATTTCTAGGTTGGAAATATTTCAAACTAATGAAACAATAATAAATATGATTGCTTAACTAAAAGAAATGTTTGAAATGTTTAAAATCAAAAACGTCAAACTTGATTGGGAGGTGACAAAATTGATGTTAAATATTTGTTGTGCTCAGCTATTTCAACGGTGTTAGAAAAGGATTTACCAGAAGAAATTTTTCTTAAATACCTAACATTAGGCAGAATTAAAAGTCTAGATTTTGACATTTCTTCATTAGCAGTAGGCGAGTGTATGTAGATTGAAAATGCCCAGCACAGCATACTTGGGCTGTATCGAGATACAGTTTTATTCGCTAAAACCAACTGCTAATTTTTAAAAGAATGGTATTGTTTATCATGATTTTTTCTCTACTTTTATTTCAAAATAAAACCAAAAAACGTAAAAGTTCCTCATTGCTTATAGCAAGAGGGGCGCAGCTAAATATTGAGCAAAACGGAACAAATTTTGTGTGTGTTTTAACTGAAAGGGGCGGTCAAAGGTGCAATCCTAGCAAGCCTTCGCTTGGGCGCCAAATTTACCAAATTTGGGAGGGCCCCCCAATAATAAGTTCCGTATATATATATATTTTTTTTTTGACTCAATTATTTTTAATATTGAAAATAAACATTTTCAGGATGAAATCAATAAATGTGTCCCCTCAAAAATGCCCCCGCCCCTTCCTTCATAGAAAAGCGCCCTCTCCCCCCTCTCAAAACGAAAAAAACGCCCTTGTACCATAACCGTAAAAATGTGATTTCGGTTTACCACTTCGAAATTACCTGGCGATGTGGTGATACCAGAAAGATACATCTTAGAAATTTGTCTACCTCAGTTCGATGTTTGTTTTCTACTATCGTGTCATGTAGTGAAAAGAGAAAAGATTCTGGGGGAATTTCTTAAATTTGGAAAGGACGCCAAAAGATCAGTTCAACGTTATTTTTTTTTAACTCAGTCACTTTTGAAATTGAAAATAAATGTTTTCAGGATTAATTTATTAAATGTGCCCAGTGAACTAACACGCATAAAAGAATTTTTAAATAAAAATAATTTTGTATGAATCTTGAAGTGTGTTTAGTATCCCAGAGTGTATTTAATCAAATAAATTAAACCCTCATTTAAAATCTTAAATAATATAACCCATAAAAATAGAGTTCTTCAAAAATCGGATATGCATTGTCAATTTTTGTATTCATTAACACAGCGTCGGTATCAAAAACATTTGTATCAGCAAAATGAGTGGCAAACTACGTTTCAACTTTTTTTTTAATTAAAAATGGACGTGAATTTGTGCTCACACATAGAAATATAATTTATTTATACTGATTAAAGTAATTTTATTATTTATTTATTAAAAAAAAAAAATTGCCAACAAGAAAGAGTTTCAAGAATGAACGGTTCCCTGATTTTTCTTTACCGCCTCAAAATTCGCGGACAAAGTGGTAATACCAGAGAGATACATCTTTGAAATTTACCTACTTCAGTTCTATATTTGTCTCTACTATCGTGTCATACCGTGAAAAGAAAACAGATTCTGGAGAAATTTCGTAAATTTGGGTGGGGCGCCAAAAGATCAGTTAATTTTTTTTTTCAACTCGGTCACTTTTGAAGTTGAAAATAAACTTTTCAGGATTAATTCATTAAATGTGTCCTGTGAACGAACGTGCCCCTCCTTCGAAAGAAAAGCCCCCCCCCCCCCTCCTTCCAAAACGAAAAAAGCTCCCCTGTAACATGTTGGTAAGAAATTTGATTGTCTTTACCACCTCAAAATTCACCTTTGATCTGGTGGTAACAGAAGGACACATCGTTTAAATCTATCAACCTCGGGTCTATCTCTGTCTTTAAAATCGCGTCGTGTAGTGAAAAGAAAATAGAAATGCACTTATTCTGGGGAAATTTCGTGAATTTGGGTGGGGTAAAACGTTATAAGTTAAGTTTTTTTATGATTTTATTTTAACTCAGTGACTCAGTCATTTAACAAATTGAAAATAAACGCTTTCAGTCTTATTTCAATAAATGTGTTCCTCGAATGCTCCTCTCCCTTCTATAAGTTTAGTGATTAAAGTTTAATGATTTTTTTTTCTCAGGCTCTCAAATTAGAAAAAAAAATCCTAATAGGGTTTAAATCATTGTAGAATTGCTAAATTACATTGTTATATTAAGAAGTCAAGCTAGGTTTTTAAAGTATATTTTAAAATATAGTAATAATTTTACAATTTAGATCAATACTTAAAAATAGATTTAAAAATTGATATCAAAAAATAATTTTATATTGTAAGCAATTAATTTTTTTACTGTTGATATTTTTAGCAGCACTGTCTTGCGACTCTCTTTACGAAACAAAACGAGGCATTATTCTTCTCCAAAACTATTCGCTACATCCACAACTATTTTATAAAGCAAAATTGCATCCTTTTAAAATCGAAAACAACACCTAACAAGCTTTAATCTGAAAATGAATTTTAATATGGTTTGCTTCATAATTGCAGTGTGAATGTTTATACTGTCACTTTTAAAAAAACACGAGGACTCTTAAAATGTAAACTATTAGAGATAAATTAATTTGATAAAACACGAAATAATCTCGTAGGAAAATTTTTGACGACTGAAAAGTGTATTAAGTAGAGTGGTGATATTAAATAGCGTGACGTGTAAAGAAATATGTTACAGTTGATTTACTTATACATATTTCTATTGTGATTCATATAATAAAAGTTCTTAGTACTATTTTAACTGCTATTGCTAACCACCAAAAGCAATAAAAATTTTAAAAAGTTTCACAGGAAATGAGTTCCTTTTTTATATCATTTTAATATTTCACAACTGATATTTTTCATACAATTATACAATGAAATAAAATAATGTATATTTTTTGTCACCTGTTAACAGTTTATAATTTCTAAAAATGGGCAAATGTACTCTTAATGAACGATTTAATAAGTTCCATAACGAGTTCGTATAAATATTTTTTTTTTCTTTCAATGAAACAAGTAACACTTTTTGTCAGTCAAATAAAAACATGCATCTCTTGTTAAAAATAGATGGCATAAAATCTAAAGGCTTATTAGAGGAATAGTTCTAAAACTACACGAGAAAAATTTCCTTTGTCTTTTGTCTCAATCAATCTTTTCTCATCCTCTTTAAACTGTGTATCTTTACTGAAAATCCTCAATGCTCCCATGTTGATTCCATTTTGAAGAATGCTACCATATTCCAACTATATTCCCCTTTCAGTCGCACAATTGTCTGTAGTTGTAAAACGTATTTCACTTTTAAGGCAGGAGAAACCAACACAAAAAAATACCCATCTTATCTCCCTGCCCTCCAGAGGTTGTAAGGACTGTCTGGCCGGGATCGAAAAAAAAAAAGCATCTAACCATTGTGTAACCATTTATTAGCGCTTTGAAGTTGCCTTCTTGTGCGGGATTTGTACCAATACGTTATATTGACAATGTGAGTTGGCGACAACGTCTGTAACAAAAAAGCATGTACGACGCTCAAGGGGAATGGGTTGGGGGGTCGTTAATTGCGATATCGAGGAAAATTCCTAGAATGACTTTTGTCATTTCTCCCCGGTTGTGGGTACCCCTCTGAATAGAGGCAATCGCCAATGGCATTCCCTCTTTAAAAGTTGGGAAATGTCAGTGGACATTTAGACACTTTGTAATTGGTGAATACCAATGGCTCTGGAAAACTGTTGGGAAGACCCTAGACTACAAAATGTTGGAAACTCCTTTCCTTCCACGGATCCACTTCGTTCTTGTATCTGAACTGAGCAAATTTATCTTAGTTCTCTTCTGTAAGCTAAAATCACGATATCGGTTTTTTTTTTCCCAACCTTCTTTCTCTACTAGTGAAATGTTGAAAAAACTTGAATAGTAAAGAGAGTAGCCCAATTGAAATACTAGGTATGAGCATTTAATTTGTTTTTATCAAAATTAGTTTAGGTTAAGGTTGTAAATAAGAAATTTTAAAATAAAACTATGCCTCTTTTCGATTTTAATTTTTATTTCCACATAGTTGATTCTGAAATTAAATGGCTCACTTTATAATTAGTGTAAATCAATTTTTTACTATTTCGTCATTTATTTTTTTAAAAACGGACTTATTTTTAATGCATTTTTTTAGCTTTTTTATGGAATAAAATATGTTTTATTTGGAACTAGCTAAATTTTTCATAAACCAATGAAGTTTGAAAAATAGTATTTAACAAAATATTTATTATTGTATATCTATTTGTAATTGCTAATTGATCTGATAATGAAGTATTTTGTGCTTAGATATTTGCTTAAATGCCCAATTAATTAACTGAATAAAAATAATACAGCAGCATTTTATCCTTTGTAATATACATATTTTATTTTGAATATTGTTTACTGAATAAAAGTTTTAAAACACTTTTTAGTGGAGAGGCAATGAGGATTATCTAATATTTAATAATTAAAATTTATTATATATACATTTAATATCCAAAACCAAACCATCGATTTTTAATAAAAGAAATGACTTTTCAATGGATTTTGTAGTTTTACCCAATAAATCAAGAGTAATTTAATATATTAAGAAATAAACAAATTAGGAATTGTTCTTATTTACTTGATTGAAAAATAAAAAAAATGTTGGATATACACTAGTAATTGTGGAAATCATGTCTAAGAATTTAATAACTTAATTGAAAATTTCGATTTAATTTTTAAATGCATGTTTTAATTTTATTGCTTCCCATTTTTGCCGACTAATAATTATTTTTCTTATTTTATGGGACATGAACATATTTAAATATTCAAAATATTTCTTACTTATATAATCTCATGGTACTTAAATTTTCAGTACATATTTTTAATAATTTTAATATCTAAAAAATAGTTTGCATATTTGTATTTAATTTTTTTAATTTAATCTTTAAAAATGATTGGATTCTGAATTCTAAAAATTAGAGTTGGTAACATTTATATAATTTTTTTTTTTTTTTAGTAAGATCGGTAAGAAATAGGGGGCGCCAAAATTGTCTTCGCTTATAGTTAAAAATTTGCTTCGACCACCCCTGCTAACTGACACATTAGGCAACTATTCCATGCTATGCCAATGCCATTTTTGAAAAATAATTTTCAAAAATTTCAAAAAAATTGCCCAAAAATGCATTTTTTGTGTGTTTTTGGACATTTTCAATGTCAGAGGGGCGCGGCTACAAATTGAACAAAATTGGCGAAATTTTTTGCGCGTTTTATTTGACCCATTACGTAACTTTTTCACGCTATTCCAAGACCGATTTCGAAAAAATATTTTTTTATCCCCCCTAACGTCGAATCTGTTACGATTTTGCGACATTTAGGCACATTTTTGTTCAAAGCAAAAAGGGCGCGGCTAAATATTGAGCAAAATGGACAAAATTTTCTGTGTGTTCCAACATTTGGCAACTATCCCATGCTATACCAATGCCGGTTTTAAAAAATAATTTACAAAATTTTCCAAAAAATGGCTTAAAAGTGCATTTTTTTGCCCCTCTTTACATTCTCAATGCCAGAGGGGCGCGGCTATATATTGAGCAAAATTGACGAAATTTTGTGTGTGTTCTAATTGACCCATTAGGCCACTTTTCCTCGCTATTCCCAAACCGATTTCGTAAAAAGGTTTTTTCGGCCCACCCTAGTGTATAGTCCCAGTGTTTGTCGCTTCGCCAAAGTGTATAGTGTTCATTGCTACGCAAAATCGAGCTCGCTTCGTTCGCTGAAAAGTTCATTGACACAAGTTTACTTCACTCGTTGAAAGGTTTATTACTATGATTACTTTGCAAGAATAGGCTCGCTTCTCTCGCTGAAAGGCTCATTGTTGCGTAAGAATAAGCTCGCTTCACTCACTAATTTCTACGTAAAGCCTTAATATTAGAATCCTCTCCTATGTCGAGACACACACAAAAAAATCCCTGTTAATACAATAATACAATACCCCTTTAAAATTATTTTAAGACGTTGTTACGAATTTCTGTATATTTGTAAATATTTCGTAGCATTAATTACGTAAAAAGATAAATTTATGTACATTTCGCATAAGGCAGTGCAATAGTTTGTCTTACTTTGCTTTCCTGCAATGTGACCTTTAATGCTTGAAAACGAGTTTTATAGAGATAATACTGGGAAGCGAGTTTTACAAATGGCAGACCATTTAACATTATGGTAATGGCAACCTCGCCAAATTGACGAGATAGAGCCAAGTTGTCGACTAATTTTTGTTGCCAAATTTGGCGACCATTTGGCGACATTTTTCGGTCCCCATGTACATGTATAGGACTTTCCTACTACGATCTGGAAAGTCCTCCAAATTTCTATCTCTAGAAGATTCACGAAGTATTGACTTCCTATATGAGATCGGCCGTGAGTGGAGTTAGTCAGTCAGTCAGTGAGTTGAGTCGGTTAGTTGACTGGAGTTACTGAGTTAGCTGTCTCTCAGAGAGCATTCAGAGTGTTCCGAAAGTAAACTGTATTGCATTGTCTTTTTCGGCGATTTTTAGCAGTTGTGTTGTCAAGTTTTTAACTGCTGTTTTGTGCTATATTGTTATGTAAAGAGCTGTATTGAGTCTACTAGAACGAGAAGATCTGGAGTTGTAAGAGAATCTGCAAAGAGTTATATCGGAATAAATTTCTCCAAGTTTTGATCTGCTTTTGCTTCAAATATTTCGAACCCTTCTACGCAACAACTGGTGTCAGAAGTGGGGTTTGAATGCCGATTACCAGAGCAATGGCTGAAAAAGATGAAAACTTTCAACAGCTTTTTGCTTTTATGCAAGGAATGAAGAAAGGCCAAGACGAGATGAAGAATGGCCAAGATAAGATGAAGAAAGAGATTTTCTCTGGCCAAGAAGAGATGAAGAAAGAGATTTTCTCTAGCCAAGAAGAGATGAAGAAAGAGATTTTCTCTGGCCAAGAAGAGATAAAGAGAGAGATTTTCTCTGACCAAGAGGAAATACAGAAGAATATTGCTGCAATCTCTGCCGGACAGGAGGAATTAAAGGGTCATCTTTTACCAACTATGGAAGAAAGCGTGAAACAAATAGAAGACAAATTTGAAGGCAAATTCGAGAATGTCGAAAAGAAGTTTATTAATTTAGGGAAGAAGATAGAGATTCTGGAGAAGAAGCATCTAGAAGAAAATTTGGGTGAGATAGAAGAAAAGATAGACCAATGTTAGAGAGGAGATTGTCGAGCAGAACCGTTTCGGAAGATTTGAAATGTGTACCAGATACCTCCCGATCATCAATTTAGCTTTCGACCTACGATGGAAAATCTTCCTGGCAAGTGTATAAGACCCAATTCGCAATTGTCGCCAACGCCAATGGATTGGGACTCTGTGACAAAAGCCTGCCAGTTAGCTGCATCTCTGCAAGTTGAAGCTGCAGATATACTACAAACGCTTTCCGAAGAGCAACGTTTGGACTTCAACGCACTCTCAAGTGCATTAGAACTGCAGTTTGGCGAAAAATGTATGAAAGACTACAGCAGGCTGCAATTGAAATCTCGATAACAGAAAGCTACCGATACACTCCAGGAGCTCGCCACGGATGTTGAGATACTGTTCCATCTCGCCTTTTCAGACTGCCCTGCTCAAACGAGAGATATTCTGTCTCTACAGTACTTCGTCGATGGCATCAGGGATGTAGAGATACAGAAGGCCCTACGAATGGCGGATGTCAAGAATTTAAAAAGTGCTTTAGTGTATGCCATGAAGTACGAGGCATCCCAGCAAGAAACCCGTAGAGAACGCCATACTATCAGGGTTGCTACTATACAGGAGCTAGAACACCCAATTGCTGGTCGTATTGATGAATTAGAAAGACAAATCAATAACTTGAGAAGAAATACTCCTTAAAAGAAACAGAGCCTGAAGTGCTGGAACTGCGGAGAAGAGGGCCACTTACGGAGAAACTGCCGAACCCGCCAAGACACTGGAGCTAAGACCGCTCCCAGAAGGGAGGAGGGAAGCCATATCGCGAGGCGGAGGTTGCCAGTTGTTGAGTAGCCCCATTTTAGAGCTCTACAAATTTTTGCAATGAGTGGCGGCAGTAATGGACTCTTCATCATGGGACAAGTAAATGGAGTTCCCTGCAATATGATCATCGATACTGGAGCCAATGTGACCATCATCCGTAAAGATTAAAACTGTATCCGGTGATAAAATCAACATCCATGGAAAACTGAACATCAACATCAAGTTCGGGATTGTTACTTATCGTCACACGGCATATGTGGTGGACATTATGGACACTTGTATACTCGGACTGGACTTTTTAAGGAAATATAATTTTTCCTTGGACTTTAAAAACAATGAGCTGCATTCAGTTTCTGAAGACATAGCGTTACTTGGAATCAAAACTAGTTGAAGTTAAATCCGTACATCAAATAATAGCTCAAAATGACATCACATTACCGGCAAGAACAGAACTATTACTTCCTGGATACGTAGCTGAAGATAAAAGTTTCCGATATGGCATAATGGAGTACCCTGAAAATCACAACAGCCCCAAACGAGTACTGGTGGCCTCAACTCTCGTCGACCTTTCAAGGACTGCCATACCTGTGAGTGTCGCGAATGTGAGTGATAAAGCGAAAGTAATAAAGAAAGGTGAAGTGTTAGCCACATGTACTCCAGTAACTTGCATAAATCGAATTAGCAAACCTCCAGTCGCTGTATCTTCAGAGAACTTAACATCAGAGCTACTACAGAATGCACCGTTAAACAAAGAAAAAGGTCCCCATGTACATGTATAGGACTTTCCTACTACGATCTGGAAAGTCCTCCAAATTTCTACCTCTAGAAGATTCACGAAGTATTGACTTCCTATATAAGATCGGTCGTGAGTGGAGTTAGTCAGTCCGTCAGTGAGTTGAGTCGGTTAGTTGACTGGAGTTACTGAGTTAGCTGTCTCTCAGAGAGCATTCAGAGTGTTCCGAAAGTGAACTGTATTGCATTGTCTTTTTCGGCGATTTTTAGCAGTTGTGTTGTCAAGTTTTTAACAGCTGTTTTGTGCTCTATTGTTGTGTGAAGAGCTGTATTGAGTCTACTAGAACGAGAAGTTCTGGAGTTGTAAGAGAATCTGCGAAGAGTTATATCGGAATAAATTTCTGCAAGTTTTGATCTGCTTTGGCTTCAAATCTTTCGAATCCATCCACGCAACAACGTGTTTATGGAAAGCAAGGAAAGCAAAAATTACTTATTTTGAAACTTTCAGAGCTCTAAGCCTATTAGAAGTTGCTTTTTGTAACAATATTAATTAAAAATAATAATCATAAAACAAATTAAAATGTTAAAGTTCTTTTTGTCAATAGTCCGATTAGAATACCAAAACTAATTGGGTTGAAAATTTCAGAACTGTAGCCCAAGTAGAAATCGTTTTGAAAAATATTTGCTAATTAATTAAAAAAAATTAATTATAATAGAACTAAATAAAAATTTAAAATTCTGTTTTTCAAAAGTCCAATTAGAAGGCAAAATTACTTATGTTGACAATTTCAGTGCTGTTACCCTATTAGAAATCATTTTGTAAATTTCTTTTTTAATTAAGAAAAGTAATTAAAAAATAAGTAATCAAAATTCTAACATTCTGTTTTTCAAATGTCTAATTAGAAGGCTAAAACTACTTATAATGAAAATTTCAGACCTGTATCTCTATTTGAAGTCAATTTGTAAAAAAAAATTAATTTCATTCTGTTTCTTATGTTTACAATTAGAAGGCCAAAACTACTTATGCTGAAAATTTAAGAGATCTAGTCCAGTTTAAAGTAGGTTTTTACCACCATAGATCCACAGTGCCACAGACACACAGCTTCTGAGGAAATTAGTATTAAGTAGGAAAAGTTTACATTTAATGATTTCAGTCTTTATTTTACATATTTATTCTTTTTTTTTTAAATCCAAAGTATAGGAAATGTAACCTCCATGGAATGTCCCCGCCCAATTTTTTTCATGTTAACTGAAGATATAGACCTAATAATTTATTTGTGGAAAAATCTGGGTTAAACATTTATTTATTATATAAATAATTAACTAATCACAAAGAAATATAAATTTTAATTCATTTTACCACCTTATTTTAAGCACAATAGTTGTTCCTGCGGTGCTGAGGTAACCTCCATGGAATAACTTTAACTTGTTTAAAAATTCTAATAGAAAGCAGCACAGTCTTCTTTACCAGCGTTGAAGTGAAGCCCAAGTAAACCATTTTGTCTGGTGATGTTGTTGGATGTGCATAGTTTTATTTAATTTGGGAAAAAGCTCTCCAATCCTCAAAAATCATGTGAGTTCTTTTTGTTCGTGTAACCTCCATGTGTTCAGTAATATTATTCCTTATGGTTGTTAAACATACTTTTGCTGTTAACTCTTATCAAATAGCCATTTTTTTCTTCTCTAAAACCAAAACCAATCCTTAGTTTTTTAGGTTAGGTTTTAAACATGGTAATCTACTTATTTGTAACCTCCATGGATTGAGTTAACCACGGATGTTACAATTAACCATATAATTCACTGAAAGTAATGTGTCTATGATGTTATAGGTCAAATTATTTATAGATTTATGAGCTATTTTATAGATTGTTTTCACTGGTTTTTGATTTAACAATTGCAGTTCTATTTTAATCTTTGATAAACTTTTTTTCTACTTAGTCAATGCATACATAATTTTATTGCCATATATTTAGACAATCCGGGTGGGGATAAGGGGGTTGGTTCAAGAAGCCATGGTGTGCTCCAAGATGAAAAATGTAACGTTGAAATTTAACGTTGTAAAAAGTAAATGTCCGTTTACCTATTACAATAAGTTATATCTCAATGTTCAACTTTTCATTTTGGAGCAAGCCAATGCCCCTTGCTTCCTCCCCCCTTCAAGCCCATGCCTGTTTACTATAGTTAGGCGTAGGCTCACCTAAAATTATTGATTTAATTTATTCATTACAGTTTGAAATGACTCCAAGAGAAAAAAAAAAAAAAAAAGAGAAGAAGATATCGTAGTTCAGCTTCAGCTGCTACCAAAAGTACAAATAAAAATAAGAAAAAACCTGGTAAAATGTCAGATGTTCAAAGAGAAAAGATACGACGGATGTATATAGAGTCTGAATAAAAAAAGGAGGGATAGAATTAAAGAATATTCTTCGTTATATGAAGATCATACCAGTGATTTATGCTTTTAAGACAGCAATATAGAAGAAAGGTCTAAAGGTTGGTTGGTTGTATTCAGATTATCTGGCGCCGGTCAGCAACACGAGGGCTATAATGCGCCGAAACATTCGTCATTAGACAAGCCAACATACATTTACAAACACCCATGCCTAACACGGGACTCGAACCCGCAACCTTGCGGCCTAGAAGCTAGCACGCTAACCACTATACCGTTTGGTCGGCTAAAGGTCTAAAGGACACGCTTACACAGAAAATATTTTTGTTCTTGTGAAATTTTGTAGAGCAAAAAATACCATAAAGCATTATGTTGGCATTGTTCAATCTTCTGTTGGACAAGAGTGCACCGTTAAGTTTTTAATTCTTCAATCATTATGAAACTTTCATAGTATAATATTTGGATACTTTTGAATACTTTAACACGAGATTTTTGTTATTTTCTAAAAATTAAAATATTTATGATTTTCTAAAAATATGTTTAAGAAATATTATAAAATTTTAGACTAATTATTTTTTTAAAAAAACATATGCTACTTATCAACAATTCCTCGTGTTAAAGTACTTAAATACATTAGAGAAATATGTATAAAAAATTTCAAGCATTTATGCCATATAGATTTTAAGCTATGTGCCCCCAAACATGAAAAAATGGCATTTTGAGAAATTTGGTTTTGAAGCTAAAAAGCATGCATTAAATATCTACATTTTGTTTTCTTCAAAAAATTATTAAAAATACTTTGAAATAAGATATAATTACAAATGTGGCATCATTTTAAAGACAAAAATTTATATTTTAATAAACAGTTATAAACTTGAAATCAATAATCTGAAAAATTTTCATGTGCCGGACCCCCTTAAGGAAATCTGGACGAGATATATTTGTGTTCCCACCAAAAGATGATGTTTTTACTATTGATGTGAAAGATATTCTTTTAAAATTGCAGCAACCACTACTGAGCAAAAGAGGTCATTATAGATTATTTGAAAATTTAGCAAAATACGAAATTATGTGAGCTAAACTTACTATATTATCATTTAAAGTGTCACTTGTAGCCTCCATGGCTGCAAATGTAACCTCCGAGTCCAGCAAAATCAGAAAAGTGTTTTTTTTTTGTTTTGTTTTTTTTAATTTTTCCTTTACCTTTGTTTGAAGTAGTAAATGTATGATTTTTGTATTAAAATTCTAAGAGTAAAATTTCAATGTTGTTATCGAATTTTTATTTTTTTGTTTTTTTACCTCCTCAAAAAATTCCCTTTAATTTCAGAATCACCTATTCATTTTAAATTACATTAAAAAGTTTAATTGGCTGATTACAATAAAAATGGACAGTTTCCAATGTATAATGATACCTTAAGGGGGTCCAGTACCGAAATTTCTTCAAAAATCCCAATTTTTTTTTCTGATTTTAAAAAATAGTTCATAGATTCCTGAAGAGAATGATGTTCTTATCTTATTCCTACGGTGATTAGAACGCCACAAAATTACCTGTGATTTAAACATCACTAATGGGTGTAACACCTTGAAGCGTCTGCATAAAGTGCGTTTTTCGAGCACTAGTGTTTTTCACAGATGTTGCATATTCAAATCGATATATCTCCAGAACAATTAACAATCGGCTATTCAAATTTTTGGAGCATTTAATTTATATAGTTTTAAATATTTTGTCTTCACAGAATTTTTTTTTTTAATTCTGTTTTAAAATATAACATTTAGAGTAAAAGGTGACATAAAAAAATTCAAAAATTTCAATATTTTAACTTTGAGAATTTTTAATTTTTTTTTTAATTCACCTATTAAAATTCTGTGAAGACAAAACTGTCTTTATGTAATTATGTATTACAGAAAGCTTTCACTTTGAAATTTTTTTTATTTTTTCTTGACTTATATCAAAATACGCAAACATCAATTATTATGGATTTTTCTTGGTTTTCCATTTTTTTTTTAAATAACTAAACACAATATTTAAAAAAAACATTTTCTCAAAGATATATAAATAGTATCTCATACATAAAATAATTTTTTTACATAAAAATGTACATAAATAAAGTTTTATTTTCGGTACCGGACCCTCTTAAGACTAATGTTGCCAATCTTGATGGAAAGCTTGACTTTACATTCAAATATTTTCTTGCGAGTAATTGGAATTCCTAAGAGTTCTGATAATTGTCTTAAAAGTAATTGCACTGTCCGTTCATCGTGTCCATTTTTTGCTGCTGATTCGCCTTCCTCATCCATTCCTCCATATAATAGTCAGTCAGAAGCCCACCGTATTCTGAAGGGAGGCAAGAAGGAGGGAAATGATCCAACAGAAATCCACGATTCGAGTGGAACAGGACCTAAGAAAAGAGCAACTGTTAAATCTTACTTCTGTGACGTTAATAAAACCAAAATCGATAAGTGACGTGCAATTAAAGACTTCTTGAGAAATACTTTATTTACAATTACACATAGTGTCATTGGTTTAGCGGAATTAATTTTGACTTTGGTATTTTGGTACTCTGTGAAAGAGGACATTGTCTTATTATCCTCAAAATTTACAAGTTTGCTACAAAAAATCAATCTTCTTGCTGAATATGCTGAAATGGTTGGCCTTTAGATAAATAAAACTAAAATACAACGAATAAATGGAAAAACAGACAATGCTCAATGAAACCATATAATAATAACGTTCAAGAATGGTTGGTTGTTTTCAGAATATCTGGCGCCGTCAGCAACACGAGGGCTATAATGCGCCGAAACATTCGTCATTAGACAAGCCAACATACATTTATAAACACCCATGCCTAACACGGGACTCGAACCCGCAACCTCGCGGTCTAGAAGCTAGCACGCTAACCACTATACCGTTTGGTCGGCAAATAAAGTATCGCCCGAACATGGGCTCGAACCCTGGACCGTTAGGTTAAAAGCCTAACGCTCTACCGACTGAGCTACCCGGGCTCGGTTCAAGAATGAAACCTTATGTATTTACGTATCTAGGAGCAACGTTAAGTATTAAATGTGGAACAGATGATGATATTCAAAGCAAAATAGCCCGCAATTGCTTTAAATGTGTCATATACATATATATGACGTCACAGTAAAATGCCTATTTAATTCCCCATAGTTTACATACTCTTGTTAACTGTGACCTGTATATAATAGCTCGTGTTGTTATGTATATATTAGCTCGTGTTGTTAATGAGTTTTGAATAAACGATTTGTTCTGTTCCTTGCCGTGTCGTTACAAAATGCTTATACAATGTTGAGAATATATATACTTAATAGCTTTCCATGTAACTATGTATAATGCAATTTAACTGTTTTATATCAAAATAGTCGAGAGATCGAAGAATAAACACGTAACTAAGAATCTTGGAGTTGCGTTTTCCTTTGCATGGCTTCGAACATTTTGTCAAATAACTTATATACAAATACAAAAGAAGACGACCAACTACAGGCACGCTGTCCAGCAAAATTGGTCCAGTTAAAAGTAATGAATTGCCTTCAATTATAACCCCAATAAAAATCCAAGTTTTTCTACAAACCACTCACCACAAATGAATTCACTCTATCCACAGGCAAACAATTCCATTCATCAGTCACACTATTGATGGAATAATGGTTTTTATTTTGCCTACAAAACTGTGAATAAAACATTTTTTAAACCATGACCCCTTATTTAATTATCTGTAACAAATTCCCAAACCCTCAGGCTCAATCGGTTTAATAATTTTGAATAAATGAACGAAATTTCTTTTTAGTTCTTTACTCCTGTAGCGTGACAATTTTTTTAAATTTATTACTATATTCGAATGATGCAAAACCCTGAATTATTTTTATTTCCCTGTGCTGAACTCCCACCAGCAACTCAATGTCCATTTTAAGATATGGTGACCATAAATATACTGCATATATACTAGAGTGGGTACCCCCCTTAATTATACTGCATGTATACTAGAGTGGGTACCCCGCCCCTTAATTATACTGCATGTATACTAGAGTGGGTACCCCGCCCCTTAATTATACTGCATGTATACTAGAGTGGGTACCCCCCGCCCTTAATTATACTGCATATATACTAGAGAGGGTACCCCCCCTTAATTATACTGCATGTATACTAGAGTGGGTACTCCCCCGCCCTTAATTATACTGCATGTATACTAGAGTGGGTACTCCCCCGCCCTTAATTATACTGCAAGTATACTAGAGTGGGTACCCCGCCCCTTAATTATACTGCATGTATACTAGAGTGGGTACCCCCCCCCCCTTTTTTTTTAAGTAGCACAGCGATAAAAAGGTACTAAATGGTTTCAAAATAACCTGTGTGTAATTAGATTACATTTTGGAAAGTTTAACTGTCACCGGATTGATATGGATTCTTCAATTTTTTTCCTCCAATTTATCGATTATTTTTCCATATTTCCAATTTTTTGTAGAGAAAAGTTCTAGTTAGGGTTTCCACCAACAAATGTTACTTTTTTCATAAATATATACGAACAATATATCACTATTGCAAGTGCGAGGGGTGGATGGATCGAGTGTCATGACCGCCCCCAGGAGGGTGCAAGGAGGTGCACCCTGGCTTTTGAATTAAAATTGGCTAAAAAAGAGTAAATTCCAAGAGCAAAAATGCCATTTTGAAATATATATATGTATATATATATATATATATATATATTTTTCACGACAATGTCTTCTATTTTTTTATACGTCAGTTTTTTGTTAGTTTTATTATCACTTTTTATCTTATGCCAGTTCCACTCATAGAACTTCATAACATCTTCGAAGACTAGTAACATTTGCATTTAATATTACATGAATCACCAAACAATGAACAGTTCAACTTTGATAGAGTTCGATCCATGACGATAAAAAAAATCGCGCAAATGAGGGCAACACCACGTTAGAGCAGTGCTATTCTGAAAACATAGCATGCCCTGATGTTCCTCGACTCTCCATACTCAACCCATCCCCTCCTCACACTTGCAATCATTATACATTGTCCGTATATATATGAAGAAAATAACGTTTATTGGTTAGACACCTTACTAGAACTCTTTCGAAAAAAATTTAAAATACGGAAAAATAATTGAATTTTTTTTAAAGTTATCTATTAACTTTCCACTTATAGATGAAGAAAAGTGTGTTTTAAGATATTTTTGGATGTATTTTGTCACAGGACTAGCTCTCATGAGATATTCTAGCGTTGCCCGTTGCTGTGGAAACAAGACTAGTCCCATTTTCCAAGGGGAATTCCAAACGAAACCCATCTACTTTACAGGCTTTGAAGCTGAATTTTCGAAATCGACTTGTTTCTATTGGTCATTTCACACCAAAATAAACTCAGGATGCCACAAATAACACAGCCAGCCCATAATCATGAACAAAATCAATTTAATAAGATAAGTTTACAAGTATGAAGCCTCAACCCCATCACAATCCAATCCTGTATATATACCTTTTACAACCATTACGGTTACAGAAATAACCATGAAATTTGCATAACATGGAGTACGACCCATAATAATTCAATAATAAATATAATATTAAATAAATCTCCAATATTCGGCCCCATCGGACTCCATAAGCAAATTCTAATCCTTCTTTACATAATCTCCGTAAAGCTTTACCTTAAAAGAAAACATCAATACATTTGATTAAATATAAAATGCAAACAATTTTTCAACTTCTCTTTCACAAGAGGCTTCGTCAGAAAATCAGCTACATTTTCTGAAGACATAACATATTTTAAATCAAATTTATCTTCAACTAACAATTGTCTTATGAACTGATACTTGATATCAATGTGCTTTGTTCTCAAATTCTCAACTGAATTTTTCGTGAAATAAATCGCAGATTGATTATCGCAATACTGCGTCGGTATTTCTACTTTAAATAAATTTAATTCTCTTAGAATATTTGTAAACCAAATTAATTCTTTAACCGATTCAGTCAAAGCTACAAATTCAGACTCCATAGTGCTAAGAGCAATACATCGCTGCTTTCTAGATTTCCAAGAAAATGGTATATTACCGAGAAACAAAATATGACCACTCGTTGAATGAGGATTTGATAATCTACAACCCCAATTCGCATCTGAATATGCCGTTAAATTACCATTGCAAACATCTGAAAGATTTATCTTATAATCTATAGTATTAAAAACATAGTTTATAATATCTACAACAATTTTCCAATGCTCAAATGTATACCCATTACAAAATTGTGACATTAAATTAACTGAAAAACTTATATCTGGAAGTGTCACACCAACTTTAAATGGTAAACTGACATCAGATTTTGGTAATCCAGCAAATCGATTCATTAACTTTTTAATACAAGTTTGTTGATGCAAAAAAACTCCTTTCTCGTTACAATCAAAATTAACTCCAAGTAAAAATTTTACCTTTCCTAATTCTTTAACATCTAAACTTGCCTTAAGTTTTGAAATAACAATTTCTATTTCTGAAATCTCTTTTCCAAATAAAATTAGATCATCAACATATACAGCTAATATAACATTATTGTACTTATAAACACAATTAACCCAACACAAACTTTCAAATCCAAGTTTCTTAACTATCGAATCAAACTCTGTTGCCCATTGCCTTGAAGATACTCTAAGTCCATAAATGGCTTTTTCTAGTTTACAGACCTTTTGTTCATTACCACTTTCTACAAAACCAGGTGGTTGTCTCATATACACTATCGTGTCCAATTTGCTATACAAATATGCAGACTTGACATCAAGCTGAAAATGATTCCAACCTAACAAACACACTAAAAGTATAAAAAGAAATTTTAGTACAGAAAAATTTATCACAGGTGAAAAAATATCAGTGTATTCAAAAATATGTCGTCCTTGTCCCTGTTTGAAATCTTGTGCACAAAGTCTCGCTTTGAACCGTTGTACTTTATTGTTATCATCGCATTTAACCGTGTACACCCACCTACATCCTACAATCTTTGCATTTGGCGGCGGGTTAACTAACTTCCAAACTTGTCTGTCTTTCATTGTTTGAATTTCATCTAACATAGCAGAATCCCACTCGATCTTATCTTCACTCTTCTGTGTATCTGCAAAGCTCTTTGGTAATTCCACGTTATAAATTTCATCTTGAAATATGTCTTCTATGCAGTTTTCAAAATACATAGACTCATTACTTTGTTCTTCTGAATTAGTTTCTCGATTTTCATTATTGATACTCACAATTTCAGACTGAGCTTGAACAGTAGATTCTGGTTTAAAAGAACACACACTCGAATCATACACAATGTCATGCATTTCGCAATATTTTTGAACGTCATTTTGTGATCTTAGTCTTGCATTATCAGGTGTAAAATAATACACATAGACTCTATTGCCTAATGTATTCATCTTTTCCTCTCGTCTCCATGATTTAACATCCAGTTTTTGTTTATCTGCTCTCTCAGGACGCATCTCTTTCTTACCATCCAACTCCTCTACTTGAGTTTTATTAACCTTTGAGACTGAAATGATATTCTCATTTTCCTGTTCACCTTCGCTAAAATGTTCACTATCAAGACTTCTAATTTTTACGTATTCACATGCTTTATCTTTACCAAATAAAACATCAACAGCTCTCTTACCTTCGTCTATTTTCACGTGTATCGTTTCTACAATTTTCCTTTCTTTTGGTAGATAAATCCTATACCCCTTGGTTTGACTTGCATAACCAATTAAGATACCTATCTTTGCCCTTGGTTGTAACTTATTTCTGTTAACTTTAGGTATATGGACAAATGCCAATGATCCGAATATTCTAAAATGCCTTACTGACGGCTTGTGACCAGTCCAAAGTTCAATTGGAGTTTTTCCGTTTAACAACTTATGTTCACAGCGGTTTCTTATGTATGTAAACGCGTATAACGCTTCTCCCCAAAATTGTGGCTTTAATCCGCTATCAAAAAGCATAGATCTGACCCCGTCCATACAAGTTCTATTAAATTTTTCGCAAATTCCCATCTGCTCTGGTGTTGCTACGGATGACCTTTCAATTCTGATCCCCAACTCACGCAAATAAGTTTCGAATTCTTTATGACAAAATTCTAAACCATTGTCTGTTCTCACGCACTTTAATTTAGTATTATGTTGTCTTTCGGATATCGCCAAGTAGTTTTTGAAACAACCAAAAACCTCCGTTTTCTCCTTGACCGTATATACTTCTACTTTCCTTGAGAACTCATCAATTATTGACAAACAATATCTTTTCCCTCCTAAAGTTTTTGTTGATGCAGGTCCCCATAAATCCATATGTATTCTATCCAGAACATTACTAGTTCTTCGTTCGTAATTTAATTTTAATGATGACCTAGTTGATTTCGCTATTTTACATGTATCACACGAGTCTAATTTACCAACTAACTTCTCCAAACCATAGACCACATTATTTCGACTCATCTGCCTTAATAAAGGAATATTGACATGACCAAAACGCTTATGAACTATTTCAATGTTCGTACTATAAGTAAAATTACATTCAGACCTTTTACTATTGCAATAAGCATATAAAATATACAATCTACCCTTCCTACGTACAGAATAAAAATACTCGTTCAATTCATTATATACAATCATTTTATCATTTCCCCAAAACACTGTATGCTTTGCTATATCAATGCACGCACCACTTATTAAGTTACGGCGTATGTTAGGTGCGTACAATACATTTCTCAGAATCAAATTTATCTTACGATTAGCATCTGTAAAAACTAACTTTACAGTACCTGTACCTTCAATCTTTAGATTTGTGTTCTTGTCTCCTACAAAAGCTGTTGTCGATACTAGACTTTTGAAATCCTCGAAATACTCCTTTTTGTTACAAAAATGGGAAGTTGCCGCTGAATCTATGAGCCACTCGCTCATTTCTAGATTCTTATCCTGAATAACTACATGTGGATCCAAATCACTTTCTGACCCCACATAGTACATGTCGCTTTGAAAATTTCGGTCTTGTCTTCGCGATGTGTTATACTGTTTTTGTGTGACTGGCTGTTTCTGTAGTTGAACCCTGCAATCTCGCATTATATGTCCTTTTTGCTTGCATCTCCAGCACGGCCCCACAATTCTTCGTTCTGTAGCTCTTTGAGGATGATTAGGCTTTGTCGTTTTCGGCCCTTTTGCAATGAACGCATCCGCTATCCCCTCAACTTCACTGTCTTCTTCTGTAATATGCGGCCAGATTCATTTATAAGACTATCTTCCACATTTTCCATCCTAAAGTTGTCTTCATCAAGTCGATATAACACTTGAACTATATTGTCGTATTCAGCCGGAAGCCTTCTGATTAACTGGAAACACTGCAACAACTCGGGTATTGCAAATCCAGCTTCTTTTGTCTGTTGTGCTTTCTCCGCGACTCTTTTGATAAAGATCCCAATCGTCTCGTTCTCTGGTTCGAACCTCAGATCATAGAATTCGTCAACAAGTCCAGCCAAACGTGCTCTTGAAACCGGTTCAAAATTCTTTTTCAGAATTTCCCACGCTTCTTTTCCGTCTGTTGTAGCTGAAATCAGGGATTGATACTTCCGTTCCACTGCTTGATATATTGTTGTATATGCTCGATCTTTTCTCCAGTTGTACATTCGCCTTTCTCTGTCTGATGCTTCATCCGGACATGGCGTCGCCTCGTTGGTAATAAACTCCCAAGAACCTCTGTCTATTAGCAGCACTTTAACGTCACATTTCCAACTAGCATAGTTCGTCGAATTTAGCTTCGGAAAATTAAAACTTAACTCGGATAGTTCAGTCATCTTCAGCACGCTTTTATCTTAAATAAGTTTGAAGTACACTCTATCACGTCAACACACTTCTACATACTTTTGACTTCTATTAACTCATTGGGCTTTTCTACTGGCTTTCTCTGAGAATCCTATTCAGGGCACCCTGTCCTGGGCCCATAACCCTATTGGTCATTTCACACCAAAATAAACTCAGGATGCCACAAATAACACAGCCAGCCCATAATCATGAACAAAATCAATTTAATAAGATAAGTTTACAAGTATGAAGCCTCAACCCCATCACAATCCAATCCTGTATATATACCTTTTACAACCATTACGGTTACAGAAATAACCATGAAATTTGCATAACATGGAGTACGACCCATAATAATTCAATAATAAATATAATATTAAATAAATCTCCAATAGTTTCTTTAGCAACCTCCATCAACCAGACTCTCTGGCTGGAGTTATCATCCTCCTGATAGACTAACTGTAATACTATGATTGAAATATACTTTGTTGCACTTACTCTGCTTCGTATTTTTTCACTCAAGAAGTGTTTTAATAGACTCCACGTCGTTTTCAGAACTATGGACTCGGAAATCAAGTGAATTTCCATATAACGAATAGGAAAACAATTCTGCAAAAAAAAAAAAAAAAAAATCATAAATGAAAAATCTTAGTAAGAAAATAACGAAGAATCAATGAAAAATAATTAAAAAAATATTTGTGAGATATACACTAGTTAAGTAACCATGAGTCTTACTGAAGCGCCGTATCCTAACGTATAGATATTTTTCGGTGACAAAAAAGGAAGAAGTTTGAGGGAGGCGTTGGTGAAGTCGTAAATCATCTTGAAGCCGTTGATTTGGGCCATCGGGTTGCGCAGACACTGCAACTGCACCAGCATATTGATGCGCTTCATGTCTTCAAAAGGAAGCTCATCCGGGTCCCATTTCCCTGTGATAATAGGATATAGAAAGCGAATAGGATTAAAATATGGTAATATCTTAATATAGTTTCCCAAACTGTTTGTCATGAGTAAATATTTAGTGGAATAGCTTTAAAATATGTGGGGTTTGAAAGTCGTAAGAAATGCTAAAATGGGATTAATTTCAATTCTAATTTGACTGCACTAGATGAGTCTGCATAGAACCTAGAGCATCTCTATTGAAAATCGTAACGTCGCACTTGCAGCCTCAATCCTTTAACATCAAGGGAAAGAAATATCAAAATTAACAAGTATTGATACATTTCCATCACGTATAGAAATATTCTTCTCGTAAACATTGGAAAAGTCTTTGAGGCTTTCAATTGATTTGCTTGACGGCAAAATATGTCAAGACTAATGGCAGACTAAACTTTAAACGCTTATTTTTAAGATAAGGAGCGTAGAAAATATCCAAACACTTTTACACCTTTTAGAAATTCCTGAAAATCCATCGTGGTGATGTACATTCGTTAGAAATGTGAATTTTGTAAATTCCAGGGCCTCAAGGTATGACAAAATGAAAAAGATTTCATTAAGATAATTGATTAATTCAACATTTTGATGGAGAAGTTACAAAAATGATACATTCCAAAAAGAACGCAAAGAATGAAGGTCAGCCTTAAAAAGTTATAAATCACACCCTTGTTACAAGAGTGGCACAACTAACGATACATTTTTCTTTTTGAGTTAAAGTGTGTAGAAAATTGACTAGAAATTGAAAGATCGACATAAGTCAGTTTCAACTTGGATTCAATTAGTAAACAATCTTGTGCCGTTAAAGCAGCTTCAAATACAGCAGGGTGTGCGGCGAAGGACTCCCTGATTAAATAACTCAAAAACAAAGATAAGTAGAAGTTAACAAAAAGTATAGTTAGTTTGAAAGCTGTAAAAATCTGATACATAAGTTTTAAAATTAGTTGCAAATATTGCCAACAGATGGCCCTGTTAGTTGCGAAATTCCTTAAATATGTTATAAGTTTGTCCTCTGCAATCATTCGTTTCAATAAGTTCCTTTCAAGTGTAAATAGTGGAACTGTCCGAGGACTGATCATTCTAAGCTTCAAAGCACTCTCTGTTGACAACATTTGTAACTAATTTTGAAAATATTGTATAAGATTTTTTCAGCTTTTAAAATAATTATACTTTTGTTTCATTCTTCTATCGATTATTTTTTTTGGAATATTTAATTTTAAAATCATTGAGTCCTCCGCTGGACACAATGTACTTGACATACCTGTTACTCAAAATGAATAATATTGAATAACAGAATCACAGGTATGTCGGCTCTGATATTAATAGAATCACAGGTACTCAAAATGTATAATTTTGAGTTGTGTCACTTTAGTTGTATGATACAGCGTGTCCCCGTAAAACCTGGCCGACATTTATTTTCGACTCCGTTGGCGCTAGATGCATAGTCCCTATTGAAAAAAATGTTTTAAATCGTTAAAATATTAATATTGATTAGTTTTCAGTTAGGAAAGTTTTTAGATTGAATAGTTTTTAAGTTAGGAAAGGGGTTGCTTTAAAAATTACGGATTGTAAATTTTTATATGGTCCCCAGATTCCCCAACTCGTACTTAGAAAAATGCTGCCCATGAAAAAAACATTTCAAATAAAAAAAAAAATCGAAATTTGTTCGATTATTTGGGGTTACGTACATAAATTTAAATGAGAAAATATCGTCCTATCGGAATAACAACGAACTTGTAGACTAAGTTTGACTATGGCAAACAAGTTGTTGTTCATTGAATGAAACATTATAATTTTTGACTAGAATCTGCTTTGAAATATATATATATATATATATATATATACACACAAATTGTACAATACATAATAAACAGCAAACAAACTTATAAACAATTTTAATTAATTAATTTTAAATAATAACATAATCAGAAAGCAGCGCTTTTTGTTAACACAAACAAAATTAAAAGGTGATAGAGATGAACAAAATGAAAAGGATAGATAACCTCTTTCTTAATTACATATGCTCGAAATGTTTCCTTTGATTGAAATACCTAAGCGCACACGTGATTCAAATTCATCTTCAACATTTTTGGTACTTACGTATTAACGCAACCAGGCCAAAATTCGCATAAATCGCCAAATTTGGCGACCCTACTTAGGGCAACCAAAATTTGCAAAAATCGCCAAATTTGGCGACACTACTTACGGCAACCCTACGTGTTATACGTGGTTTTCGTAAAGACATTATTTTGCTTACTGGTTAAATTGAATGCCGTCAAATCGCGCCAACCTGGTTGCGATAATACGTAAGTACCACATTTTTTAGCATTACAAGCGAAATACACCTGACAGCAGATAAAATTCCATTCTGCAAATCTAATAGATTCGTCGATTCTTTTTCATAGACCTTGCTTTTCAAAAATCAATAAAGAAAGAAATCTAAAGGATTTAGATCTGGAGATCTAGGAGGACATTCTACCGGACCTCCATAGCCTATTGTTACGAATTTTTGAATATTTGTAAATATTTCGTAGTGTTAATTTTGTAAATAGTAATTTATGTACATTTCGCATAAGGCAGTGCAATAGTTCGTCGTTAGTTGGTTTCCCGGCAATAGGGGTGTTATCGCTTGATAACGGGTTTTACAGAGGTAACTCTGGGAAGCGAGTTTCAAGGGGCAGGGCATTTAACATTATGGTAATGGGAATCTCGCCAAATTGGCGAGATAGAGCCAAGTTGGCGACGGTTTTGGCGACTAATTTTTGTCGCCAAATTTGGCGAGAAATTGCCAAATGGCGCCAAACTTGGCGACAATTTGGCGACATTTTCGGTACATGTATGAGTACATGTATCCCATGTACATGTATAAGGACTTTTTGACTACAATCTGGAAAGTTCTCCAAATGTCTATCTCTGGAATATTCAAGAAAGTTCCCCACTCCTATATAAGGACGGCCGTGAGTAGGGTTAGTGAGTTGACTGATTTTGAGTCACGGAGCTAGTTGTTAGCTGAGTCCGATAGTTGACTGAAGTTAGTTGATTTTGAGTCACTGAGTAGTTCTTGGATTTTGAGTCATTGAGTTAGTTGACTGGAGATACTGAGCATTCTAAAGCGAACTGTTTTACATTGTCTTTTGCGGCGATTTATCAGTTGTTTGTCAAGTTTTTAACTGCTGTTTTGTGCTCTATTGAGGTGAAAAAGAGCTGTATTGTGTCTACTAGAACGAGAAGTTCTGGAGCTGTAAGAGAACTGTGAAGAGTTATTTTGGAATAAATTTCTGCAAGTTTTGATCTGCTTTGGCGTCAAATCTTTCGAAACCGTCCACGCAACAACTGGTGTCAGAAGTGAGATTTGATGCCGATTACCAGAGCAATGGAGGAACAAGAGGACAAATTTCAACAGCTTTTTGCTTTCATGCAAGAAATGGAGAAGAAAATGTCCAAAGGGCAGGAGGAGATGAAGAAAGAGATGTTCTCTGGCAAAGAAGAGATGAAGAAGGAAATATCCGAAGGGCGAAAAGAAATGAAAGCGGCCCAAGAGGAAATGCAAAAGAATATTTCTGCGATCTCTGCCGGACAGGAGGAATTATAGGGTCATCTTTTAGCAACTATGGAAGAAAGTGTGAAACAAATAGAAGACAAATTTGAAGAGAAATTCGAGAATGTCGAAAAGAGGTGCAATAGTTTAGAAGGGAAATTCGAATTCAAGTTTAATGATTTGGAGAAGAAGATAGAGAGTCTGGATAAGAAGAATTTAGAAGAAAATTTGGGTGAGATAGAAGAAAAGATAGACCAAATGTTAGAGAAGAGATTGGCGAGCAGAACTATTTCTGAAGATTTGAAATGTGTACCAATTACCACACGACCTTCAATCAAGCTCTCGACTTACGATGGAAAATCTTCCTGGCAAGTGTATAAAACTCAATTTACAATTGTGGCCAACGCCAACGGATAGGACTCCGTGACAAAAGCCTGCCAGTTAGCTGCATCTCTGCGAGCCGAAGCTGCAGATATACTACAAACGCTTTCCGAAGAGCAACGCTTGGACTTCAAAGCATTCTCAAGTGCATTAGAACTGCGGTTTGGCGAGAAATGTGTGAAAGACTACAGCAGGCTGCAGTTGAAATCTCGCCAACAAAAGCCTACCGAAACACTCCAGGAGCTCGCCACGGATGTTGAAAGGCTCTCCCATCTCGCCTTTTCAGACTGCCCCGCTGAAACGAGAGAAATCCTGTCTCTACAGTACTGCGTCGATGGCATCAGGGATGTAGAGATACAGAAGGCCCTACGAATGGCAGATGTCAAGGATTTAAAAAGTGCTTTAGTATATGCCATGAAATACGAGGCAGCCCAGCAATCAACTCGTAGAGAAAGCCATCCTATCAGGACTGCTACTATACAGGAGCCCGAACAAATTGCTGCTCGTCTGGATGAATTGCAAAGACAAGTCAGTAACTTGAGACGAAATACTCCGGAAAAGAAGCAGAGCCTGAAGTGCTGGAACTGTGGAGGCGAGGGCCACATACGGAGAAACTGCCGAACCCGCCAAGACTTTGGAGTTAAGACCGCTCCCACAATGGAGGATGGAAGCCATCTCGCCAGGAGGGGGTTGCCAGTTGTTGAGAAGCCCCATCTTAGAGCTCTACAAATTTCTGCAATGAGTGGCGACAGTAATGGACTCTTTATCATGGGACACGTAAATAGAGTTCCCTGCAGTATGATCATCGATACTGGAGCCAATGTGACCATCATCCGGAAAGATTTGGCTCAACAACTGGATGGAAGACTCATCTGGACGCCGCCCTACGTTACCCTCCAAACTGTGTCCGTCGATAAAATCAACATCCATGGAAAAATGAACATCAACATCACGTTCGGGAGTGCTTCTTATCATCACACGGCATATGTGGCGGACATTATGGACACTTGTATACTCGGACTGGACTTTTTAAGGAAATATAATTTTTCCTTAGACTTTAAAAACAATGAGCTGCATTCAGTTTCTGAAGACATAGCGTTATTTGAAATCAAAGATAGTGAAGTTAAATCCGTACATCAAATAATAGCTCAAAATGACATCACATTACCAGCATGAACAGAATTATTACTTCCTGGATACATAGCTGAAGATAAAAGTTTCCGATATGGCATAATGGAATACCCTGAAAACCACAACAGCCCCAAAGGAGTACTGGTAGCCTCAACACTCGTCGACCTTTCAAGGACTGCCATACCTGTGAGGGTTGCCAATGTGAGTGATAAAGCGAAAGTCACAAAGAAAGGTGAAGTGTTAGCCACATGTACTCCAGTAACTTGCATAAATCGAATTACCAATCCTCCAGTCACTCTGTCTTCAGAGAACTTTACATCAGAGCTTCTGCAGAATGCACCGTTAAACAACAAAGAAAGAAGTGCTGTACAACTGGTCATCCAAGAACTCCAAGATGTCTTTTCCCGCACACCCTCGGATGTCGGACGAGCAAGTTTGACGCAGCATAGAATAGATACAGTAGACCACCCACCTATGAAGCAACACCCAAGACGACTACCGTTTGCCAAACAGCAAGTGGTAGGAAGTCTTCTAAAAGAAATGCAAGATAGCTACGTGATTGAACCTTCAGCCAGCCCTTGGGCCTCTCCCATCGTCCTGGTTCGGAAGAAGGATGGTTCAACTAGATTTTACGTCGATTATCAGAGGTTGAACGATGTCAAGAAGAAGGACAGCTACCCTCTTCCCAAAATTGATGACACTCTGGACATTCTTTCTGGAAACAAGTGGTTTTTGACACTAGACTTAAAGAGTGGATATTGGCAGGTTGAGATACATCCTGATGACAAAGAGAAGACAGCATTCACGACCGGACAAGGACTTTGGCAGTTCCAGGTGATGCCATTTGGATTATGCAATGCTCCAGCAACATTCGAACGCCTCATGGAAACATTGCTAAGAGGTCTTTCCTACGAAGCCTGTCTCGTTTACCTCGATGACATCATTATCGTGAGGCGTAATTTCGAGGAACATCTTGAAAATTTTAGGAAGGTGCTGCTGAAATTAAAAGATGCAAACCTGAAGTTAAGTCTGGCCAAATGCAAGTTATTCCGACATGAAGTGACCTACCTCGGACATGTCATCTCTGCCGAGGGTGTACGCACAGGTCCAGAAAATGTGTCGGCAGTTAAGGAGTGGAGACGCCCCAAAGAAGTACATCAATTAAGGAGTATCCTGGGGCTTGGAACCTACTATAGACGATCCGTGAAGGACTTTTCTTACATCGCAAGACCCCTTCACAGACTGACAGAGAGCAAGCAGAAATTCTTGTGGACGAAAGACTGTGAGGATGCATTTGACCAACTGAAGGAGGCTTTAACATCTGCACCTATCCTGACGTATCCTCAGCCCGATAAACAATTCATTCTTGACACGGACGCGAGCAACGAGAGTGTCGGTGCTGTTTTGTCCCAAAAAATAGATGGCCAAGAACGAGTCGTAACATATTGGAGTAAGTGCCTATCTAAACCGGAGAGGAATTACTGTGTCACCAGGAAAGAGTTGCTCGCCATAATTAAATCCGTAGAGCATTTCCATCATTACGTCTACGGTAGGAAATTCCTGCTCCGTACGGATCATGCATCGTTGACCTGGCTTCTAAACTTCAAGAATCCTGAAGGTCAGATAGCCAGATGGATAGAGAGACTCCAAGAGTACGACATCGATATCCGTCATCGGAAAGGATCATCACATGGAAACGCAGATGCCCTATCTAGGAGATCCTGCCCTGCCGATATTGTTCCAGGGTTGAGGCGAGTTACGGACTGATCAATCCGGTAATACGCCAAGCTACATCTTCAACATCATCGGATCCAGACCCATGGAGTGACGGAGAAGTTAGAAAAGACCAATTGGGAGATCCTGACATCAAGCCAATAATCGATTTAAAGGAGTCTTCGAATGCGACACCTACTTGGCAGGACATTTCCACCTTTAGTCCTACGACAAAGCAATATTAGGCCCTCTGGGACTCCCTCCATATTCGAAACGGCGTGCTGTACCGGACGTTCGAATCTGATGATGGAAAGACATCCCGATGGCAACTATTACTTCCAAGATCCCGAGTCCCAGACGTTCTTAAAGAACTTCATAGTTGTCCAACTGGAGGCCACTTCGTAGTAATGAAGACGTTGCAAAGAGTTCGAGAGCGGTTCTACTGGAGTAAGGCGAGATCTGACGTGGAGAAGTGGTGCCGATCATGTGATGCCTGTGCATCGCGGAAAGGACCGAAGAAACGCAGTCGAGGAAAACTGCAACGTTACAACGTTTTAGCTCCTTTTGAACGGATTGCGTTTGACATCTTGGGACCACTACCACGATCTGCTGACGGCAACAGATACATCCTTGTTGTCATGGATTATTTTACGAAATGTCCCGAAGCGTATCCTATCCCTGATCAAGAGGCTACCACCGTTGCAGAGGTAATGGTTCAGAGCTGGATTTCCAGATTTGGAGTGCCTTTGCAGTTACACTCTGATCAAGGAAGAAATTTTACCTCTACTGTAATGAAAGGACTTTGTGATCTACTTTGAATTGATAAAACACAGACCACGCCTTTACACCCACAGTCGGATGGCATGGTGGAGAGGTTTAACAGAACTATTATTAATAACCTCTCACTGATGGTTTCAAGAAATCAACAGGACTGGGATCAGAAGTTACCTTTGTTTCTTCTGGCCTATCGCAGCGCTATCCACGAGACTACCGGCTATTCCCCATCCAACATGCTCTTCGGTAGTAACCTTCGTCTGCCTTGCGATCTGTTGTTTGGCCGCCCTCCGGATGCATCTTCATCGCCAGATTAGTACGTCGAGGATCTTCAGGCACGGTTTGAAGAAGTGCACAATTTTGCACGAGAGCGAATCCACTTGGCGACGGATAAGATGAAGACCAGATACGACACGAAGGCTACAGGACATCAATTCCACTAAGGTGACAAGGTTTGGTTCTGGAACAACGACAAAAAGGACTCTCTCCCAAACTTCAGTCCCACTGGGATGGTAAACGGTATAGTGGTTAGCGTGCTGGCTTCTAGACCGGGAGGTTGCGGGTTCGAGTCCCGTGTTAGGCATGGGTGTTTGTAAATGTATGTTGGTTTGTTAAATGACGAAATGTTTCGGCGCATTATAGCCCTCGTGTTGCTGACGGCGCCAGATAATCTGAATACAACCAACCAACCAAACCCACTGGGATGGTCCTTACTCAGTCCTCAACCGGCTGAATGATGTCGTGGTCCGAATACGTAAGTCACCAAATTCTAAACCTAGAGTCGTTCATTACGACAGGTTAGCTCCTTACTATGGCCATAGTTTGTAATCTCCATAGTTTGTAATACCCGTAGTTTGTAATCCCCATAGTTTGTAATCCCCATAGTTTGTAATCCAAATAGTTTGTAATGCACTAATGTATAAAGTGTATAAAGTCATTAAGACCATGGTCACATGTGTATATAAATTTTTAAGTTTATTGTTTATTTAATTGTTTATTTAATGATTTTTTTATTCAGTAATGTTTCTTTCTTTCTGTATATAAATTAGTAAGTTTAGTAAGCTTTCCTTTCCGGGAACTGTACTGCCCGGGACGTGCAGTCCTTGGGAGAGGGGGGGGGGGGGGCAATGTTACGAATTTTTGAATATTTGTAAATATTTCGTAGTGTTAATTTTGTAAATAGTAATTTATGTACAGTACGCAAAAAAAACCCAGAACGATGGCTATATCTTCGGTTCTAATTATCGTAGAATCTTACGGTTTGCACCAAAATGTTTTGCATACGATTTTCTATATATCTGATGCAATTTTTTTCTTGAGGGACCGTTTACTAAGTAAAAGTAACGCTATCTTCGAAAATTTCAATATGAACCCTTATTTTTTATCATTTCATTCGATTCAGAATACATCATTTACCCTGTATACCAAATTTCAATGCATTATGTTGTAAAACACGTCACTTATGAGCGAAAATATTTCGATCATTTTTTGACCGATCTTCAGGGAGAATTTCCATAAAACGAAAGATATTTTTAAGGTTCTTCTTCACAGCGGGAGAAATAGAACGGTCAATGTGGCGCGTTTCACGAAGATTAAAAAATACAAGTATTAGTCTAAAATTGCATAGAAACTACTTGGATTTATAGTGTCATGTTTAAGATTAATACAAAAATAGCAAGTAAACGCAAAAGTAACATAATTTATTTACAACATTAAAGATGTGCATTCTTCACACAAAATAAATAAAATATCGAAAACTGTAATTGCAGAAATATAACGAATACTACTGATAATTAGAAAATTAATAAATATTAAATGTAGGCATTAGTAAACAGTATTTAACAAAGCATAAATATTTTACAGAAATATTTCATATAAACACAAATGTAACTAGATCGTTGAAATTATTTATAAAATGAAAAAGTCACATGATTCAGTAACATTTTTAAAGGATAACTTATTGAAATTGCTTAAAAAAATGTTGTTTTAAATAAATGGAATTTAAGAAAGCAAATTAAAAAAAAAAAAAAAAAAAAAAAAAATGATAGTTTACAGAAAAAATAATTAATAATTTAAAAAACTAAAAAACACGCTTTAATAGAAAATCAAACTAAAAAGTAGAAAATAATCAATAAATTAAAAAACTAAGAAACACGCTTTAATAGAAAAGTGAACTATAAAGTAGAAGATAATTTTAAATAAGTTTGAAATAAGAATAGAGTAATTAACAAGAAATATTTATTTTATCGTAAAAAAGCTTGGGGTGTTTTTTAAGATATTTTCATAATGGCTCTACTTTTACCAATATCTGTCATTAAATATTTACAAAAATTGACATCAAGCACCCCACGCTTTTTTACGATAAAATAAATATTTCTTGTTAATCACTATTCTTATTTCAAACTTATTTAAAATTATCTTCTACTTTTTAGTTCACTTTCCTAATAAAGCGTGTTTCTTAGTTTTTAAACTATCGGTTATACGATAATTGAACGTTATGCGATTTTCCACACCTCTAGTTTACCTTGAATTAATCTTTGATAGTTTTCAAAAGTCGTCTACTATACGGTCCCTTAAAGTGAGCGTTTTTTACATTTTCTCTAAAAAATCGAGAACTAATAGTCAAAATGGAAAGAAAAAAATTATGTGGGGGTTTTAGACCCTGGTAAATCTAATGAAAGCAAAAAAAAAATATATGTTTATATTCAAAAAAAAATTTTAATTGCTTTATTAATTAATAATTAACTATTAAAAAAGAAATTGATTCAAAAGCTGATTGCTATTTATGTTTGGCCATTTACAAACTACCTTTTGAAAAAAAAATTACTGAAATATATTAATTATTTAAGTATTTATGGCCAAAAAACCAACTTTTTTATTTAACATTAATTTATCATTTTCTTTTTATCATTTAAATTACAAACCATTCATTAGAAAATTACGAATTTTTGTATTTCGCATTCTTTTTTAATGCTGAATCCAAATATGGAATAATATTATGAGGTTGCTATTGAACTTTTTAAAGTTTGGTTCTGTTTTAATATGTAAATGACCCCTCATGATAAAAAAAACTACATACAATTATTAAAAACCTTTCACGATTTACAACGGTAACTTTTGTTTGTTATTTCAACAATTAGAACAAAAGATATAGCCATCGTTCCGTTGTTTTTTTTTTGGGTACTGTACATTTCGCATAAGGCAGTGCAATAGTTCGTCGTTAGTTGGTTTCCCGGCAATAGGGGTGTTATCGCTTGATAACGGGTTTTACAGAGGTAACTCTGGGAAGCGAGTTTCAAGGGGCAGGGCATTTAACATTATGGTAATGGGAATCACGCCAAACTGGCGAGATAGAGCCAAGTTGGCGACGGTTTTGCCAACTAATTTTTGTCGCCAAATTTAGCGAGAAATTTCCAAATGTCGCCAAACTTGGCGACCATTTGGCGACATTTGGCGATATCGTTGCTCGCCAAATTGGCGAGATAGAGATAAGTTGGCGACGGTTTTGTCGACTAACTTTTGTCGCCAAATTTGGTGAGAAATCGCCAAATGTCGCCAAACTTGGCGACAATTTGGCGACATTTTCGGTACATGTATGTGGGGGTTAGTGGTTCGGTTTTTTAAATGTCTAGGGGATTTATTTAGGGAAGCAAAAATGAAATAAAAGAGAAATAAACTTCCAAATCAGAAACGGAAAGTACAGTTAAATTTATTAGACGAAACATCACAATCACTTTTAAACAAAACAAAGGGGGGAAAAGTATTAAGTACTACTAGCCAAATGGCAGCACAAGTCGACGAAAACTAAGTGTTTAATTAGTACATTACCCAATTAGCGAAGTGAGTTGAGTGCACCCAAAATTGGCGGACAGAGTTCAGCGTGTTTGTTCCCGAATGGGATCCGGTGTGCTTCTGCTTAAAAAAATAAAATCGCGGAGTACGAATACTTATTCGTAATAACAAAAAAAAAAAAAAAAGAAACATCGTCTTGCAGTGCCATCTGTCTTTACAAGAGGAAATTGAAATGTACGGTAAACAATTGATATGGGATAATAAAAATCCTACAGATTCGGCCATCCTGTAGATCGATGACCTCATCGATGAAACACATGGAAATGGGCAAGACATGTGATAATACTTAAGTAAAAGAAAGTATAAAACTAAGACAAAATGAAAACATTTCGTTGACGATCACAATGTTCATTTGTAATTGTTCGAAAAGTTCAGGATCAAGTCTATTTGAAGATGGTAGGAACTGCATCAGTGGCTGGGTCCTATGCTATGGCTGGAGTTGCATGGTAAATTGAAAATCAAACAATGACATATAAAATGAAGAATAATGACGTTGGGCAAAAGACAATTATGGCAATGTTTGCATATTATTTTTGAAGAGTGTTTATGTTAAGTTAATTTATTTAGTAGTATAAAATTTCATTAGATCAGCGGATGTAGAAGTTATGTTAGGCCCTTCCTGGTTACCTATTTTTTGTACGTCATACCTATCTTTGGGTTTAACTTTTGTAATTTTATAGGGTCCTAGGAATTTGGGTCTTAGTTTTTACCCAGAACCGAACTGCGTTCGCTGGATTGCCACCAAATCACCTTCCCTATAGTTCGGAGCTTTCTTGCGTTTCTTGTTATAGGTCCGTTTGTTTTCGGCTTGAATCTTTTGGATGTTCTTCTTTGCTTCTTGTCGCAGTGAGTTCCTTTGCTCCTGAAGCTCATCTTCTATCTCTTCCATGAGTAGATCTCGTATTTTCAAGTCGTCCTTATTCCTCATGGTAACACCTGTTAAGAGTTCAAAAGGTGTCCACTTGGTACTTCTATTAGTCGTGCTGTTGAGTATTCGTTGTAGTTGGTCGACATATTTGTACCATTTTGTCGAGTCGTCTAACGATAACTTGGTTAGGACAGGTATTAGAGTACGATGGATCCTTTCTACTTGACCGTTTCCTCGAGGTACTCCGGTAGCAATTTGCAAGTGTTGAATTCCTTCTTCAGTGCAAAAATCAGTGAAGGCTTTCGAAGTAAATGCTGATCCTCGATCTGTGAGTATTCTTTTGGGATTTCCGAAAGTTTTTTGTTGTAACCTTAGTTTGTCTATTAAATCTTCTGCAGAAGTACACTTCACTGGATACAGCCATGTGAATTTGGTAAATGCGTCAACAACAGTCAATATGTGTTGATATTTTTTGTTGGTAGAGGGCATTGGACCAATAAAATCTACGTGATACGTACTTAAGGGAACGTCTTCTTTCGGAATTGGATTTAGAAATCCTTCTTTCTTTCCGCTCTTCTTGTTAGCTAAGATGCATGGGACGCAGTTGTTGATGACATTGCGGACTAAGGCGTTTAAATTTGAAATGAAGAATTCCTGTTTTATGACGTTTTCCGTCTTAGAGGTCGAAAAGTGTCCTTTCTCATGCGCGAGCTTGATTAATTCCGTCTGCATGTCCTTCGGTGCGACAATTAATTCGCGACCATTTACGAATTTGTAGAGGATTCCGTTTCTTTCACAAAATTCTGACGACCCGTTGTTGTTGAGAACTGCCTTCAAAGTACTGATGTTTTCATTTTCTGCTTGAGCTTTGCGCAATCTAGCTGTGATTGTATCGTTCTCAATTATAAAGACTGGATTTCTGCTCAGAGCATCTACATGTTTCATCCTTTCTCCAGGTCGATGCTCGATCTGATAGTCAAATTCTTCTAAGGATAATGCCCATCTAGCTATGCGAGTAACTAAATCTTTTTTATCCATAGTCTTCTGGAATGCCGAACAATCGGTGACTATTTTAAAATGGTTTCCCAGAAGATAGACGCGGAATTTCTTTAATACGCTTACAATAGCTAGCACTTCAAGCTCGTAGCTGCTGTATTTCATTTCAGCTGGTGTTGTCTTCTTAGACATGTATTGGACTGGATGCATCTTTCCGTCGGTGGACTCTTGCAGTAGTACAGCTCCATAGCCGTGTAAACTGGCATCAGTGTGTAATTCTGTCCTTTGACCTTGCCTGAAGATACTTAAGACTGGACTTTCTGTAAGGAGTTTCTTGAGTTTTTCGAACGCTTCGACTTGAGGTAGATTGAACGCAAATGGAGTTTCTTTCTTAGTCAGGTCGCTTAGTGGCTTTGCTATTTTGGAGTATTCTCGTATGAACTTGCGGAAATAGCCGGTGAGTCCGAGAAAGCTTTGTACTTGCTTCACGGTTGTGGGTACGGGAAATTTCTTTACTGCTTGCGTTTTAGCCAACGATGGTCGTATTGTACCGTTTTCCACTATGTGTCCTAGAAATTCTATTTTCCGTTGCAGGAATTGACATTTCTTCCATTTTATCTCCAAGCCGTATTTTGATGCAACTTCTAGTACTGACTGTAAGTTTCTTAGACCTTCTTCTTCATCCTTTGAGGGAATTACCAAATCATCCATATAGATTATTACGATGCCTTTTCTCATTAGATCTCGGAAGATGTTGTACACGTACCTTTGAAATACACTGGGACTGGTACTTAAGCCAAAGGGTACTTTGTTGAACTCAAATTGTCCATCGGGGATAATGAAAGAGGTTAGCTTGCGGCTCTCTTCATCTACTTCAACATGAAAAAATCCATTCTTGAGGTCGAGTGTAGTGTATACTTGAGCATCTTGTAGCTTGTCTAGAACATCTTCTATCAGAGGTAAAGGAAATCGATCCTTGACTAATTTTCTATTCAATTTCCTATAATCCACACAGAGGCGGGTGGAACCGTCTTTTTTCTTCACTAGTACGATAGGACTGGCGTAGTCTGACGAGCTTGGTCTGATGATTCCTTGTTCTAGCCATTCGTCGATTTGCTGATTGACCTCTAACTTTTCTGAACTAGATAATCGTCTCGCAGGTTGGTAGACTGGAACGTCGTCTTTCAGGATGATTCGCATAGATACGTCTGTTGACAAAGTTTTGTCAGGCTTGTAAGTTGAGATAACTTGCTTCAATTCGTTCTGTATCCTGATGTCTCTTATGTGGGTGAACTCTATCTCTTCATTAGGACTTGTTTCGGAGATGTGCATGAACCAATCAGCGGGCTCATCTTTATGAAATTTCATACCATTCCTGGACGTTGTAAACGTAGCTTGATTCGTAACATCCATTCCGATAATTGCTTGGAAAGATAACTGTGATTGTGGCACTACATGCCATGTTAGAGAAAATTCTTCTCCGTCGGTGGTGAAACTCATTTCGAAAGATCCTTTCGTTGTGACTTGGGAATTTCCTAAGCCTGAGAGCGTTCTCCTTTGTTTCGAAAGCTTGGATTCATCGATGATTTCTTTGGCTATGTCGTCTCGAATGAGACTGAGTGAACTGTCTGTGTCTACGAGTGCGGTGATGAGTTTGTTTCCCATAACGATTTCTTTAAATTTCAACTCTTCTGATGGGATGATTGTACATGTGGGTACAGAATTGCTCGGAGGATTGTTGGATTCTGCATCTTTTCGGCGCTTGTCGCAGTTAATGTAGAAGTGTCCTGGTTCTTTACAATAACTGCAGAGTGACTGTCTATGCCTGACAGTGTCGGTATTTCGATTACTGTTGAGATGGTTCCTTTCTGACCGGTTTGGTCCATATCGGCGATTATCAGCTCTTCGGGGAGGGCTTCCACGATTATTCGATGATCCGGCCTCGTTTCGGTGACTGTCGGTTCTTCGGGAAGGGTTCCCATAATTTGACGATTTAGCCCCATATTTTCCTTTGGGCAAGGAGTCGAACTGCTTTGACTTTAACGTTCTGCGGACATCTTCGTATTTTTCGAACTTTTGGGCCAGCTCTCTGGGCGAGTTGATGAGTGTCCATTCATCTAGAAAATGTTCTTTGAATTCGTAAGGAGCTCTTCTCTTGATCTGATCTGCTATGATGAGGTCACGAAGCTGGTCGTAAGTTTTCACTTCAAGACCTTCCACCCATCCATCGAAGTAAGTTTGCAATTCATGGAGAAAATCCAACCAAGTTCCTTCATGAGATTTTTGGTGTGACACGAACATCTGGTGAAGTCTTTCTGGAGACAGTTTGAACCTTCGTAGCAGCAACTGCTTTACGTGATCATAGTCGTGAGACTTGTCGGGGGACTCCCGCGCAATTAAGTGTGCAACGTCGACTGGAAGTAGGCCTATGAGGTGCTGAACCCATTCTTCTTTAGGGATCGATGACAGCTCTGCATGCCTCTCGAACAGGATGAGGTTAAGACTCACATCTTCTTTCATATCGAACTTGTGGAAGGTATCACGTGAAGGTCTGCTTGGTACTTGGTTTGTTGTGACGTTTTTCGAAGATGAATCTTTCTGGTTTTGGATTCGTAATTTCTCGAGCTCGAACTCTGCTTCTCGTCTCCGTTCCTCGATGGCTTCTTGGCGTTTCCGTTCCTCGATGGTTTCTTGACGTTTTCGCTCCTCGATGGCGATGGCCTCTTGACGCTCTTGCTCTTGCAACCTTTCCTCGGTGATGCTCTCGAGAAGTGCTTTTACTTCATCTTCGTCATACTTCTCATTTCCCAAGATTAAATCCTTGATGATCGGCTTGGTCATGGTAGCGGTTATCTTTATGCCTAATTCCGTGGCTAAGTTCAACAGATCCTCTTTTTTACTTCTTAGGAGAAAAGTCATGGTGATCTTTAAATTTGGTGGAAATCCAGTGAACTTTGTAATATTCGTAAAAATGAAATTAAAAAAATAACCACTAAAAGGAAAAAAGCTTGTAGATTTATGTTGTGTGCTTTTCCTCTTTTTTAAAAAAAAAATGGAGTATGCTACTAAGAACACTACGAAATTAACGAAGATACATTTTAAAAATGAAGAAATATATTCTTGCAAAAGTTAATCAACTCTCGGTCAATCAGATAATTCACAAAAAAGTAAAAGAGTACTACCGTATGAAAAAGGTTTTAGAATTTCATGAACTTTTGTATGAGAACAAGTCGTCAGAAATTTTTTACTGAAAAGATTTTTTTTTTTTTTTTTTTCACTTGGACAAGAACACGATAAACATACCAACTTTTAATAATGTACTTACTTTGTATTGCATAATATTTTAAAACATAATACTGCATAAGTTATGCTTTGTATTGCATAGAAAATTAATTGCATAAGAAATTATAACAGCAGCATTTGGAAAAGTAAACTATGAAAAAGGATGCGAATAATATATTAAGTATTCAAAACAAAATATTACCCAAGGATACTTTATAAAAAGAACACTTTAACACGATAAGTTTACCTCACTTAAATCACCTAACTTCTCAAAATAACAGCTGCATTTGGAAAAGTAAACAATGAACAAGGGTAAGAATAATATTGTTGCACAAATTGTCTGTATATATTGTAAATAGTGACGTATTATTTCAAAATTCTATTGTAATTTATTTTTATCCAATTTTATTTAGTAATTAATAGCGATTATACAAGTTAGAAAAAGGTGGCAACACCTGAAGTAATCGAGACGTTTCGAGAAATTTCTTTCCTATGAATTGGCTGGAAATTTCGAGAATGTCTCACGCGCTTGTTTATAAAAAGACTGGAGAACGGGAAAGTTTTGAGATGTACTTCGGATTTCGTCGAAAGCTGATCGCTTTGTTGACCTATTGGAGTGCGCTTGTATAATCGCTGAATTCGAAGTTATTTTTGTTGAAGCTTGTGTTGAAGCTTGAGAGTAGTTAAACTGCTGCCTGTGAATAGATTTTGTGAGTTTTCTGAAGAGAGAATAAATACTTTTAAACCGTGAAAACTGTGCCATCATTGCCTCAGCGGAAAAATTCGTAACAGTGGTGTCAGAAGTGGGGTCAAGTCATCTTGAATGCCGACTACTAGAGGAATGATGGAAGACCAAATGAAGCAGTTGATGGAAATGATTGCTGGAATGAAGGCCCAACAGGAAACCACCGCAGCCGAAATAAAAGCCTGCCAAGAAACTGCCGCAGCCGAAATGAAAGCCTGCCAAGAAACAGCCACAGCCGAAATGAAAGAAATAAAAGCCGGCCAAGAGTCCACCGCCGCCGCAATTGCCGCTACATCATCGGAGATTAAAGCTTTAGCATCCAAGCAAGAATCATCTTCTGCGTCCGTTGATAGATTTATGGAGCGCACAGAGAGTGTTCTTCAATCAATGAAGGCGGATATTTTGGATGTCAGAGAAGATCTTAAGACAGTGAGAAATGAAGTTGAAGAAAAAGTTTCCACCGTGCAAGAAAAAGTTTCCACCATGCAAGAAAAAGTTTCCACCTTAAAGGAAGAGCAAGACAAATTCATTGACGTTGTAGAAGAAAGGCTGCGAAAAATGGAAACGCGTGAAGCTCTGGCCATAGCGTCACCTAATTGGGATAACGCTTCCATCCCCTTTATGGCGCCGCGCTCTAACATCAAAGTGGCCCCTTTCGATGGGAAGTCGTCTTGGCGCGTTTATCAAACGCAATTTGAAATGATTGCTTCTGCGAATGGTTGGGACGATACTTCGAAAGCATTCCATCTCGCAGCATCTCTTCGAGGTGAAGCTGCTGACATTTTACAGACACTACCTGAAGAGAAGCGGGGAGAATTCGTGGCGCTGGAAAGTGCGTTGGAGTTAAGGTTTGGGGAGCAACATCTAAAGGATTACAACAGACTGCAATTGAAAGTGAGACAGCAGAAGGCCAATGAAACTCTTCAAGAATTGGCATCGGATGTAGAAAGACTGTCACTCCTCGCCTTCCCAGACTGTCCCCCGGATGTAAGAGACGATCTTTCTCTGCAGTATTTCATCGACGCTATTCAAGATCCCTATGTGCAGCAGGCGGTAAGGTTATCCCAAAACAAAAACCTGAAGTCGGCCCTCGTGTACGCCATGAGAGTGGAAGCCGCGCAGCTAGCTTCTGGAAACGACCGACGATATGTGCGTGGTGCATTAGCCGAGGATTCGTCTGACTTTGTCACCAGTAAGCTTCGAGAACTGGAAAGCAAAATTGATAGAATGATGAGAAGCTATCCCGGAGCCAGGGATCGAAGGACCAGAGTCGTTTGCTGGCACTGCAAACGGGAAGGGCATCTACGACGAAACTGCCTTGATTTGAAAAAGAGAAGGGATAACACTACCACGGATTCTCCACAACTGAATCTAAGAAGATGTCATCTCGCAGGGCAGAAGCTGCAATGTAGAACAGGTGAAGCCCCGACCAGTCGTTTCCACGTTTCATCCCGACAAGGAGGAAACCAGGGTTTATTCGTGAAGGGGGAGATCAACGGAACTCCATGTCGTCTAATCGTCGATTCGGGAGCGAACGTAACGATCGTAAGGACGGACGTGGCTCGTCGCCTGAACAGCCGACTCCTCTACACAGCTCCCTCTGTTTCTCTACACACTGTGTCTGGTGGTAATATCTCTGTGCATGGGAAATTGCAAGTGGACATTGCCCTTGGATTTAACACCTACAAGCACACCGTTTATGTTGCCGAAATTGTAGATCCATGCATTCTTGGACTAGACTTTTTGAAGAAAAATGGAATTACGCTGAATTTTGAGAAAAGCAAGCTGCAAACATGGAGAGACGAAGTTCCTTTGCACGATCTAGACATGAAAGAGCTGTGCGTATATAGGATTATGGCTCATGAAGACAATGTCATAGAGAATGCTGAAGAGTCCACATCTATGAAAAGTACCTCACCAGCCTCGGAAAGAGAACCGAAGAAAGTGACGTTGATGAAACCCTCCCAAGAAGTGGTTCATGTGGAAATGGACAAAGGTAGTGAAGAGGGAATCGACATCCGTACTCCTATTACAAGCATCGAACGGAGGTCCCGGGATCTATCAGTTGCACCCGCGGAGGATTCGGACGCAATCTCAAAATCATATAACCAGCAAGATGGGGATCAGAAACTTTCACCGCTTCTGTTGGCATACGGGAATGCAACTCACGAGACCACCGGATTTTCTCCATCTCTAACGATGTGTGGAAGAGACCTTAGGCTCCCCAGCAACCTCCTCTTTGGACAACCACAGGACACTCCTTCCTCGCCTGTCCAGTATCTAGATGATCTGCAGGCACGTTTGGAAGCCGTACATCGGTTCGCCAGAGAGAGAAACAACATCAGGACGGAGCGCATGAAGATCCGGTACTATGCCAAGGCCATGGACCGTTCATTCCAGGAAGGTGACAAACGTCGGAAAGGACTCTCCCCTAAGCTCCAGACGAACTGGGAAGGGCCGTATGGGATCCTTAAGAAGATCAACGACGTCGTGGTGAGAATTCAACGGACACCTTCCTGTAAACCTAAAGTTGTACACTACAATAGGCTAGCCCCATATTATGGTAGAAGTCATTGAATGGCTTAAGGACTTCACTGCCCGGGACGTGCAGTCTTTAAGAAGGGGGAAATGTTGCACAAATTGTCTGTATATATTGTAAATAGTGACGTATTATTTCAAAATTCTATTGTAATTTATTTTTATCCAATTTTATTTAGTAATTAATAGCGATTATACAAGTTAGAAAAAGGTGGCAACACCTGAAGTAATCGAGACGTTTCGAGAAATTTCTTTCCTATGAATTGGCTGGAAATTTCGAGAATGTCTCACGCGCTTGTTTATAAAAAGACTGGAGAACGGGAAAGTTTTGAGATGTACTTCGGATTTCGTCGAAAGCTGATCGCTTTGTTGACCTATTGGAGTGCGCTTGTATAATCGCTGAATTCGAAGTTATTTTTGTTGAAGCTTGTGTTGAAGCTTGAGAGTAGTTAAACTGCTGCCTGTGAATAGATTTTGTGAGTTTTCTGAAGAGAGAATAAATACTTTTAAACCGTGAAAACTGTGCCATCATTGCCTCAGCGGAAAAATTCGTAACAATATATTCAAAACAAAATATTACCCAAAGTTATCCATCAAAATAATGTATATTGAATAATATTCTTTGTATTAATTTAGACAAAAAGAATAAAAAGGAATATAAAAACAATTTAATGTAAGCTATTCTTAGAACAAAATGAAAATATAAATAAAAGACTGCAACATCAAATCCTTCAAGGTATCACTTCCGGTTATAGATAATACCTTTTTTTTTATTATTATTCTTTCTCTTTATTTGTGTTGCGAAGAGTTTACCCGAACAAGAGGTTTTCAAAAAAAAGTAAATAAAAAAAAACTAGTATGCAATTCTTAGAAAAAGAAAGTATCAATGATTCAGAACTTATCTGAAGGAATAAACTGCTGGCTTTGAAGACGTCGGTTGTCACTGCTTAGAACACAAAATTAATGTAGTAGATAGTTTCGGAACACACAGCACTAATCTTGGCAAATTATCCGGTAAGGGCCTCGGATAAAATTTCAGCACTTCGGGATTGAAGATTCGAAAATTTTAGACGAACACTGATGAAGACGAACACTCATGAGACGTTGAGACACCAGTTGGAAATGGCACGCTACTTGTTGAAGACTCGTTGGCGAAGAATTTCGCTTGAAGCTGGATGCTTTCTGGCTAAGAACGACGACTGGAACTTTGAGAATTTCTTTACGACGAGTTCAAATTAATTTAATTGTAAATTTCATCTTCGATGGGTTCGAAGGAATAAGGGTGATTTTCGATTAAAACGGGTGCACTCATGAAAAATATTACTGAACTTATGTTACCAAAACGAAACAGGTTACTAGGCATACACTTGTTATTATACCAAATAACTTTGAAAACGAACAACAAAAAATGGATCGCTACAGGGACGTGGTTTATTCAAAAACCAAAAATTACTCGAAATTGAAAAAAATTTAGAAGCAAAATTCCCATTTAAAAATTCCTTTTCGCTAATCCAGGCCGAGGACCCCAAAAATATGTGGGGGTTAGTGGTTCGGTTTTTTAAATGTCTAGGGGATTTATTTAGGGAAGCAAAAATGAAATAAAAGAGAAATAAACTTCCAAATCAGAAACGGAAAGTACAGTTAAATTTATTAGACGAAACATCACAATCACTTTTAAACAAAACAAAGGGGCGAAAAGTATTAAGTACTACTAGCCAAATGGCAGCACAAGTCGACGAAAACTAAGTGTTTAATTAGTACATTACCCAATTAGCGAAGTGAGTTGAGTGCACCCAAAATTGGCGGACAGAGTTCAGCGTGTTTGTTCCCGAATGGGATCCGGTGTGCTTCTGCTTAAAAAAATAAAATCGCGGAGTACGAATACTTATTCGTAATAACAAAAAAAAAAAAAAAGAAACATCGTCTTGCAGTGCCATCTGTCTTTACAAGAGGAAATTGAAATGTACGGTAAACAATTGATATGGGATAATAAAAATCCTACATGTATGGGTACATGTATCCCATGTACATGTATAAGGACTTTTCGACTACAATCTGGAAAGTTCTCCAAATGTCTATCTCTGGAATATTCACGAAAGTTCCCCATTCCTATATAAGGACGGCCGTGAGTAGGGTTAGTGAGTTGACTGATTTTGAGTCACGGAGCTAGTTGTTAGCTGAGTCCGATAGTTGACTGAAGTTAGTTGATTTTGAGTCACTGAGTTAGTTGACTGGAGATACTGAGCATTCTAAAGCTAACTGTTTTACATTGTCTTTTGCGGCGATTTATCAGTTGTTTGTCAAGTTTTTAACTGCTGTTTTGTGCTCTATTGAGGTGAAAAAGAGCTGTATTGTGTCTACTAGAACGAGAAGTTCTGGAGCTGTAAGAGAACTGTGAAGAGTTATTTTGGAATAAATTTCTGCTAGTTTTGATCTGCTTTGGCGTCAAATCTTTCGAACCCGTCCACGCAACGATATCGCCAAATGTCGCCAAATGGTCGCCAAGTTTGGCGACATTTGGAAATTTCTCCTTAAATTTGGCGACAAAAGTTAGTTGGCAAAACCGTCGCCAACTTGTCTCTATCTCGCCAGTTTGGCGTTATTCCCATTACCATAATGTTAAATGCCCTGCCCCTTGAAACTCGCTTCCCAGAGTTACCTCTGTAAAACCCGTTATCAAGCGATAACACCCCTATTGCCAGGAAACCAACTAACGACGAACTATTGCACTGCCTTATGCGAAATGTACATAAATTACTATTTACAAAATTAACACTACGAAATATTTACAAATATTCACAAATTCGTAACACTATAATGTTTCTTGAAACGTGTTGTTTAGTACTGTTCGGCAGGAAGCTGCCTTGTGGGGTCGTGCTCCATCCAGTTGAAACTACATCTTTTTAAGGTCTGCTAATACGACATGGTCATCCAGAAAGTCAGATAAAGGTCCTTGTAACAGGTTGCAATACTTTTTACCTGATAGTGTGTCAGCAAAAAAGAAAGGTTCTACTAATGCTCCATTCCATGTGCCACACCAAACATTAACGGACCATCGCAAATGATGCTTGTTTGGTAGGATTACATGGGATTTTGCAGGGACCAAAAGTGTGTGTTTTGCCTATATACTACCCCAGTTCTTGAAAACGTGCACTCATCAGAAAATATAATGTAATTCACAAATGATGAATCTGTTACGTTACTGCTTATAGGTTTTGTTTTATTTAATTTGAGATATGTGATGAACTTTGACAAGCACATAACTAACTTGAAAATATAAAGGACATTACTTATTGAAAATAAAAATTGTTTTAACAGTGCAAATTAAATTCTAAAAAGTTTTTGAGTCATGGCTGATAAGTTCGTTAGTTGAGTTCGTAGTGTTTTGAATAACTGATGTTGCCTGGCCGGGTTGAGTGGATTTGAGTTGTTGCATTAGAGAGTTGGTGGGTATGTGACACCATAAAACCAATTCTTACTTGTCCATGATGAAATTAATTGCAGAAATCAAACCGTCTATTTTCATACCCGGGCAAAAATTCTTGCACCAATCGCGGGCGATAAGGATGTGCACCGTGTCGGTTTAAGACTCTCCACACAAGGGTTTACAAGCGTATGCACATGCTTCACTAATGTCCCTGACACTAGACTGAGGGAAAGCAAGAGCATTGCCCAAAATTTCTTCGTCATATACAACCACTCTTGAATTTCCGGATCGAGGAAGTTTTCCTATACTACCCGCTTCTCGCAAACGCTACCATTTGGAAATGTAATTACGTATTGTCTTGCAGCCTCTCGCCAATTTTGATTTCATTGGCCGCAGAGAAGTAATATTTCTACGTACTGTTCCGCAGTGTACATAACAACGAGGATTAACGAAACTGGTATTGGCATGAATTACTTTTATTCTGAAGTGAACTTACATTATTGGTTTTCTACCTACCAATCACTAATTTGCCACTAAAATTTGCATAGGAACCTGCAAATCCCGCAGTACTACATGCTAATTTACTCATGAGGATCGGGAATCCCCTCCACCCCCTTCTATTTATATTTTTTTACCACTTTGTTTTAAATGTTTTTTCATGGGTAACATTTTTCTAAATATGAGTTGGGGAAACTAGAGAGACCATATAAAAATTTACAATCCGTAATTTTTATGCCAACCCCTTTTCTAATTAAAAAACTATTCAGTCAAAATATTTTAACGATTTAAAACATTTCGTCAATTGGTACTATGCATCTAGAACCAACGGTGTCGAAAATAAAGGTCGGTCAGGTTATACGGGGACACGCTGTATGTTGGTCAATAACATTTCTTCCACCTGATTGGCAATTGGGATTGTTGTAAAAATGTGTCTTCTCAGTGCCTTATTATAGAGTCATTCGAGTGGCGAGCTTCACTCGCTCAGACACGCCACTCTAAGCGAAACATGCAATCCGATGGAGCATATTGTATAGTGAGCCACCGCAGTGGCCAGCGCGGTCGTCTCAGTGTCTCTATATAATAATAAGGGTGCCTTACCCATTTCGACGAGTATCACTGTGCATCCATCCGGGCATCTTTTGGGCAGCACACTGAAGAACTTGATCGAAGGCGTTTTCATGAACTGGTCGAAATCGATACTTTCGAACATGCTGCTGTTATTTGTCCTGAAGTGAACGAAGTTTCGAAGTACCTTCAACGCTTTATTGGTGTTGAATTTGTTGTGTCGGAGGAACCTCAGCAGAAAGTCATCGTGGAAGTCCCAATCGCGTAAACTACTGTGAGCTGCATTTAGAATGAAACATATGTGTTTAATTATTAGTAATAAAGTGCGTTGCAAATTATTAAACAAGCCTAATTACTTTCAGTTACACATATGATAATCCAGGGTAATCAATGTATCGTATTTGGTAAAAAAAAAACCCTTTTTTTAGCATTTCTAAAAGTTTTGGAACGCGCTAAATTAAAAATAATGGTCTAGTGGGAAAATATATCTGTGTGTATGTTTGTGGTCAGTATAACTCTTGAATGATTTAACCTACGATACTAATACTTTATATACATGTGGTAGTGATGGTCAAACGACCTGAAATTAATATTTTTGCTGAAATTTCGCACAAATCTAAGGTAACTGTCACTGCAAATTTTATGTCTTTCAGCTATTGCAAAAAAAAAAAAAAAAAAGTTCCAATTATTTTGATCGAAATCGCTGTGGTAGTGCCTTTAAACGTGCTCTAAATGTTCCCACTTCCGAAATACACTAAGAAATGCGATACAGACTTAAAAAATTGAAAAACGAATGTCTTGAACGCAGAGTTATCTTCCCTTCAGCATAGCCTGATGACTGTTTTTCCTCTGCTTCATTTACAAGCAAGAATATTGTAATATTTTTCGAAATACATATTGTTGCACACATGACGAATAGATTTTTTCAGATTTCAAGTGCCCTTAAAACCGTTTATTATTCGTCAGTTAGGATAATATAGTCATTAATCAACATACGTTGCCCGACATATTTAAGTGCCCTTAAAATATGTCGAAACCATTTATTATTCGTCAGTTAGGATAATATAGTCATTAATCAACATACGTTGCCCGACATATTTAAGTGCCCTTAAAATATGACGAAACCGTTTATTGTTCGTCAGTTTGGGCAAGGCCACACTGGATTGTAACCAGCGTTAAGGCATTCTCCAGGCCGTGACAACTAATAGTAAATAGTGGAAACAGCCGCAGTGGACTAGTGGCGCTGCATTCCAATAAGTAGCAGCTGTTTTCTTTGCTTGGTCAATTACGAAAACCATTACGTTACTAAGAGGACAAAATTACTTTATTTTTAAAACGCAAAAAGAACACGGCGAACATTGCCAAACGATAATATTAATGAATGAAATACATTTATACACACTTCATGCGTGACAATTAATTATTCTTATGTTATGCAAATATGATGTCAGAAGTCACTCTTCCTGTCACCACACTATAATTTACTTTAAAATTCTTTGCTTTTTGTTGATTATTAGGCATCAAATATGGGACTTTGACATCTATTTTAAGAATTAAGTTATTTATTTACAATAAGGCCTATTTTTGAATTTTATTTTCATTATTCTTTATGAAAACAGAGTTTGGAATTGAATGTTGTATTTTTAAAAAAATATTAGAAATTATAAAGTTGCCGTTAGCAATTCTCGGGATCTCAGAGTTGGCAGCCCTGAATATTTTTATTTTAGCTGGAGTTCTAAAAAATTTTCATCGCACTTTTTTACTTAATTTTTTTTAATTTCTATTACTTTTTGAAAATAGATTTGATGTCATCCTTCGTTAATTCATAAATAATCAGAAATTTTATATTGTGACATAAATATGGTTTCATGCTTTTGAAATTGATCACCATATTAAAGAACTGTGCTGAAACTGAAAATTTCTAATTATAACACATGTTCAAAGTTTTTGCAATTCGTTCAGTTAAAATAAAAATAGTGTTTACTTAATATTTTAATTTGGTAGCCACTTACTATTTTCGTGTTCCTGTAATAGTTTTTACAACTGTTACAGGAGTATTACTATTACATACACGTAAATTAGGAATTTACCAACAAATCTAATTGCTAAGATTCAGACTTCATTGGATAACTGAAAGTGCTATTATTTGCCTCGTCGACCGTAATAGGACAGATTTCAGTTAATAAATATCGCCAAATAAAATATGTTTGAATTGAACTTGGTATCTGTACAATAGAACATGAGTAAAAGCTGATAAGTCTGAAGTAAGGCAATAGAAATGTGTGTAAAAGCGATCTTTTAGTGACAGTGACATTCCCTCCCTCCCCCCCCACAAAAAAAAAATTATTAAATTAGCGTTACAGAATGCAACCGTATCGACATCGAATCTAGCTGCCATATTTCAGCCCGATTGGATGACTGCAAGTTGGTTTTTTAGTATACTGAAGGTAGAAGCGTGTGTAAAAGCAACCTTTCAGTGACAGTGACAACCCCAAAACTGTATGTAATGCAACCGTATCAACAACTAATCTATCTGTGAAATTTCAGCCAGATTGCAAGACGGCAAGTGATTTTTTTAGTATTCTGAAGATAGAAGCGTGCGTAAAAGCAACCTTTTAGCTATAGTAACACCCCCCCCCCCCAAAAAAAAATAAATAATAAAGCATGATATAATGCAACATTATCGACAACGAATGTACAGTACCCCCCCCAAAAAAACAGAACGATGGCTATATCTTCGGTTCTAATTATCGTAGAATCTTACGGTTTGCACCAAAATGTTTTGCTTACGATTTTCTATATATCTGATTCAATTTTTTTTTTCTCGAGGGACCGTTTACTAAGTAAAAGTAACGCTATCTTCGAAAATTTCAATACAAACCCTTATTTTTTATCATTTCATTCGATTCAGAATACATCATTTACCCTATATATTAAATTTCAATGCATTATGTTGAAAAACACGTCACTTATGAGCGAAAATATTTCGACCATTTTTTGACCGATCTTCAGGGAGAATTTCCATAAAACGAAAGGTATTTTTAAGGTTATTCACAGCGGGAGAAATCGAACGATTAATGTGGCGCGCTTCACGAAGATTAAAAAATACAAGTATTAGTCTAAAATTGCATAGAAAGTACTTGGATTTATAGTGTCATGTTTAAGATTAATACAAAAATAGCAAGTAAACGCAAAAGTAACATAATTTATTTACAACATTAAAGAGGTGCATTCTTCACACGAAATAAATAAAATATCGAAAACTGTAATTGTAAAAATTTAACGAATACTACTGATAATTAGAAAATTAACAAATATTAAATGTAGGCATTAGTAAACAGTATTTAGCAAAGCATGAATATTTTACAGAAATATTTATAAACACAAATGTAACTAGATCTTTGAAATTATTTATAAAATGAAAAAGTCACATGATTCAGTAAAATTTTTAAAGGATAACGTATTGAAATTGCTTAAAAAATGTTGTTTTAAATAAATGGAATTTAAGAAATTAAATTAAAAAAAAAAAAAAAAATTATAGTTTACAGAAAAAATAATTAATAATTTAAAAAACTAAAAAACACGCTTTAATAGAAAATCAAACTAAAAAGTAGAAAATAATCAATAGATTAAAAAACTAAGAAACACGCTTTAATAGTAAAGTGAACTAAAAAGTAGAAGATAATTTTAAATAAGTTTGAAATAAGAATACAGTGATTAACAAGAAATATTTATTTTATCGTAAAAAAGCGTGGGGTGCTTTTTAAGATATTTTCATAACGGCTCTACTTTTACCAATATCTGTCATTAAATATTTACAAAAATTGACATCAAGCACCCCACGCTTTTTTACGATAAAATAAATATTTCTTGTTAATCACTCTATTCTTATTTCAAACTTATTTAAAATTATCTTCTACTTTTAGTTTACTTTCCTATTAAAGCGTGTTTCTTAGTTTTTAAACTATTGGTTATACGATAATTGAACGTTATGCGATTTTCCACACCTCTAGTTTACCTTGAATTAATCTTTGATAGTTTTCAAAAGTCGTCTATTATACGGTCCCTTAAAGTGAGCGTTTTTTACATTTTCTCTAAAAAATCGAGAACTAATAGTCAAAATGGAAAGAAAAAAATTATGGGGGGGGGGGGGTGGCGTTTAGACCATGGTAAATCTAATGAAAGCAAAAAAAAAAATATATGTTTCTATTCAAATTTTTTTTAATTGCTTTATTAATTAATAATTAATTATTAAAAAAGAAATTGATTCAAAAGCTGATTGCTATTTATGTGTGGCCATTTACAAACTACCTTTTGAAAAAAAAAATACTGAAATATATTAATTATTTAAGTATTTGTGGCCAAAAAATCAACTTTTTTATTTAACATTAATTTATCATTTTCTTTTTATCATTTAAATTACAAACCATTCATTAGAAAATTACGAATTTTTGTATTTTGCATTCTTTTTTAATGCTGAATCCAAATATGGAATAATATTATGAGGTTGCTATTGAACTTTTTAAAGTTTGGTTCTGTTTTAATATGTAGATGACCCCTCATGCTAAAAAAAACTACATACAATTATTAAAAACCTTTCACGATTTACAACGGTACCTTTTGTTTGTTATTTCAACAATTAGAACAAAAGATATAGCCATCGTTCTGTTTTTTTTTTTTTTGGGTACTGTACCTGTTAAATTTCAGGGCGATTGGATGACGGCAAGTTGGTTTTTTTAGTATCTGAAGATACAAGCGTAAGTAAAAGCAACCGTTTAGTGACAGTGAAATTTGATAGAATGCATTGTTATCGACATCAAATCTATCTGATAAATTTCAGCCCTATTGATTTAAGGCAAGTGTGTTAATATCACTATATTGCAGTTGCAAATCTGGTTGGATTACAGCGCCACCCTTGTTTGGTGGGAGAAAATGGAACTAACAACTTTTTTCCTTCGAGCCCATAGACTTTTGAAAATTGTCAAGGCCTGGTTCAATCCAGTCTATTATTGACAAGGGCTAAAAAGATATTCAAAACACATCATTGGAATAAAATATTTTTTTATAACAACATTGCAAAAAATTAAACTTTTTTTAATAATTTTGAATAAAAAAATCATGGCGAAAATAGCACTTTTTCGCGAGGAGTGCGGGAAAGTAACTTTTTAGCACAAGCATGAAAAAGTATTTCTGTACACACCTCGCGCTCAAATATTACTTAGTCTTGGTATTGAAAATGACATATTTTCAGAAGAAATTCATTGACTCGAGTTGCCAACATTAATAAACATGTGTTTTAAAATATTCTTTTGTACGTGATTATAAAAATTACTTTATGCAACACGTGGGAAAATACTTTTTCAAACTCGGTAAATTATTTGACTCGTGCTATCTCACTCTTTAAATAGGCGTTTTACCTTGTTTGAAAAAGTATTACTTTCCAAACTAGTTGCAAAAATAACTATTCTTTTTAAGCATTTTTAATACATATATGAGAGGAGTGATGAAATCCTATTTAGAAATGGGCGCCGGCAGGATTATTTGCAAGGGAGTTCAGGGATTTTATTATAATATAATAACAGATTAATCTTGAACTTTCAAACGGCCCCTTCACTGACAGTCGCCATGTTTAACAAGAGCGTAGCCAGGGGGAGGGATATGCCCCCATCCGAAATTTTTCTGTGTACTTTTAGAACATAAAAATGCAGCCCACCTGATGGCTGTGGGGTTAGCGCTCTCTGGCTCTTCGGCTTTCAATCCATTTTGGCGCTGTAAAGATGTTATGCTCGCCAACAGGGCCGTCGCTAAGAATTTCGTTTGAGTGGGGGGGGAGGATAGACATTATTTTGCCGACTGAAATCCAGACAAGTCCGGATAAAAGTAAAAAATATCAATTAAGATGCTAATACATAGTTAATTAACATTTACTAATGCAAAATTAATCATAATTCATTTTAGTTAATGTATAATTAATTTTAGTTAATGTATAATTAATTTTAGTTAATGTATAATTAATTTTAGTTATGTATATTTAATCGAGTTCTTTTTTTCTTAAGTCGCTCCACAATAAAATCAAACTGAATGAAAAAGTAACGGGGGAAAAAAAAAATGTTAAAAAATATTAAAAATACCGGTATGCATTGCGAACCGAATTTGACGAATCGGCATTTTTACTCTAGAAATAGGGGTGTCGGTGTTTTTTCTCAGCCTACATTGATTGACTGCGAACCCAAATATAATCATATAGATATGTACACTACCGCACCCTGTCAAATGTCCCGTTAATGTAAGATTCCATCCCTTTTTTTAAAACTGCCTTGTGAATCATGTTTCAAAACATATTGAATGGAAAAAAGTAAAAATAATTGAAATCATCAATAGTATTAAAACATCCTGATCGCAATGCAGAAGTTGACGGTCGGCAATTTTGAATTGGAATAAGTATATCCTTTTTGGCAGGAACATTAAAGTAATCATTGATATCTTCCTGACATTGGTTAATTTTGATGTGTTACAAGGTGATGACATATTTGTAATACGTCAAAAAACGCATCAAAATCCATGATATACACATTAAACGTTATATTGTTACATAAAGTATATATTGTACATCACGTGAAGTGAATGTTTTATGCAAAATTTCAAACACCTTAATTTTAACATCCAAAAAAAGGGCTCCATTTTACAAAATTATTGCAATTCATGTCAAGTAGAGCTCCATAAATGATGTTATATACTTTATATATTAAAAATGTATTACCTAAATAATACATGCCAAATGTAAACTGATGCGTATTTATTCCAACAAAATAATCATTGGAAAAATATTGGAAGGTTTATTATAATTCTAGCTGAATACCCTTGTTAACATGTGCAATATTTAAGCTAGCTGTGGGGACTCGTATTGCGGAAATCCGTCATTGGTGCATAGGTCTCAGTTTTTTGGCACTTTTCGCAGGAAGGTTCATCGCTACGCAAAATCGAGCTCGCCTCGTTCGCTGAAAAGTTCATTGATATATAAGCACAGGCTAACTTCACTCGTTGAAAGGTTCATTACTATGCAAACATAGGCTCGCTTCGCTCGCTGAAAAGTTCACTGCTGCGTAAGCATAAGCTCGCTTCACTCACTAAAATCTAATTGCTACACAAAGCCTTAACAGAGAAACAAAAAATCCCCGTTAATATCCCGTTAATACAATAATAGAACACCCCTTGATTAATTTAACATTTATTGTTTGTGGAAAGCAAAATCGGAAAGCCAAAATTACTTAATTAGAAAATTTCAGAGTTCTAGGCCTATAAGAAGTCGCTTTTTGTGAAAATATTAAGTAAAAAACAAAAGAAAATTTTAACATTCTTTTTTCAAAAGTTCAATTAGAAGGCCAAAACTACTTGAATTGAAATTTCAGAACTGTAGTCCAATTAAAAATAGTTTTGTAAAATATTTGTTATAGTTAAAAAAAAAAAATTAATTAAAAAAAAATATTTAAAGTTCTATTTTTCAAAAGCAATTAGAAGGACACAACTACTTATGTGCTCAAGTAGTAGTTGCCCAACGTTGTCCGGTACAACATTGTTCAGACTATTGCAAGTTGTTAGTACCATTTCACGGCTATCCTCGATTTCGCCACTTTATACACTAAACATCGGAAAGAAACTGTGTTTCAGATAAACTAGATTAGTCAAAATATCGGTTATAAAAAAAAAGTATTTCAAATCAGATCAGTAGATATCAAATTAGGATCATTTCCTTTTAAGGTGGGATAGGGAAACGGGGGTTTTGTTTTCCTCAAGATCGTATAGGTTTGGGATTTCGTATTTAACTTCAAGAACCAACTTACTATAAAAATTACATTATTTATTTAAAACTACTTAAAAAGATTTGTTTAGAATTTGAAGGATAATATGTGTGAGTTCTGGGGTAGTACTGGGCTAGTTCTGGGAGAGAGAAGTGTTCTCCAAAGTTCGTTTCCTATTTTTGTTGACTCCGCTCCTCAACCGTCTGCATTTTCCAGTTCAGGGACTCTATTTGTGCGGGGCTTGAGTGACATTTTACGAACTAAAAAGTTTCAGAAGCCAAACCTAAAGAGTTTTGTGAACCAAAACTTTATAGTCCGGATTTTGTAGAAAGTTTAATGAACTTGCAAGGCAGGTCACCACAATTATGGTATGCTTTTTTTTATACATCTGAATAATTTGTCGCTAATGTCGAAGTTCATAAGGGAAATGAGTTAATAATTAACCTTTCTGCAAATAAATAATATTATAGTTTGGTTTAATGCTAAAGTAATCTATTTCATTTTTAGACCCGCTTAGAAAAAATTAGCATTTTAAAGTTTACTTTCCTTCTTGAACAAATTATTATTCCTCAAAAAACGAGTAACATTTCCAGAAATTACTGACGAGAAAAAAAAAAAAAAAATCCTTTAATTCAATCCAGCAGCAGTTGTGGTAAAAATATGTACTCCAAGCAACTATTTTTAAGGAATTCCTGTGTTTAATTGTTAAAAAATTAAATTTTACTATTAATTTACTTTTCAAGAAAAAATAAAATCCTCTTTTCTTTTTTGGTTAGGAAAATGTGTTAAAAAGTATTTAAAAATTAAATAATTAACACGTTTTTAATAATTTTGCAATGCAATTATATAGTCCATGAGCGCCGACAGGATAATTTTCAGGGAGGTGCAGATGACAAACAGTAGAAGGTGACGAGTTTTGGCTTAATCATTGATATTTTGAAAATGGGAATTGGATTTCTTAATTTCATGTTAGTTAATAGCTGAGCAAGAATTTTCTTTTCGTATTGATTAACTAATACCTATATATTTTTTTCTTGTTAATTTTAGCACTCTTCTTCCATATAACTTTATTTTTCGAAAGCCAGAGGGGAGGGAGTGCAAGTGCATGTTTCTTATATGTCCCTGACATTGCATCTACTATCTATCTACTATTTATCGTAATGCTTAGCATAGGTAACTTTCTGTAATAGCAATAGTCCGCCAGAATGCAAAGAAGAACTTTTCCAAAATTTGTTTCATCAACGTTTATACAATTCTAAATTAAGACTCGCCTATTTGATCAGTACTTTTCATTTATTTAATTCAGTGTGTTGAAAAGCCATTTGCACCCACATTTACGCTTTTAATTAATTTATTAAAAACTGTTCTATTTATTAAAAAATTTAATTCTATCTATCTGCAAGTGATAAATGCACTTCCCCCCCCTCAAAAGAAAAATTATCTCCTTTGTTCAGGGAAAAAAAGAGTATTTTTTTTTAATGAAATGAATTAAACTATTATTACATTTTTTAAATGAAATAATAGTTTAAATCATGCAAAAATGTAATTTAATGAATGAAATAATAGTTTATTCATGAAAAAACGAATTAAACTATTTCATTTTTAGTCCCGCTTAGAAAAAATAAGCATTTTCAAGTTTACTATCCTTCTTGAACAAATTATTATTCCTCAAAAAGCGAGAAATATTTCCAGAAATTATTGGCGAAACAATTGGAAGAAACTTTAACTAAAATGCGTTGGGAATTTACTTAAATTTGACATTAATTACGTATTAATATTGTTTATAAGGTAATTTAAAAGTAATTAAATATTAATTACACTATAAATAAAATAATTCACAATTAATTAAAACATACATTAACAATTAGTTATACATTAATTAATGATTTATTAACAGTTAAGTGTGTATTAATTACCAATTAAGTGTATATTAATTAACAATTAAGTGTGTATTAATTACCAATTAAGTGTATATTAATTAACAATTAAGTGTGTATTAATTATCAATCAATTATATATTAACTAAAATTAATTATACATTAACTAAAATTAATTATACATTAACTAAAATTAATTATACATTAACTAAAATTAATTATGTATTAATTAAAATGAATTATGATTAATTTTGCATTAGTAAATGTTAATTAACTATGTATTAGCATCTTAATTGATATTTTTTACTTTTACCTGGACTTGTCTGGATTTCAGTCGGCAAAATGATGTCTATCCTCCCCCCCCCCCTCCTCAAACGAAATTCTTAGCGACGGCCCTGTTGGCGAGCATAACATCTTTACAGCGCCAAAATGGATTGAAAGCCGATGAGCCAGAGAGCGCTAACCCCACAGCCATCAGGTGGGCTGCATTTTTATGTTCTAAAAGTACACAGAAAAATTTCGGATGGGGGCATATCCCTCCCCCTGGCTACGCTCTTGTTAAACATGGCGACCGTCAGTGAAGAGGCCGTTTGAAAGTTCAAGATTAATCTGTTATTATATTATAATAAAATTAACCCTGAACTCCCTTGCAAATAATCCTGCCGGCGCCCATTTCTAAATAGGATTTCATCACTCCTCTCATATGTATTAAAAATGCTTAAAAAAAATAGTTATTTATGCAACTAGTTTGGAAAGTAATACTTTTTCAAACAAGGTAAAACGCCTATTTAACGAGTGAGATAGCACGAGTCAAATAATTTACCGAGTTTAAAAAAACCACTTACAGTTTTTATTTTTTCATCATTCATTTAGCAAAAATGGCCAGATTGGCGATATTTTTTGCAATAATTCTTATACGTGTTTTTGTTTCTTACAAAAAAAAAAATAATTCTTATATTATCCTTTCTTATAAGTGAAACTGAAGAGAGAAGAAAAAACGATCGTTGATGAGGTCGTTTTTTAACTTTTTACGCGATGAAAGCATTTTACGGGAATTTCGGGGGGGGGGGGGGGGGGATGTTTAAAACTCCTTAAGAGGCACTACCACAACGATTTTGAACAAAATCGATTAAGCCGTTTTTTATTAGCAATTACTGAAAAACATGATTGTTTCAATGACGGCTACTTAATGCGCATGCACGATTTTGACGAAAACTTTAATGTTAAGTTCCTGTGCCATCGCCAAATTTGGCACTTTAAGTTTGGATATTTTGTAGGTCACATTGTTCGGGAGTTATGCTGACTACGTACACACAGAAACACACACGCAGATACATTTATTCTAGATCACTTTTTTGAAGTCAGGATGTTCCTAAACGTAGTGAAATAAAATAATAAAAAAATAAAAAAAATTGAATTTTTTTTTTTACCGAATACTATACTTTCATTACCCTATGTATACATATGGGTAATTGCAAGTAAAAAAGTATTTTTACTGTAAGTAGTTTTGTCTGTCACAAGAATAAATCCCGATACGATGTTGCCATATGGATACAAGATAAGGCCCATTTTCCAGAAGAAAGACATTTGCTGTTTAGTAACAATTTAGGTTGCCGATTAACCACCCACCTCATGGCCAGAGTTAGACATGGATGTTCGTTGTGATTCGGAATCCACATTAAGCTGTAAGGCAGGATTAAATGTTTGAACAAACAGGTCGTTAGCCATACAAATTCACTACCAATCTATTCTAATTCGATGAGACTCACCAAACAATGTGAAGGGAACTTTTCTCCAGATAGACACAGGGTTCCCACTAATATCACAGAATGAAAATCAAGGACTTTTCAATGACTTTTAAGGACCTAATTAATGTTTTTAAGGACATATGAAAATTCTTTTTTAATAGATATCATACCTATATTTAAGTTTTTAATAAAGTATATTCTACCAAAAAAGTTACAAGTTGGTGGATGCGTGATACAAATATGTCGGAAAATTCTGATACGGAGCAGAAAGTGGCGGTCACGTGGAGATAGCAAGTCCGAGTTGTACTTTTATAAATTTTGTACTATCTGTGAAAATTAAGGACTTTTAAGGACTTCTAAGCATTTTCAAGGACTTTTAAGCACCTCAAAGCATTTTCAAGCACTTTCAAGGCCTTGAAAACAAGTTCAAAAATATTAAGCACTTTTAATGACTTTCAATGGCCGTGGGAACCCTGGGACAGGCGGCTGATATTTGAGATTGATCTCTCTGAATTTCATCAAAACAAAGGAGTCATAATTTATTTACCTTTAATCATTTCTTTCAACTCTCGGAGGCCTTGAATTTTCTTCTCACTCGTCTCGTTCAATTGGATTTCAGCTTTTTTACGAACGAAATCTGGCAGGGTTTCGATTTCCAACGGCAAACCGACAGCAGAAGACATTGTTAGAAGAAGACTGAAAACAAGAGGGATTGACAAAATTATATACAAAACATTTCTTATTACCACTAAAACAGTAGAGTGTTACATCAAGTCAAAAATGAAACTTCATGAGACTCTTACCCCCTCATTTTTTTCTCTGTGACTTATTTTGACAGTGTGTCAAAGTTTTTCTGATAAATTAATATTAATCCTGGCCGCAACAAGCTTAAAGTTGTCAAAAAGCTAACTTAAATTGAATATGTTTGAAAAAATTATATTCTTTCGAATTCGATTTCACACTCTCCGGATTTTTTTTCCTTTTGACCTATTTCGACAGTGTACCAATTTTTATATCAATATAATAATATTAACTCTCGCGAAATTCATATTTACCAATATCAATTTCGTACGAATAAGTTAATTCTGTGTCCGTTTTTGCAACCTTTGGAAAATATTGATACATTTTACTAAATCAAGGAAATATAACGTTTATATACCACATTTTTTTAACGATATTTTCTTTCGAAATGTCTCTTATTTTACAATATGGATACTGTTTGCAAAGATCATCCATACGACGTAAAACGCATTCGTTTTCATTTTTATATTAACAGTTAAAGTCATTTGAAAATATTTTTTATTAGTCCTCTTTCTAGCGTAATTTACAACAAGAAGATTTCTTAATGTCTATTTCATATGTTTATGAGAAACGTCGTGGTGTGAACTTTGCAGATTTCTTCTTAGCTTTGCTGCTTAGAGGATGAGTGGTGACCCAGACTTAATCACCAGGTGCGCACTGTACTGCTTTTCTGCGCGATTTGACTGCATACTCTTTTCGCTGATCTTGTTTTTCTTCTACTTTGTCCCGTATCTCCCGACCCAGATTTGCAAACTTACACAAGTATGGTGTGATTTCTGCCACGGAGTTGTTGATGTGGATTACACTGCGTAAATCATGATTCACGTCGTCTGGTGCGCGCATTTCCCTACTAAATTGCAGGGAGGCAGTAGAATATCCCGCTGAGGAGCATTGAACAGAATTCATGGAAAATCAGTTTTTCGGACCAGGCTGTGTGAGGGCCGATTCCTACTAGGATAGCAATACGAGGTTTTCGGTCCCTGATTTTCCTTTCAACCGGGTTTGCCTGCGGATAATAAACTGGAGTAAGAATCTGTGCAATGGCCAGTAGATTACGAGATCTGCTGCATCATCGCACTGACGCGAGCCATTGTCAGAGATGAGACGTCTCGGTAGTTCATATCTCAAAATCACTTCTTCTAGCAAGGTTATGGCACACTCTCGGGCTGTAAAATCGATAAAACCTTAAAATTCATTTCGATTAAAATCACAAGATTAAAATCAGCCAACACCCCATTTCTGACACCATGTCAAGTACGAGAAGTCTTAGGTGTAAAAAGCAATCTTTATGAATCAGTCGATCATTTTATATACAAGTGCATATAACATGCAGTCACAGTTACAGATAAAACAGAACCACAGTTACAGCCTGCCAGACACAAACATCGTAGATCGGCCCCACGTTAGGCGCCAATTTATAGTCAGGTTACTTAACTGAAGTGAAACATAAACGAGAGAATACTGAAGAACTAAGTTTTTAATATTTAATAGAGCTCTTCACAGCGTTAAGAATCCAACTCACTTTTAAAAGGAAAAACACACAGCTGTTGTGTGCGCGAATTGATTTTGAATCAAACGAGAGAGCAGGAAATGAAGGTATTCCGCAAAATAATTTTGTGCTACAGATCCCGCGCTACACTTTATAATAAAACAAAAGTACTGGATCCCTCCCCAGCCATTCCAGATTTGAGTTAATGAATCATCACATTAAATGTAAATTCTTCATTTTGCAATGAAGACCTTACGATTTCAGATATTTAAAAAAAAAGGTGCATAGTGGTTGATCAACTACATGGGTCGATATTTTTAAATAGGTCAGACTGAGAATTAATAATTTAAAATAAAAAATTAAGATTATTAGTTATCTAATACTAAAATCTGTAACATAGGTAAACTTAGAATAATTTTTCATTATTAAGAGCTGTATTGTTATACTTCCATATTTTATTTGAATTTTTTTATACAGCAACTGTAAGGAAAGGACATTTTGGTGACACTATTTGATTTACTGTTTAAAAACAAAATTTTCATAAATTTAATTTCTTTTTCATTATTTAAAGAGGTTATACAGTGTATAAATGAAATATATGAATAGTAGTAAAGTACAGAAAATAAGAAATTAAAATTTTTATTGATACGTGAAAAAATGTTTATCTTAAAATTTTAATTATTACAAAATATACTTTTATTAAAAAACTTACGTTGACATTTGTTTAAATTCCATGTCTATTTCATTAAAGTTTTTAAATTTAAAAATATCTTAAATTAATGGGAATCGGAAGGAAAATCTCGCAAAAAAAATTCTTGTTTATTCACAGTTTGGCTACTTGTTTGGTCACATATCTTTTAGGCCACAGAAAATACTGCCGCGGTATCTAGTCAAGAAAGAAAGCCTTACATTCCCTTTTGATTTCTTAATAACACTTAATTACGAATAACTGAAATTCAACGTTACTGTGTAAACTTTAAATTTCATGTAAAGCTAAATATAATTTTACATTGAAACATTCATACCTGGGTATCTTCTAAATTGCGATAATCCAAACCCTTACGTTAACCTCTACAGAGATTTTTACAGGTATTTAATCAACATCAATGTTTTCACTTGATATTACTTTAGCTGTATTTATTAACTTAAAGAAGTTGAACTTTTAAAGATAATTATCAATCTACTAAACTTCCATCTAATAATACTAAACTATAAGTACATTCGAATATCAACATATCTCCCGATCATAGTCTGTTCATGGTGACCTCTGCATAATCTCATAAATATTGTTAAGCCCAGGAGCTATAAACGGTTCAAATCGATTAATATTCCACCGTTGATAGAAATTAAAAAAAAAAAAAAATGAAACCTTCATTTGAACGCAATGAAGTACAAAAAAGTAACACATAAAAATAACATCTTTAAAATAAGAACAATGAATGTTTATCTTTTCAGTTTTGATAAAAGTGGGAGACATGTGCGTCTATCCAAGACCATCTCTAAGTAAACAGGCCCGAGAAATCGTCTTATTTTCCTGAATGACGTCACGAGACGGGGCCCATGCAATAACTGTTGGAGCCCCACACAAATATTCATTTCATTGCTTCGCAGTTCGTTATCGCTGCTGAATTTCTTTGCATTCTATTATTTTACTACTTAAAACGGTATTACAATTATCTGCTGAAAAAAGTCCGAATATATAAAACTAGATAAGTGATCTCCATTTGTTATTCTTTATATATTAAGGACTAAATTTTTCTGTTAACTTGTATTACTTTGTTAAATGCTTCTACCAATGCATATAGGTACCAATAAGCCTGTTGTTAACTTAACAGTTTATTTTTTTGTTTGTAACTTAAAAAATGTTGATTTTAAAAAATATCAATACCATTTCCTGATTTTAGTGCATAGAATACTGGGACATCACCAAATTGTTATTAGCATATGATTACTTAAATTTATACTTTTAGAAAATTTTTACTTTTCAAAACTTTGCCCAAGTTAAAATTACACAAACATACGTTTCAAAATCTTCATCATCAACTACTAATATAACTTATGTGGAATAAGGATGACTGGACTATAATATTTATTTTTATGGAAAACATTATTATTTACCATGCTTTATTTAAATTATATTCCCTTGTTTGGATTGATAATAAAATACTAATAAAAATACTACTCAACTAAATTTATTTGGCACAATTTCTGAAAATTATTGACACGAGGCGTACAATATCCATAGCGTTGGCGGGATTTAATGTTGCCTCAGTTTCCATTTTCACATCGGTGTGATTAAAATTGCTGAGTTCAAGGTTTAAAAACTACATACTTTATCGTGCATTGACCATGTATTGTCAAAACTTGTCTAATCAAAGGTGCATCGTTTACTAAGAAAATTGAAAATTTAAGATATTTAAACAAATAAAAACAAAAATTACTATTTTACAAATACTAATAATATTTTACTATTTACAGGCATGCCACGGAAGTGTGCTGTCGCTGGGTGCAACTCTAACTATAAAGGCTTGTTCTACACTACAATCTTCTATTTCCTTAAGGATGTCGAAAACAGAAAAAAGTGGATTCGATCCATACACAGAGAAGATTTTGAGCCGACTGCGGAATCTGTTGTTTGTACAAGCATTTTCAAGACCAGTTCATAATACGAGAGGATAAAGTTCGTCGCGATGATGGAAGCTGGTTATGCGTATAACGATCAAAACCGAAACTGTCGCCGGATGCATGTTCAAATGGCAGATGAGTGAGGGCAACTACAAATCTTGGAAAGCGAGAAGAAACTTAAGATAATCAGTCTTCTCAAGATCAATTCATCTCTGAACGGTGTGTTTTCTCTAAAAAATTTCGTGCATGATATGCAGTGTAACGAGTTAACCTCTTCAGTAAGTAATAGTGATTATGAGTTTTTTGAAAATATTACTTATGAACAATATTATGTTAATTTTAATGAGATACGAGTAATTATTTATACATCGGGATATGTTGCTCGCCAAATTTCTTGCTGTCGCGAATGCATACAAATATTTTGCAGTGGTCGCGCCATGGCTTTTGAGTTTTCAGGTTCCTTGTATAAATATTTGGAGGTGCTTGATCGTGGGGGTCTAGAATATTCTACACGGCATACTGTTCATTACTGTATGAGTACCTTAAGGGTTTTTAATGTTCTGCTCTGTGAATATTATGAAAATAAATGTCGAAGTTAGTCAATGCCAACGGGACTTAATTATGAGAAACTAACTCTGCAGTTCTTATCATCGGATGAAACTGATGATATTTCATGTGTATGTGGAAAAACTGAGTTGGATTTAAGAATACAGTATGTAAAAATAATGTCCAATATTTTGCTGAACAATTATTGCAAAATAAAAATTTAGATGAAATGAAAAAAAAAAAAAAAAAAAAAATCAATGAAGTTAACAAGATAAACTCAAGTTAAGTTCTATGAAAAAGTAGTATTTCTTAAATATATTGTTTTAAAATGTATATTTTGTGTAATAAATTTTTTTGAAATATAGTGTTTTGTTTTTTATACATAAAATTATTTTAAATTTGAAAAACATTTATGAATCTTAATTATGCAAAATATGTAAAGTTATTTCGTATATATATACCAATATTTCTATGAAAACCTCTTTTATAAAGTCATGAAGTTATAAGTAAAAAATTAAAATAGATTTAAATGTGTTTTCAAGTTGAAATGATAGCGACTTCTTGGTTATTAAATGCTTTGATAGTAATGTTTATTTATATAAAAAAAAACTAACCTCCAGCTGATTTATAACTTAAGCACCTAAAATGTATTGAAAATTAATTTGTAATTCAAATCTAATTCAGTTTTATCAACAGAAATAGACTTAAAAAGAATATATATAAATATGTATTTAATGCATAAGATCAACGCTTTGTTTTGATTACGATCAATGGCCCCGTTTCGTGACGTCACCAGCACCAGGTTTCGGCCTGTTACACATAGAGACGACCTTGGTCTATCTCATTTATTCTGCAAATTCAGCTTATTGTATCAGTTTATTACTATCAGGTTATTTTAACAATTCAAGGCCATCGATTATTAAAAATTACAAATAAACAAATCTCTCTCTAAAAAGAAGAGTGTCCTGTTGTGTTAGAATGATTTATTTTTTGAATTTTCGATTTCTTACCGGGGTACCCCTGAACAGTTTCTACGTAATAAAACATTAGGACATGCAATTTTTTGTTAAAATAAATATTTAGAGGGGCCGCATAGAGGTTGTATATAACAAATTTTATAAATACTCGAATCTAAATGTAAATGCTTATTGTTATTAAAACATAAAAAAGCCTTCATCTTAAATCATTCATTTACATGCAACATTGTCTTCCGCATATTGCAGCATCGTATCAACAAAAATATCTAGTTTTCTGATGTATCAAAATGTTACGACGATGTCAGAGGGACATACATGTGTATGGGTGCGTTAACTCTAACGCACCCATGAATGAAGTGAATTTACAAACGCACTGCTGTACTGATGTCTTGTTCTGCTGTTTTACATTATTTTGAAGACCGTGTTAATATTTGATTGGATTGTGATGGGAAAAGTTAAGGGGACTTGACAGTCACCGACAAAATTTAAAAGTTATATTTTCATCCAACTTCAATGTCTTATAAATTATTTATTTCTTAATAAATTTGCAAAGTTTTTTTACTCAAACTCTCGGTAGATATTTATAAACACAGTAATGAGGAACTTTCACGTTTTTTTGGTTTTATTTTTAAATATAAGTTGTGAAAAAATCATGAAAAACAATACCATTCTTTCAAAAATTTGAGCTCGGATAGATTAGTTTAAAAAAAATTTAGTTTTTCACTTCGCGATTTGGAGGGAAAAAGCTACTTTTGCGTGAGACGTCAACGCGCAGATAATGAACCAGTCTAAAACCTGTTTTAGACGAGGAATGAGTGAGGTTTTTCCTCTGATTTTTGACTTTATCTATGCTTGACCATGTCTCGGTTTTTTTATGCGTTTTTGGTCACGTGACTTTTGCTTTGATTTAGCTAATTTCAAACTCGATTATTTATTAATAGGAAGCATAAAGATAAAAAAAAAAAAATTGCACTGCTCAAATATATTCGTTGGAAAACACTAAAAAATACAAAAAAATATTCATTTTCCTCACTTGTGCTAGTTCCTCATTGTGCAAAAATTATTAAAAAACTATTAATACTTTGAGTTTACAAGCATTTTTTAAAAAATTATTTTAAAACAGTGATATATAACACCTTTGGTACACTTTCTGGGCAAAATGGCTTAACATTTTTTTTAAATTACTAATGTTAAGTTAATTTTTCGATTAACGATGATAACCTATTCTTTTTAGACAATGTTGCTTTTAATATTTTTGACAAAAAAAATTAGGTTTTGTATGAACTAGAAGAATTTTTTTTTCATAAAATTCACATTAAAAATATAACCATATTTAAAATAAAAATTTTAGGTCATCAATATAGAACTTACTTTAATATAATACTAACTGAATATCCTTGCTTCGCTATGAAATTTTAACATGTGCAATATTTTGGCTAGCTGTGAGGCCTCGCGTTGCGGAAATACGTCATTGGTGTAGGTCCCAGTTTTTGGCGCTTTGCTCGCAGGAAGGTTAATCACTACGCTGAAAAGTTAATTTTGCACCTAAGCACAGGCTTACTTCACTCGTTGAAAGTTTCATTGCTGCGTAAGCATAAGCTCGCTTCACTCATTAAAATCTAATTTCTAATTGCTACGTAAAGCCTTAATATTAGAAGCCTCTCCCCTCTGTCGAGGGGGGAAAAAAATCCCTCGTTAGTACTATAATACAATACCCCTTTAAAACACGTTTTTTTTGGAAAGCAAAAATAGAAGGTCAAAACTACTTATGTTGAAACTTTCAGAGCTATATAGGCCTATTAGAAGTCACTTTTTGTGAAAATATTAATTAAAAAACAAATTAAAATTTTGGCATTCCTTTTTTAAAAGTCCAATTAGAAGGCTTACACTACTTGTGCTAAAAATTTCAGAATTTATGTAACCCAATTAGAAATTGTTTTGTAAATTATTTATTTATTAATTTTAAAAATATTAATTAAAAAACAAACACAATTTGAAATTCTGTTTTTCAAAAGTCCAATTGGAAGGCGAAAACTACTTATATTGAAAATTTAAGAACTGTAGCCAAATTAGAAATCGTTTTGTAAAATATTTATTAATTAAAAATTAATTAAAAAAAAAAAACTGAATAAAACTTTAAAATTCTGTTTTTCAGAAGTCTAATTAAAAGGCCAAAACTATTTATATTGCAAATTTCAGAGCTGTAACCCTTTTAGAAATCGTTTTGTAAAATATTTGTTAATTAATTAAAAAAAAAAAACTAATCAAATTTTAAAATTCTGTTTTTTCCAAACTACAATTAGAAGACTAAAACTACCTATGAAAAAATGTCGACGTTGTATCTCTATTTGAAGTTATTTTGCAAAAAGAAGGAAAAAAAAAGAACTAATTAAAATTTTAACATTCTGTTTGATATATATACAATTAGAAGGCCAAAACTACTTATGTTGAAAATTTCAGAGCTCTACTCCAATTTTAAGTCGCTTTCTATAGATCCTTAGATCCACAGACAGTTTTTTTATTGTTATAAATTCTGCTCAAAAATTAGATTGAAATATTGAATAGATTTTTTTTTAAGTGTACCAAGGTGTGGAAAATCACTGTTTTGAGTTGATTGCAAAACATTCTTTCAAAGTAAAAATATGATTTATTATTATTATTATTGCCTTATAACTATATTTGCAAATATCAGACTACAAATTCTGTGAACAAAGTTTGTGAATACGTTGAGAAATAAATAATTTATAAGACATTGAAGTTAGATGACTGTTCCCAAAGATGCGGAAGTGTGGTTAATTGGACAGTTGGTCGAAACAATTCTTGCATGGAAACTACCCTCGAGACGCGAAGTTGCTGCAATTTTCTTTTATCATCATCTGATTTGAAATGAACCAGTTCGTGAGAGTGCTACAGAAGTTACTGAAGCTGTTTTGGCAATCTGCGAAAAAGCTCGAGTGCCTACATGAAAAATACTAATAATAATAATTGAGTGGCAACTGGTTTTGGGTGCCGAAAATTCCTTGTGGTATAATGCAACAGCGATTGCTGTCTGTGATACATAGGAGCAGCATTCGAAACTGGGGATAATCCGAAACATAAAAGCTAAAGTGATAACCTCAAACACTTGCCAGACAAAGGGAGCATGTATTTTGAGTGAACAAAAAGGTTTGGCAAGAACCTTCTATATCTGTCATGAAGACATCATATTTGTGGAATTATGTTAGAAGCTGCGTTCACAACATGTCATGGTGTTTCTTTAGATCCCGATACTCTAATTTCCAAGCATTTTAAAACGGTTGGAACACCATTGACATGAGAAAATACAGGATTCATCACTGATCCATCTCTGATGTATTCACAGCCCGAGTTGCAGAAAACCGAAAAAGCAATCTCATTACGTTTGCTGGAGAAATGTTTTCTTTTAACAACCCGTGATGGTTACAAGAAGCTCTTGAAATTGGTAATAATTTACAGGTACAGTTCTCCTTCTTCTGAAGTACCAGTACATTTTATGGCTGCAAATGGATTTAAAAGATCAAGATGGAGGGCAAAAACCATATATGTCATTAAGAAACGGATATTAAAGGAAATGTTGAGGCTTATTAAGAGAGAAAAAAAATGAGTAAGAGATATTGCAATCTTTGTTTCCTTCATCCACTTTTTCAAATGTGTTTTCTGGCCTTTCTATCAAATGCTGCTCCAAACAACAACGTGGAAGCTTGAAGAAGCTTCATGACAGCAAAAACGTCAATGATGGCACTTCTAGTGTTGCAATCAAGCATTTTCTTTTCCACCTTTCGTATCTGATAGAGGAACTTATTTTTCTGCCTTTTTTTATATTGTTACGAATTTTTGTATATTTGTAAATATTTCGTAGTGTTAATTTTGTAAATAGGAGAAATCATGTACATTTTGCATAAGGCAGTGCAATAGTTCGTCTGAGCTTGGCTTCCCTGCAATACGGGTCTTGATGCTTGATAATGAGTTTTACAGAGGTAACTCTGGGAAGCGAGTTTTAAGGAGCAGGGCATTTAACATTATGGTAATGGCAATCTCACCAAATTGGCGAGATAGAGCCAAGTTGGCGACGGTTTTTGTGACTAATTTTTGTCGCCAAATTTGTCGAGAAATCACCAAATGTCGCCAAACTGGGTGACCATTTGGCTACATTTTCGGTCCCCATGTACATGTATAGGACTTTTCAACTACGATCTGGAAAGTTCTCCAAATATCTACCTCTAGAAGTTTCAGGAGGTTTCACTTCCTCTATATAAGAAGTTGTTGACTAATTTTGAGTCACTGAGTTAGTTGTTAGCTGAGTCCGTTAGTTGACTGAATTAGTTGACTGAGGTTAGTCAGTTAGTTGTTAGCTGAGTCCATTAGTTGACTGGAATTACTGATACTGAGTCTCAGTGAGCGTTCAGAGTTCCAAAAGCGAACTGTATTGCATTGTCTTGTGCAGCGATTCGAGCAGTTGTGTTGTCAAGTTTTTAACTGCTGTTTTGTGTTCTATTGTTGTGAAAAGAGCTGTATTCTGTCTACTAGAACGAGAAGTTCTGGTGTTGTAAGAGAATATGAGAAGAGTTATATAGGAATAAATTTCTGCAACTTTTGATCTGCTTTGGCTTCAAATCTTTCTAACCCGTCCACGCAACAATATGAATGGCAGTAAAAACAAAATGCAAAATCGTTGCATCACTTTCTAATGAATGCCCGAACTCAGAGAACTTAACAAAGAAAGCAACTCTCACTGTAAATGCTAGAGCCGAGTAAAGCTTCGAACTGTTTGTTTTTTCAAATTCACTTAGGTTCTTTTACGTAATGGGCATTCGAAAATATTTTCTTATCACGGATCCAGAGAAATATCATGAAAATGATGAATTCCTAACTGCAGAAAGAAATGTTAGGGACATTAAGATAGTGAATGATGTGGTGAAAAGTTGCAATAATGACTCAGTGTAACAAACTACACATTAACGATGACGTTGCTGAAAGTTGTAACAGATCATAAAATTTGTTTAAACCGGAAAAAGAGTTCATATAAAAATGATATGAGCGATTTCTGATGAATTAGCAATGTGAACAGGTATAACAGCAATACCATCAAAATCAAATCTATCAGTATTTGTATTCTATACCAACAAAGATTTTTTTTTTCATGCTGAATATAAAAAATTTCTATTAAATATAGTATGTTGTGGTTGTTGAGCGCTGCAAAACTACAATATACAAAATTCTTATAATTCAAGTTGATTATGCCACCTCTATATATATTGTACAATTTTCATCAAATTTAGCATTAAATCTTTTCAGTGTTTTTTTTTTTTTTTTTCCTTTTTTCTTTTTTTCAAGGTGGTGAAACCTTGGATGGGGAGGGGCATACTCAAAACTTGTGATCGACTTAAAACCAATTTGAACAATGTTGCGACGGGCAACACCAGTCCACAGTTATAGGAACCCTGCCAACATCGGCTACTTCAGCTAGTTTATGATACAATAGAACAGATCATACAAACATTACTACCTATTCACAAATTCCAAACCACAATCAAATCTGATCCGAAAGAAACATTTATCATCATGCGGTCTACGCAGATCTGCTTTAAATTTACGTATCGTAAGGGAAGAGTTCAAGGCAGTAACAGAGTGGCCAGGCGATTTGTCAGACTCATCAACTATCCCATCAGCTATGTTGACATTTTTTCTTCGATCCATCGCAATAATTACTGTCGTCCCTGCGTAGTGTTGCTATTTCAATACTGCGAAAGTTTTCTCCTCTTACAATAGCATGATTCTTGAACACATGATTTAATAACAGGATTGAAACTAATTATTTAAAACTTTAACTTGGATTTTTTTTAAAAATGTCTTTCCTACAAAAGTGATCTATGTCACACAAATGATTATATCCCCTTCATCTCTTACCAGATATCACGGTCCATCCCTTCGGACCTCCCCCCCTCCCCTCTACTTCGCTGTCTGTTCTGGATATTTATTAAAGTTTCCCGAAGCATCGCTTGATTTATTTAATAATAAAATTAAGGAATTTATTCATAACAGCTGCCGATAGGATTTAAGAAATAATTTGTTTAATAAAACTTACCCATCAAAACTACATTTTTATTCTAAATCATTTAGATGCATTGCTAACTATGTAATATATTTTGAAGTATTACTCTTTGCAAATAAAGCGTAGAAAGCTTTCATGTGCGGGTGACGGGCCTCGATCGCGAGACCATTGTATCTCGAGACAGATGCTTTACCGCTGTGCAAAAGAGTACTCCAGTGCACAGAAGCTTTATCTGTTATTTGAGGGCTCCACAATATCCACACAAATAAGGAACGCCCGATGATAAATATTGCATTATGTGTATGTAAAGGTTTTACTGTGTATGTAAAGGTTTTACGTACCGACACATAAAATATCAACTATCTTTTATAAAATATCTATTATTACATGCTTTTGAACAAAAATACACTCACCTCTGAGACACCGCTATAACTGCGACTTTTCATATAACTCATATATCGTTCAAGAAAACCTGGTTTGTAGGAAAAATCGTATGCTTGCAACAGACCATAAAAAATCACTTCTAATGATAAACTTGTTGAACATTCAAATCAAAATTACGCTTAAACAATGGAGCTAACTATAGAATCTTAAAAAGGTCTATTTTTTAAATCATTTTCGTTGTGTAATTTAATGATTCTGCTGTATTATTACGCCACATTTCCGTGTTTATTTAAGTATTGTTCACAATCTTCCTTCATTTAGTAAAGATGTTACTGAATCTAAATTAAGTCCTGCTTGTGGAAGGACAATTCAAACTTATTTATAAAAGTTTTGCATTTAAATTATATTAGGAAATTTACAGGTAAAGTTTTGAAAGTTAGGTTTTGAAATAGTTGCGCATATTAGTGGGCTTTCATTCTCATAAAAAATGCTGAACCTTATTTGCTGTATAAAAATTTGTACTATTTGACTTATTAAAAAAATTTGTAGGTAAAACAGAAAAAAAAAATGATGATATAGATGGTTTGTGTTAACTTCGATTTTGAGAGTTTTCATTCATAGCGGGGACATTTTCGGGGGTACAACGAATCCACCATCCAACAGAGCTGAAACCTGGCAAAGAGACTGTCGGTAGCAATATACTCTATCAAGAAATGGAGGTGAAAAAAAAAGTTATTTAATGACAGGAAATGGTTATTATATTTCGCAGTGGTCAAGCAGAAAAATTTATGATAAAAACTTTGTTTTCATGGTCATTTTTTTAACCCACTGATGGTCTAGGGAACGGGCGAAATTCTACAGTTGTTTTCCCAGCAATCATTTTTAAATAATATTTCCAATTCAAATATAAATTTTTTTTTAATTATTTTTTATTTATTTGTTTTAGATAGGTTATAAACAATCATCCTAATAAAAATATTTAAAAAATGTTTTATTTTAAATTTTATTTATAAATTTCAAAATGTTGCGTATTGCTGGAAAAATTGAGGATCAAGTGACGCATACATACGTGCATGACCTCTAGTGGGTTTTAAAGACACAGATCAAAATATTTAGATATAGTTCGACAGGTGATTGCAAGTTTGGGTACCCCATCGAAAATCAATCTGAATTTTTTATAGAATGTGGAGAAAATTGAGTAGATTACGAATCTTCTGGTCTGCCGAGGCAAAAAGGTCTGAAACTGATCAAAAATCGACTTTTAAATGAGTTGAGCTAAAATTCGATTGCCAAATGTGTCATAGCTTGCCAAATAATGGGCATTTTTTTTTTTATGTGATAACTCACTGCACTTTGAAGTTCAATGAGAAAAAGCGCAAACGATTTCTGATCTCTGGCTCGGAAAACTTGCATCTTTTCTAAGTAAGCCAAATTGGCGACATCAGTTACGTCATCATTGACGTAATATTTATTACCAGCTTGGCTCATTTGTGAAAGATGTAAGCCGTCGCTAGACATCTGAATTGTCTGCAACCTTCCTAATTGAAAAATAAAGAGCAATGGGTTACCAAATAAAAAATACTGTTTGAAAATATGGCCTAACCAACCAATTCATTTGAAATATACCATATAAGCTTTTTCAAAACTTTTCCAGTTGCAATTCTAATTTTAGAATCAATTATCTTATACTTTTAACGTTTTTCCACAAGTTCAGGTCACCACCAGAAGCTTCAGAAGCAAGTGGGGTTTCTTTACTATACAATAAAGCAATAAACTGTTTAAATCGCTGGAACTGCATTTCTTCTCTCTTTTAGTTATATGGAACACCTCTTGCTGGTCCCTGAACAGAAGGATTTAAAAATGTCTAGGAGTTTAGCCATCCTCGATTGGTGAATGCTGTTCCCCAAAGGACTTTCTCTAGTGGATTGGCCAAAACGATTAATGTTAGATAGATTACTTTTTCATAATCATCTCTAATTATCATAGATTTATCCACAGTTGAAAGGAAGACTACATTTGAAACTCTTTAGCGTCTTCTAAACCATCTCCCGAAACAATTGAGTTATAATCACTGGACTGCGCGCTTCCACTTCAATTATACAACGATACCAAAATAAAACATATGAAAAGGGAGTTTTTGGTTGCAGTGAGATAAAGGAATAATCTTATGACGTAGTTAACTTGTGTGTTAAATTGTTGGTTGATTGTATTCCTCTATCAACCAATAGGTATAACGATCACTTGTGTTTTAAAAAAGCTTTACTCGGTTAAAATTTCACAACTTCAAACTAATTGTAAATAAACTACGCTTTTTAGTTTTAATTATTAATAATTATAAAAACCTTTAGAAGATTTATAATACTAAGGTTTATCATTGTAATATTTTTTTACACTTTTACACTTTGATCGCTGTATTCACAAATAGAGATTGTAAATTTGCCAAGCATAATATTACATATGTAAAAAAAAATTCTTCCATCATTGTATTAAACAAATACTTCAATTAATAGTAATTATACAGAAATGCAAATATTGTAGAATTACGAAGAATAATATTATATAAGTAAGTAATACAAATCCTTCGATCTTTTTATTAAAAAAAAATAATGGCATCTTCATAATAGTACACGAAATACCTCAGCAAAGTACAAGAAATTAAATCCAGGCACGATATGTGCTTTAAGAGGACATGGTACCCAAAAATTGACGAAAATGTCAATTTTCAATTTTTATCCCATAATGTGGAGAATATATTTCTGAATAGCTGTGCAAAAATTTATACTCGTACCTTTGACAGATAAAAAATTATTTTGTATTTTCTAAACCATCTCACACAATCAAAGCTGAAAAAAAAAAAAAATCTTTAACACTGTTTTTCTCAGTTCGTTATTTTTCAGTTTGCGTGTTGTTTAGTGTATTTAACTCTAAAAACATAAAAAAACCTTTTCTTGCTTCTTCAAATACATACGAACTATTGTTAACAATTATAATACGAATATATTGTAAACATTTCATGTAAAAATACTTAAAATTGGAAAAGGAGTAGCATTTTGATAAAAGTTTGAAAATTTTTTAAAAAATTGAATTAATCAAAAATTATACATTCAAAATATTTGTGTAGGTTAAATTATGTTTACTTAACATCAACACAATGTAAAATTACTATAGTTTAAATTTTAGTGGTGCAATTTCTGAAAATAATTTTTTTGGAGATTCTTAGCACATCAGAATTCTAGAAGGCAACCAAATTTTAAACTGAAACACTTTAGCAAAAAAATAAATAAAAGACACTCGTAAAATAAAACTGGGTTGGGTGGGGGAGAGAGAGAGAGTTACATTAAAGGGAATTTAGTGCTGTGGGTTTTTTAATTATTGTGAAACAAATTTAATTATTATCTAAGAAATTACTTTAAACTTCTATAAATTCTAATTCTAGCAGTCCTACAACTAGTCTATTTGCCAATTTTCGGCTCGATTGGATGAAGGCAAGTGCGTTAATTATTCCTTCGAAGCGGTAATATAGTAGCGTGTGTAAAGAAGACTTTTAGTGACATCCCCCAAAATTTGATAGAATGTCTTGTCTTCGACAAAGTTTATCTGCCAAGTTTCAGTTCTATTGGATGACGGCAAATAGGTTAATTAGCCTTCCGTAGATTCTCCCGCCACAAACAAACATACACAAAAAATTGAAGTTAATAAAAAAAACTATTTTAACATATATAAATAACTTGTACTTCACGTGTACGCTTTAAAGTAAAATTGACTTTTCTGATAATTTTAAAGGGAAAATTGTAATTATAACTCAAACAGAAAAGGGGACTTAAAATATTAACGCTTTATTATACGAAATATTCTATATCCACCCAATATTCTTGTTATGTTAAAGCCAAAAAACCCGTAAGTTTCATCTTAAAAAATCACAAGGTAAACCGATATGAAAGTATCAAAACAATATTAAAAACGTTTCTTAATCATCAGTTTTGAAGATTCAGATTATTTATAAATGAGTAAAAAAAAAAAAAAAAAGATTAAGCATAGCGATCATAACCTTGATAACCGACAAAATGTGTTTCATTTTGATTTACGCCAAACTTCGCCAATCTGGCCACTGCGCGGAATTTGCTGTTCATACTTAAAAGTGAAATTAAAATCCTTAAATAGCTACTAATTTCTTCAAAAAGCAGCTGTAACCGTGGTCTGTTTTTCAGTTTCTATATTAACTGCAATTTTCAGAGGTTAAAATCCGTAATAGACCAATTAAAGCTAGCTTTTTGAGAATGCGAAACAAAAACATATTGATGAGTTTACTGTAAAACCTTAACTATATAGAAAATTTAAAAATAGCACTTATTTGTGAAAGGTTATTGAACCTCCTTTCTGGAATTTCTCTTACAACCAAATGCAGAACAATATTTAACCATTTTTCTTGGATTCACGTACTTTCCGTCAGACGCATTTCGGCGTTTGCCACTGGAATGAGTGGTGTTTTTTTTTTTTCCTTCTTCGTTATCCTTTGTCTAACCGTCACGTGGTTTTCATTTTCGTTACACGAGGTAACCCTAAACATGCGATCTAGACAGTATTATAAGTCTATGCCCGAAACATATACAGGCAAACGATCAATCTTTCTTAATTCAAAAGATTTTGGCAGAAGTTTTTCGTTCCAATGTAAGACTATAGGACGGTCATATTTGAACTTATCTATTGCTTGAGTCAGCGTATTTTTTTTTTCCCTAGCCTTTTTTTCTTGGTTTTTGACCCCTCTGTAAAGAGGAAACGTTTAAGGAACATGCCCCAAAGCTTCGACTACTGGAACAATCAAACGAAGTGCTTCACGATCACGATCAAAGGGTGTTTTTGTTAGTATGGATGTTGCCAGATACAGTATAGATATAATTGTTGCCAAACTATATTGTATGTATTAAAAAACCATAAAAACTTTTTTTTTAATGTAGACATACGCTCTTATCAGCATAAAATTCGAAAATTATGCGGAATTACAGAAAAGTGTAAAAATTAATGGTCATAGACCACCACTTTCTTATAAGAGAAGGAAACCAAAATTTTAGGAGAATAATACTATGGGTAAATGTAAAAAAAATTAAGGGTTGTCATGATCTGTAGCTGATTTTTTTTTTTTTTTTTTTTTTTTTTTAACCACCCTAATGTGGCAGTTAAGTCATTCTGGACTCTTTTGCCATAAAAATCCAGCCCATAATATAGTATGACATCATTTACGAGATATTTATACATTAATTTTTGCAAAAAAAGAGAGCAAAAAGAGAAGTGTAAAAATAATCAACACTTCCTCCGCTTTCTTAATTTTGCAGCTACCATATTTTAGAATTAATCGTCTTAGCGCAGAATTCTCTCCTGATGCCGAATCACACTAACAAGGGGACCTTACATTCTCGGAAATTCAGATCGGGATGAGACTCGGCAGATTAGTAGTATACCTTAAGGGTATCCACACAGTAAAGCAATAAAGCGCACTAGCCAGAAGATTCAGAGAAAACAGGCTCTAAAGTGTTACGCCCAGCTTATATACTAGTAGAGATTTCTGCTCAGCAACTCCCAGTGGCTAAGTGGTCAGCGTGCTGGGTTCCTGTACGAGTGATCTGGGTTCGATACATCGTAGGATAATAATTTTTTTTTTCTTTTTCGTCCACTTATAAAGTAACTGTTACAGCTAACTGAAATTTGAATTAAAGATATTTTATTTTTAAATACGTAATGGGGGGGGGGGGGTTAATGAATGTACAATAAAACTCTGTTTACTATTCACACAAACAAGTGATTATAAATTTTGAAATATTATAAGCTGTTGAGAAATAAATGATTTTCGCAATAAACATGAAGAACCAGTTTCTATATGGAAGAGTAGGAATTTTGTCCTATTGTACATAAGCAGGAAGTCAGAAATTTTCCAAAACCCTAACCGTACTTATCGAACAATGGTTCTACCCCTACCCAACACACTTTATAAATTAACATTATAAATTTAAAAAAAAAAAAATACTACACGAGGTATCGAACCCGGATAGCCCGTATGTGAACCCAGCACTCTAACCACTTAGCCACCGGGGAGCTGAAGCGCAAAGTTCTCTACTAGTATATAAGCTGTGCATAACACTTTAGAGCCTGTTTTCTCGGAATCTTCTGGCTAGTGAGCTTTATTGTTTTACTGTGTGGATACCCTTAAGGCAGCGTTCGCCACTAACTTTTAAAGACGGGCCGCATGACTTATATTTGAACTGTCCGCGGGCCGTAGATTTATTTGAATACGCCAATAAATATACTGCTTTACTACATATGTTCAATGATAGAAATGTGATAATTACTTAAGATTCAACAATATAAAACAATTTTGAAAACTGAAACAATAATTTAACTTTTTTGTATTAATAAAATAACAATTGATATTTGATACCTGTTTCATATTTGATACTTGTTTCAAATAATTAAAAATATAATAATAATTTTCTTTACATCGTAAATAAAAGTCATAAAAGACGTTAATCTTTAGTGACAATACTACAATGTAACTTGACAAAAACTCATAATCAATAAAGATATTTAAACCATACCTCCTAAATGTTCCATTTTAGTCGATGTTAATTGCGAGACGATGACGGCCGATTCGCTTTACACTAGCTAATTTGAGTTTTAAACTAGTCTTCTACGCCATTATTGCACTGGAGTTATAGAGATCGCGATACTTCTTTTCACGTCAAAGCAAAAGAGGTATGCAATAAAACACACAAACTGCCCATAACATTCAGAAAAGCCGAAATCGAATTGGGCCATTCATGAATCGAAGGGGTAGGGTATCCTAAGTACAAAACTAAGCAATGCGTCATTGGTAATAATTCAAACTATTGCTTTTTTTACTTTTTCTGGCAGTCTTAGAAAAAAAGAAGGATTTTTCAAATTTACTGACGCGGGCCACGTAATGGAAAAAGCGGTTTTTGGTAGGAAACACATACTATTGTAGACAAATTAAAATTATTTCAACAAAATTTGATTTTAGCTCTTCTGTACTACCGGCGGGCCGGAGAAAAAGCTGTCGCGGGCCGGATCCGGCCCGCGGGCAGCCTAGTGGCTGACGCTGCCTTAAGGTATACTACTAATCTGCAGAGTCTCATCCCGATCTGAATTTCCGAGACCGTAAGGTCTCCTTGTAAATGCAATATCGGGGATCTTCCCCAGTAGCCTTCATATATTACAGTGTTAATAAAAAATATTTGAATTGGAAAAAATAAAAATGGGTATTGCATTGTAAAACATCGAATCGCAATATGAAAGGACTCTTTAACAATGCAATTGGTTCAGATTTTTTTTTTTTTTACTTCAAAATAAATCTGACATGTTGTTATCTAGCTACGAAAGTTACAGTTCCATTAAAATATAGCAAATTGTTGCCTATTTACTTTGAATATTTTTTTCAAATTTTTACACTTACGATATAATTGATAAACGTACAACAAATATTAAATTTGATTGAAGTTATTAAGTGTAAAAAAATTTTAAATATCAAGTTCACAATAGTTGCCATACCAACGGTTTACATTCATGGAAAATTAACTGTGAAATTATGATTTTAAGTTTTTATTTCAAAATGAATTTTAATAATTCTATAATGCTATCAAAATATTTTAAATAGTTCTATAAAGCTATCCTATTGTTACGAATTTCTGTATATTTATAAATATTTCGTAGCATTAATTATGTAAAAAGATAAATTTCTGTACATTTCGCATAAGGCAGTGCAAGGGTTTGCTTTCCTGCAATGTGGTCTTAATGCTTGATAACGAGTTTTATAGAGATAACGCTGGGAAGCGAGTTTTACAAGGAGCAGGGCATTTAACGTTATGGTAATGGCAATCTCGCCAAATTGGCGAGGTGGAGCCCAGTTGGCGACGGTTTTGGCGACTAATTTTTGTCGCCAAATTTTGCGACCATTTCGGTCTCTATGTACATGTATAGGACTTTTCTACTACGATCTGGAAAGTTCTAAACATATCTACCCCTAGAAGTTTCAAGAAGGTTTGATTCCTATATAAGGCCAGCAGTGAGTTGAGTTAGTTGAGTCCGTTAGTTGACTGGAATTTCTGAGTTGAGATACTGAGTGAGCTGTCTCTCAGTGAGCATTCAGAGTAGTTCCAAAGCGAACTGTATTGCATTGTCTTTTGCTGTGATTTGTAGCAGTTGTGAATTTTTTTTTTTTTTTTTTTTTTTTTTTTTTTTTAACTGCTGTTGGAGCTCTATTGTTGTGTATTGAGTCTTCTAGAACGAGAAGCTCGAAGTTGTAAGAGAATCTGAGAAGAGTTATATAGGAATAAATTTCTGCAAATTTTGATCTGCTTTAGCTTCAAATCTTTCGTACCCATCCACGCAACAATATATTATATGTTTTATCTGATTAATGCAAACATAACGATATATGTTTTTTCGAATTTTACATTTCGACTAGCTGAATACCGTGCTTCGCCACGAAATTTTACCATGTGCAATATATTAGCCAGCTATGAGGCCCCGCGTTGCGGAAATCCGTCATTGGTATATAGGCCCCAATTTTTGCCGCTTCGCTAGCAGGAAGGTTCATCGCAACGCAAAATAGAGCTCGCTGCTCGCATCGATCATTGAAAAATTCATTGACAAATAAGCACAGGTTTACTTAACTTGTTGAAAGGTTCATTGCTATGCAAGCATGAGCTCGCTTTTCTCGATGAAACGTGCATTGCTGCGTAAGCGTAAGCTCGCTTCACACACTAAAAACTAATTGCTACGTAAAGCTTTAATATTCGTTTTGTAAAATATATATTAATTAATTAAAAAATTAATTAAAAAGAACTAAATAAAAATTTTAAATTCTGTTTTTCAAAAGTCAAATTAAAAGGGCAAAATTACTTATGGCGAAATTTTCAGAGATGTAGCCCTATTAGAAGATAGCCTTATTAGAAGAAGCCCTATTAGAATTTTCAAAACTAGTTAATTCAAAAGTTGTTTCTGAATTTTGAATTTCAAAAATTTTTCTTCATGTTTAACTCTGATAACTTTTTGAAATTTCTAGAAAATATAAATAAAATCTAACCAGTATATTCTTCAACATTTCTAATACTTTTAGAAAATGCGAATACAAATCATAATGCATTTGGTTTCTTATAGGAAAATTTGTTATTTAGTATTCGGTACTTATACTATCATTATACATATTGTTGCGTGGTTGGGTTCGAAAGATTTGAAGCCAAAGCAGATCAAAACTTGCAGAAATTTATTCCGATATAACTCTTCGCAGATTCTCTTACAACTCCAGAACTTCTAGTTCTAGTAGACTCAATACACTCTTTTCACAACAATAGAGTACAAAACAGCAGTTAAACTTGACACACAACAATTAAATCGCCGCAAAACACAATGCAATGCAGTTCGCATTTGGAACTCTCTGAATGCTTGCTGACAGACAACCAAGTCAGTAACTCCACTCAGTCAGTATCTCAACTAACTCAGTAATTTCAGCCAAACTTGTGATCCTCAGGACAAATGTAAATTTTAACTCTAGCTGCTTGACAAACACTGTCAGACAATGTTAACAAACAGTAGGCTGTTTTTTCGTTTTTTTTTTTTTTTTTTTTTTAAGATTCAACGAAGCATTTAGTCAGACGTAGCTTAAACGGTAAAGAAGATAAGTATCCATAGAAAGATCTCAAAACAATCCTTCGTACAGATGTATTATAGGACATTTCTTTGGCGCGATTTTATTTCGCATTTTTTTTTCTCAGGTAAATGTTGTTTCTGGCGACAGATTTTATTTTAAGTTATATTTTAATTCAGTTAATTATTTATATTTTAATCTTCTTTCAGTTACTGTGTTTTTAATTTTGGTGAATTTTCTAAACGCCAAAAGAAAAAAAATGCTAAATGTTCTACACCACATATGTTTTCAATTCTTACAAAAATACACTTACATCAAGAATGTCATGAACAATAGCGAGAAAATTACCCTAAAACTAGGTTAGATTCCTCAGTTCAAATATTGAAAATCATTAATAAATATCTACATAATAAAATCTGACAAAAAAATAGTTTAGGCTTAATATATACATATTTATTGCAGTATACATTGAAGATTTCAAAGACGATTTTTTATAAATGGATTTTGAAATAGAATGCAACCGAATTGCATTTAATGCGTTATAATTTTATATTAACATTTTGAAAAAAATGTACTCACCGAAAATATTGTAAATAATAATATCCGTAAGAAAAAAGTGAACCATTTACAACTGCAAACAACATCAACAGAACATCTACACAAAATTTCATGACTTGTTGCTGTGACGCTAAACTCGTTTAAAAATTCAGGGTTATGGCCTTGTAGACTGAGCCTCTAGCAAGACACTTGGTTTTCGCGTACGGCCTCGAATGCATATATTAAAAAGATAGTAAAACAAATTATAGAACCACTAAAAATAAAAACCTAATTATTAAAATTAGAGTTAAACTTAAAAGTGTTTTTTTCACACTTTTAATTCTGAGAATTTTTGGATAATTTTTTCACATCATTTTTTTTTTCTCGCCACCCCATACATGTTTCGACAAATTAAAACACTCGCTAAAAAATTCTTTTACAACACTTTGTATGTGTGTCCCATTTATTTAAACTATAATAAAAAAGGTCATGAACGTTTCCTTGAAATATTTTGATATATTTGTTTATATTGCTCTGTATTTTTGGTTCGGTTTAGGTCTTTGATTTACGAAAACTCTACTCATTTTTCAAAACGTTTCCTTTTTTTTATATTTAAAAACTACATACCTCAAGCTTCTAATGTCGTTCTCATGATTGAGGATTTTAAAAGCACATTTTATTAAAATTCCACCTATTAATTTTTCATAAGTATTCAAAGGAATCTTGGTTTAATCATTTTCTTCAAAAACTAGTTAATTTTACTGCCCACATTTGCCGCCTAAGGCATGGGAACGACTTTAGCCCCCCCCCCCCCCTGAAATGAGCGAGCGCAGTTGAAATAAAAGATACAACAATATAATGAAATTTCTCGGAACTTTTCAGAATTATGAAGTCTTATAGAATATTCGCCATATGGATTATTCCAATAAAATTAAAAGAGACAATGCACTTTTGAAGCTCTATAAAGATGTAGTTGTAATGAATATTGTTGCAGTCGATATTCCATTTTTAAGGAATAAAATAAAAAGCACAAAATATACATATGAGCGGGAATATCTTAAAGTTGCTGTTTTAAAACTTCCGGAAAAAGGACTGAGGAATTATATATCAGTGAAACAGGCAAGTAGCCAGGGAAACGTACATACAGTCAGCACACGTAGAAAAAAATTACGTGTAATTAAATATATTTAGCATTAATAAAAAAAATATTGTTATGATTTGCTGAGTTATAATGTCCTATCCCCTCACGAAAAGAGTCTCTGGTTACGCTCTGCAGTAAAACTATGTATGTCCAACTCTGCAGATACGTTTTTGAGAAAAATGGTATATTCTAGACCATCCATTTCTAATCTGGCAAGTTTTAACTTATTAAACACTTAAAAATCTTAGCAAAGTATATAACTTTAATTCTTATGTTTGACGAAATTTATGCCTTTGTAGATAACTTAAAGACTCAAAACATTTACTTTTTCGTATTCATTTTTTAAATAATATGCATATAGCTTAAAAATTATTGTCTTCTTTTAAACATTACGCGATATTTTTATACATTTAAGTATTTATTTTTTAACATCGGCGGTGGTAATTTTGTGCCAAAAAATCCATAAATAAGAGGATCTACAAGTTGTAACAACTCATTAAAATTGTAGACGGTAATCCTAAGACATTTTCTATACTCTTGAGGATCTTCAATTGGAAACTCGTGAATAATTATTTCGGATGTACCGAGAATATCTCTTTTAAGAACCTAGTCTTTTACACAGGAGGTTATACGCCTTTTTAAAATATCTTTTACATCTTCATTTAAATACACTATTAATTCACCCACTGCTTCGTCAAAAGCTTTATCCGACACCAATTTATATTAAATCGTAAGCACTTCTTCACACTTTCTCAACTCGCTTCGTTACATATTTCTGTGTCTCGTTTTTGACCTATTTTTTACTCTAGTTTTTTACATACAACTCCCTGCAGGTGTGTGAGTGTGCGTCACGTTGTTTGATGTTTGAAAAGCACATATTATTACAATTTTCCACATCTTATTTGTGTGAATTTAGATTTTCAGTATTAACCAACATAAAAATTAAAAAAAGATCGAGACTGTTAAATGTAGAAGACGATATGAGAGTAGCATTGTCATTTTCTCATTAAAAGTATTATTATTCATTTGTAATTAATCCCTTAATAAACGTACTGTTGTTTTTATAGTACATATTATATTATTTTACATTCCAAATTATAATCATAAACTATTTTACACAGTGTATTTATAAGTAAGTAAACAACTTTTAAACTTATCTTTTTCTTTGTGTGCCGCCAAATTTTGAAATCGTTAAAAGTGTGCCGCGACAAGAAAAAGGTTGAGAATCACTGTACTAACCGTTTTTATTCTTCCCGTGTCACTCTCCAGATTCTCTGTCGGAGCGCACTCTAAGTTTTACTATCCCCTTTAGGCTGAATGACGATAAATGAAACATACTAACATTTTACCCGAATACCATCTGATGGATGAGAAAATGATAAATCTTGTCTTATCACTAACTACTATTTGAAATTATCTTTCAATTACCTTTACAGTCACTTGATAAAATACCCTTCCAGTGAAAGTAAACATTACTCTATTATAATAACTATAATACAATTTGTTCAGGTGTATATTGAATTCTTTATCAATTGCATGTCAAGGTTGGCTGGTTATCTACAAAACAGAATTAAACTTCAGTCAGTGATAAATTCACTCCAAATTGTTTTGTATATTCCAACAATTATAACTCCTTATGAAATAGGTTACTAAAATCGGTAATTAATACCAAAATATGCTGATAAGGTCATTAATTCACCAGCTTTTGTCTTTCGGTGTGTTTCTAGTTGCCTGGCTAGCGGAAACCTGTCATTGGTGTATATTATTGTTACGAATTTTTGTATATTTGTAAATACTTCTTAGTGTTAATTTTGTAAATAGGAAAATTTATGTACATTTGGCATAGGGCAGTGCAATAGTTTGTCTGAGCTTGGCTTCCCTGCAATAAGGGTTTTGATGCTTGATAACGAGTTTTACAGAGGTAACTCTGGGAAGCGAGTTTTAAGAACGACATTTTCGGTCCCCATGTACATGTATAGGACTTTTCGACTACGATCTGGAAAGTTCTCCAAGTATCAATCTCTAAAAGTCTCCAGAAGTATCGACTCCTATTTAAAACCGGCCGTGAGAGTAGTTGACTGATTTTGAGTCACTGAAGTAGTTGACAGAAATTAGTTGTTAGCTGAGTCCATTAGTTGACTGGAATTACTGAGTCTCAGTGAGCGTTCAGAGAGTTCCGAAAGCAAACTGTATTGCATTGTATTTTTCAGCGATTTGAGGAGTTGTGTTGTCAAGTTTTTAACTGCTGTTTTGTGCTCTATTGTTGTGAAAAGAGCTGTATTATGTCTACTAGAACGAGAAGTTCTGGAGTTGTAAAGGAATCTGTGAAGAGTTATATTGGAATAAATTTCTGCAAGTTTTGATCTGCTTTGGCTTCAAATCTTTCGAACCCGCCCACTCAACAATATATATAAGTCAAGAAACTTTTCTTTTGGCACTTTGCGAACAGGCTCGCTTCGCGCGCTGAAATTTCCATTGTTTCACAAATACAGCTCCCTTCACTCTTTGAAAAGTTCATCTTTGCGCAAACATAAGCTCGCTTCACTCGCTGAAAGGTTAATTGCTACGTAAAACCTTAATATTAGAACTCTATGACTGTCGAGAAGCAAAAAAATTCCCCTTTAATACAATGACACATCCTCCTTCACGCCTCTGAGAAAATTTTAACATTGCGTTTTTCAAAAGTCCAATTATAAGGCTAAAACTACTTATATTAAAATTTTCAGAACTTTAACCCTATTTGAAGTCGCTTTGAAAATATGTATATATATATATATATATATATATATATATATACATATATATATATAATAAAAAAAAACAATATATATATATATATATATTCTAAAATTAATTATAGAAATTAATTAAAAATTTTAACATTATATGTTTCAAAAGTCCAATTAGAAGACCAAAACTACTTATATTGAAATGTTTAGAGCTGTAGCCCTATTAGAAGTCGTTTTGTAATTTTTTTTAATTAATTAAAAAACATTAATTAAAAAACTAATTAACATTCTGTTTTTCAAAAGTTCAATTAGAAGGTCAAACATACTTATACTGAAAATTTCATAGCCCTATGCCTATTTTAAGTAGCTTTCAATAGAGAGACGGATAGACACACTTTGTTTTATTATTATAGATGAATGAAATTTCCCCAATGAGTTGTTGAAAATTATGCACAGTGTGACAATTCAAAATTGATTTGTATAAACCTGAATTAGAAAGTTTAAATACTTCATAGTTAGACAAATAATGAGAGATTATTTGTCACTAATGAATCATCAACACTAAAACATTAACCATATATTTAAGTCAAGGGAAAAATACACAATGAATTTTCTTAGCTGAAAATTAAAATTCTAATAATTTAATAAAGTAATATTATAATAAAATGTTAGATGTATTATTACAATTTTTTTTTCTCTTAGGTTTGCTGTCAAACCTTTTCAAAAACAATTTCTTTTGTCCTTGTTAAAAAAATCTACAAATGATGGCGCAGGAAAATGAAAGCAAGCATACTCCGAATGAACTCAAGGACAACAAATGCACTCTGTTATAAGATAACCCGAAGTTACACTAGTTCAATCCAGAAACAAGGACGACAAGGACAACAAATGCACTCTGTTATAAGATAACCCGAAGTTACACTAGTTCAATCCAGAAACAAGGATGGCAAGGACAACAAATGCACTCTGTTATATGATAACCCGAAGTTACAGTAGTTCAATCCAGAAACAAGGACGGCAAGGACAACAAATGCACTCTGTTATAAGATAACCCGAAGTTACACTAGTTCAATCCAGAAACAAGGACGACAAGGACAACAAATGTACTCTATTATAAGAAAACCCGAAGTTACACTAGTTCAATCCAGAAACAAGGACGGCAAGGACAACAAATGCACTCTGTTATAAGATAACCCGAAGTTACACTAGTTCAATCCAGAAACAAGGATGGCAAGGACAACAAATGCACTCTGTTATATGATAACCCGAAGTTACACTAGTTCAATCCAGAAACAAGGACGGCAAGGACAACAAATGCACTCTGTTATAAGATAACCCGAAGTTACACTAGTTCAATCCAGAAACAAGGACGGCAGGACAACAAATGTACTCTATTATAAGATAACCCGAAGTTACACTAGTTCAATCCAGAAACAAGGACGGCAAGGACAACAAATGCACTCTGTTATAAGATAACCCGAAGTTACACTAGTTCAATCCAGAAACAAGGACGGCAAGGACAACAAATGTACTCTCTTATAAGATAACCCGAAGTTACACTAGTTCAATCCAGAAACAAGGACGGCAAGGACAACAAATGCACTCTGTTATAAGATAACCCGAAGTTACACTAGTTCAATCCAGAAACAAGGACGGCAAGGACAACAAATGCACTCTGTTATAAGATAACCCGAAGTTACACTAGTTCAATCCAGAAACAAGGACGGCAAGGACAACAAATGCACTCTGTTATAAGATAACCCGAAGTTACACTAGTTCAATCCAGAAACAAGGACGGCAAGGACAACAAATGCACTCTGTTATAAGATAACCCGAAGTTACACTAGTTCAATCCAGAAACAAGGACGGCAGGACAACAAATGTACTCTATTATAAGATAACCCGAAGTTACACTAGTTCAATCCAGAAACAAGGACGGCAAGGACAACAAATGCACTCTGTTATAAGATAACCCGAAGTTACACTAGTTCAATCCAGAAACAAGGACGGCAAGGACAACAAATGTACTCTCTTATAAGATAACCCGAAGTTACACTAGTTCAATCCAGAAACAAGGACGGCAAGGACAACAAATGCACTCTGTTATAAGATAACCCGAAGTTACACTAGTTCAATCCAGAAACAAGGACGGCAAGGACAACAAATGCACTCTGTTATAAGATAACCCGAAGTTACACTAGTTCAATCCAGAAACAAGGACGGCAAGGACAACAAATGCACTCTGTTATAAGATAACCCGAAGTTACACTAGTTCAATCCAGAAACAAGGACGGCAAGGACAACAAATGTACTCTCTTATAAGATAACCCGAAGTTACACTAGTTCAATCCAGAAACAAGGACGGCAAGGACAACAAATGCACTCTGTTATAAGATAACCCGAAGTTACACTAGTTCAATCCAGAAACAAGGACGGCAAGGACAACAAATGCACTCTGTTATAAGATAACCCGAAGTTACACTAGTTCAATCCAGAAACAAGGACGGCAAGGACAACAAATGCACTCTGTTATAAGATAACCCGAAGTTACACTAGTTCAATCCAGAAACAAGGACGGCAAGGACAACAAATGCACTCTGTTATAAGATAACCCTAAGTTACACTAGTTCAATCCAGAAACAATGACGGAGTGATCACAATCAATCCCTATTCGAGCTTTTTATAGACATTCACTTTAGAAACATCCTGCGATAAGTTGTGGCCTCGATTTTCTATAGAGAGAGAGATGTGCTCGGTAAGGTATAGACCTCGTTATCTTATCGTAGTTTAAACTTATGAGGTGTATTTGGTTGCAATAAGCACTTTATATCGACAGAGATAGGCTTCCGGAACATTGAAAATTAAATCAAACACGCAGATAAACTTGAGCAATCTCACTGCTTTGAAGCTTTGAAATACTATTTACAATTTTTACGTAAATAAAAAGTTTTATTGGAGAAGTTTCAAATTTTTAAAAAATGGCCGAAAGCATTAAATTTTAATAAAGAAAGCAAAGCTGATTTCAAATATCTAAGTTATATTGCAATTGAAAATTTATTTCATTAAATATCGAAAGAAAAAGGATCATGGTAACAGTGGAATTATGACGCAATCCCAAAACGTTCTAACATTGGCTGTCTAGATTTGACGTCATATTCCGATAAAAGTTTCTCGTACCATTTGTTTATTGATCTACGTTTACTTATGACATCCTTCGCTCTACGTTGTTGTTATTATTATTATTTTCAAAATATATTATCATCATACACAAACCGTTTGTTTTATTATTTCTTTAGAAATGCGTATTTTACCTGGATTCGAAAAAGATCGGATGTCAAAAGAGTTGTCACTAAAACGAGGGTACTTACGTATTATTCCTTCAAAAATGTTCGTAGCCCTTTTCCTCCTATCAGAGGTTCAGTTGGACTCGGAATAGTGAAGGGGAAAAAAAAGAAAAGGTTTTTCGAAGCGAAAGACGGATATTCGAGGTTCTCTTTAATGCACCTCTTTGTGTGGAGTTAGTTGAAGGCTGCCTTGAACTTTGTCCTCTTTGACTGTCTGGCGTAGTCTATTACAGAGTGAAGGCGTAATCACTATGCTAAAAGTGCAAGGTGGGCATAAAGAAAATTTACCGATATGCGGACTTCTATCGGCCTTTCCGTTCAGCAGATCGAGATGAGATTTCAGGTATAGGTATAGTTATTCAGAGATACAAAAGTATATCGAGGTCTTGTGAAGAGCAACAAAATGGCGCTCACGGTTACGGTTATAGTTACAGAAACTCGAATATTTCTAATAGCAAGACCTACTTTTTCCTATCGTAAAATGTTCAGCTCATGCGAAAACTCTAAAGAGCATTGAAACGGTACGTATATTACAAAAACGGACGCGTTATACACGCACAAAAAACAGCTCTGTGAATGGCCAACATAAACACGATCGGGGCACACATTGGCCGCTCGCCAAATATTCAGCGTAGAAAACCGATAAAACTGCCTGTGATGGCACCCATGAGAACTTTGGCCTCTGCCATATGCAAATTTCTACCGTGTATTTTTGCACTTTCTGATTATAAATAATAATAATTAAAAATAATCATTTTATTTATTTGAGCCCACATGATGGCAGTGTGTTTAGCACTCTGACTTCACATGTCTCGGCCTGATTAGCTGTCATTGTGCATAAAAAAATCGGTCGATTAACGTACAAAGCAAGCAACCAAAAGCATCAAAATATGTATTTGAATTTTTTTGGGTTTCTTAATTTATGACGACCGAACAAAGAGTTAAAGATAAGGATAACTTTTATGCAAAAATGCTATGCAACAATTTTCCTTAATAAATTTTAATAAAACATAAATACGTCTAGTTGTCCCAAAAAACAACTAGACGTTGTAAAAAAAAAACGTCAAATCAACCAGAAAAAGTTATGAAATCTAATGTTTTCCGCCAAGCGTCCGCCTTTAGTTGCTTTGGAGTACTTGTACACAATAAACTAAATTGTGAGGTGGGGGTAACCATAGGCAATCAGTACTTGGCAGGCTAGAGTTTTTATAGAATTAATCTCAATTCAGTGCAATGGGTGCAAAGTAGCTGAAGCAAATGAAGAGATTAATCTGAAATAACTCTAGCCTGCCAAGTACTGATTGCCTATGGTTACCCCAACCCCCTAATAATCACAGTTTAGTTTATTGTGAGTACAAGTACCCCAAAGAAACTAAACGCTGCCGCTTGGAAGCAAACATTAGATTTCTTAATTTTTTCTGGCTGACTTTGAGGTTTTTCTTACAACGCCTAGTTGTTTTTTGGGGAAATATCAATCCTTTTTGTTGAGTTTGCTGACTTAACTGCAGTCGAACCCTGCTTTCCATAAATCTTTCTCATTAAATGACCATCCTTTAAAAAATTTCCAAGGTTTTCAGTTACTCACATATTAAGTCAAAATAGTTTTTTTATTAAACGATTAATTGCATTTTATTCACATAAATTCGGTTTTAACCATCGCTAAATACGAAAATATAATCTTGACACTTTGCCATCACATGACTGATATCTTTTTGAGTAACATATTTAATACCCAATAACGTCCCACTTGATCAAAAAAAGTGTGGAACATTGTGCAACTTTCAATTACACTTTAATACTGGTCATAGCATTCAAATTGGACATGGATCAGTGTAATTTATTATTTTTGTTTTCTTAATTTTAGTGCTTAAAAAAAAAAAAATTGCCATCTGGCTATATTTTTGGTAGGTAACACGTTTAAATTAACAACATACTCAAGCAGCCTTGCAAATTGGCGGGTAATTACCCGCAAAAATTACCGTATTTTAAAGTTTGGAGGGTATTTTGGAGGGTATTTGCGTGTTTTTTCAAAAAGAGTGTTTTTTTTTTGTTTTTTTACTACGGAAGAAGTATTTATTTTGGTAATTTGATAATGTAAAGCTTGTGTTGAAGAGACAAGAATATTTACAACACCAGCAGGCGATGAAACACGAGATCAATTCAAATTATCCCCTACCAGTGTTCGTTTCAATTAGTTTAAAGCTATTTTTACGGTTTCTTACCCCTCCTTATTTAGCCCCGGGATTTATCTCAGAAAGAGACACGAACAAAAATTATATCGATTGGCGGGATAACTAAACATAACTGAAATGATTATAGAGGGTCGCTTTAGGTCAGTTTGGCTTCTGGGTTCCTTGCTCTTTTGTCAAAATTCGCCGAACAGAAACCTGTTCAGTTTGTTAAAATACTGGGGAGGATGAAAAGCGTAGTATCATTTCCGTTCCCTTGATCGTGACAGAAATCGATTATATTTTCTTATATGATTTGTTAGGTTCGGCTTTTTTTCTTTCGATTAATTGGGCTAACTTTCCATGTAATATTGAAAATTCTTCTTAGATATTCTTTGGTTATTTGCTTACGTTTGTCATTTAAAACTTCACAAAATGAATAATAAATAACTGCAAATAATGATTTATTTTCAATTTGATTTTGTTCAATACAGTACATATAGAAGGAATACAATGTAGATTTCACAACGAACATCCATGCTTAATCCGAGTTTCGAAACCAGCACCTTTTGGCATGCGTGCCCAGAGAGCAAACCACACACCCATCAGATGGGCAACAACCAATCTGGAAATAATGTTGAAAATGATAGGTAAGTATTAAAATAATACAACTTTAACCGCAAAATTATTATTTCTAAAAAGAGTTAATCAACTTAAGAGGAGCAATGAAAAATGCATATTGACATTTGAAATACTTTAGCTTGATTTGGAAGCGAACATTATTTAGTTTTATTATTTCAGTAACGACTTAAGAAGCATGATGCAATCGAATATAATTTCTTGACCATATTTGAAATTTTTTTCTAACTCCTGTCATGTTCACATCACATATATTCACCAAATTCTGTTTCATATTAAATAGTTTCAATAAAAAAACGAAAACTATGTAAGTTTTTTATTGTATAAACTTACATAGCTAACAGAAGACAAATTAAAAGTAACAAATATTTTAATAAAATAACATATTTTGAAGATTTTATGAATTTTTTTTACTACAATTCCACTTATATTACATGAATCGTATTTGTTTTATCCTTTCAACTACCCATATGTATACGTAGTAGGGTGTGTCTTATTTTCGAAGGTATTAATTTTTTATGGGTCACCCTATCATTGTGTTCCATTTGGTGAGAAAAAAATTCACAATTTTTTTTTATTAAAATCAAATGATATTTACAGGTTGCTACCAGCTCTGCAAAATCTGATAAATTTAACACTACGCAAGCATTGAAATTAATGTGTTTCATGTATTTATTAGAATATTTAATAGTTTGCTTGAACTAGAATCCATATAAGCTACTTGATGTATGAATATATGGATTTTAGTTCAAGTAACTCATATCGATTTAGTAGTAAAATCTTAATTTAAACTAAAGAGCTAAAATTTGAAAAATTACCAAAGTTTATATTTTGAAAATATTTCTTTAATTGATGGGCTTTAACAATCATTACTTTATTTTTTTCCTTCTTTTTAATTATAATTAACGACCTTGTTATTGTAATTAAAAACACTACACTGTAAAACTGCAGCAACTGTAACTATTTAAGTGTTTCTTTAACTGTAAATGCAACCATTTAAGTGTTTCTTTAACTGTAAATGCAACCATTTCATTGTTTAGTTTCTTCTGATGCAACTGCATATGGTTTTTCTTTGCTTACTAATGATTTTAATCAGCTGCTGTTCATTGCAACTGGTGTCATATTGGTGCATTTTATTCTTTCTCACTCTCTATTTGTGAGATTAGTTTAAATTATCTACAAGTTTTCTAAATCACCAATTTCATCATGGCAACACTTCATTGTCTTCAATGACAATACCAAATACAAGAAAACAAACACTGATGGGGCTCCCGATATCCTAGCGGTAGAGTATCGAGCTCATAACCGGAGGGTTGTGGGTTCTGTCCTCGGTCCGCCAAATATCGGTGTGTACCTAATGGCGGCTGGTGCACATTAAATCTGTCGTGGCCTCAATGTCCTCTCGTTGGTGTGGTGGGGTCGGAGAGAGGGGTTTACACTAGAAGATTTCGATCTCGTATTCTTCTAGATGCTCAAAATTACGAGAAGTATTTGGCTGTGTTAAGCACTTTATAAATGGCAGAAATAGACAGTCGGGGGTTTCAAAACAAAACAAAAGAAACACTGATAGTGCTTAAAGATATTCACTTCTAACACCATTGATATGTTCCTTTCAAATAATGAATATTTTTATAAGTATTTCATTAATTGTTTGTTATGCATGAATAGTGCAAGAAAGTAGATATTCGACATGCAATTCAACTTATGAAAGTACAAAATTGACATTCCATTTATACTAATGGGTGCAGAAGGAATATACTAAGAAATAGTGCCTACGCATTCCTTCGCATTTAGAAATAAAGAAATGGGTGGAAAATACTAGTAAAATTCTCTGCAAAAAAAGTAGCCATGTACCTCTTAATATGGATTTTAAAGTATTCATTTAAACACAATATTGAGGAATAACTGCTAGATAATACTTCATTAGATAATAATCATGCGCAAGTGCTCATGTTTACACTATAAACGACTCTCATAAAAAAAAATGTGTTCAATTACCTTAGCCTTTTTTTTTTAACTTCAACATTAAAAATTAACAAACTAAGTGCCGCAATTATTTCAAACATGCGAGTTGAAGAAATGCCATTTTTCAAAATAAGCAAACATTTGTTTGTAATAAACAAAAAAGTACAAAGTTTTTTTCTTTTTTTTAATCATAGTAAAGTTAGTATGGTTTTGAGTAGTTAGGTTAGGTACCCAAGTTAATAACTTAGTGCAGTGATTCTCAACCTTTTTTTTTGTCGCGGCACATTTTTACGATTTCAAAATTTGGAGGCACACAAAGAAAAAGATAAGTTTAAAAGTTGTTTACTTACTTATAAATACACTGTGTGAAATAGTTTATGATTATAATTTGAAATGTAAAATAAAATAATATAATATGTACTATAAAAACAACAGTACGTTTATTAAGGGATTAATTACAAATGAATAATAATACTTTTAATGAGAAAATGACAATGCTACTCTCATATCGTCTTCTACATTTAACAGTCTCGATCTTTTTTTTAATTTTTATGTTGGTTAATACTGAAAATCCAAATTCACACAAATAAGATGTAGAAAATAGTAATAATATGTGCTTTTCAAACATCAGACAACATGACGCACACTCACACACCTGCAGGGAGTTGTATGTAAAAAACTAGAGTAAAAAATAGGTCAAAAACGAGACACAGAAATATGTAACGAAGCGGTGAAAGTGAAAAATCTTCGTTACAATATTCATATATATATATATATATATATATATATATATATATATATATATATATATATATATATATATATATATATATATATATATATATATAAGTACTTTTCTTTAATTTAAACTTTACTCGTAATAAAAAAAAAGCATTATAATTTTTACCATATGCATTTCTAATATTTGACGGCACATTTTAAGAATTTGGCGGCACACAAAAGTGCCGCGGCACAGTGGTTGAGAATCACTGACTTAGTGCATGAACAAAATTTTATATGCACCCACTAATATCGATTCCTGATCTAAAATAAGTGTTCTAAAATTAAACAACAATTTTCCTGAATTTTCAAACTTGTAATTTATTTTACTTTTCAATCTCCTTATTAATTTTCTCTTTGCTCAAAAAGGTATCTGTGAGAATGATATAGCATGGAAATGTTGAGATCTTGCAAAACCTCTAACAGGAGCCGTTGGTACATTATAGCTTTACGTGAGTGATACTTCTTAAAGTTTCTGTTAATTATATCTTTTCTCCTTTAGTTTTGCATATCTTCTTTCCATCGTGTAAATGGGCATAATGATTCCTGAAAAAACCTTTCCGGGTACTAGTGGTCTTTTTTATATACTTTATCGCAACTTCAAAACAATTGTTCAGGCACTCTCATCTATGACAATAAATTCTTTACAATTTTTAAAGCATTTTTTTAAAGCATTTTGTTGAAACTTAATTAAAGCTTGTTTAGGTTTCTTTCAAATCGTTTCTTTGCAAGGTTAACATTGAAAGATAATTATTTTACATCATCTTTTGAAATGTTTGGAAACAATAACTATATAACTATATCTGTCTTAAAATATTTAAATAAAAAAAACGTAGAGAATTTGTACTAAAATGTTTTTGCTGTCACAGTAGCAGAACAAACTAAAAGAACATCACACTTTTTTTTTGTCAAAATAATATCTCTAAAAAGCCCAAACTGAGCCTTTTCTAAGCATTTAGTCATTAATAAAAACATATGGACACTATTTATGAGGCGTTGAGCGCCAGAACGGAGTATCCCACAATGTTTATTAAATGGGATAGAACAGCCTAGTCAAAGCTATTATATCCCTTTATAAACCCTTCATGCCATAGTTTATAAAATATATTTGGTCATTCGATTAACCACATTAACTAAATAGGGTAGAAACTGCCTTCACATAGAAAATAAATATTATAGGATGATCCGTTTTAGCACTCAATGCTTCAAACAAGCATCTTGCCAACAAATTCTTAAATGTTTGCCAGTACGAATTAAGATATAATTAGAGGGGGATGGAGGACGAAAAGAACTGTCACACATTTAAAAAAATTTGTGCCACTTGGCCGATTTAAAAAATTGCCAGATTATCAGATTCCCCACCCCTCCCCAACACACCCGTATTGATTTGACAGTATTCTAATTCAAGTGTAATGCTGTATTTAAAGCATTGTTTACCCTGATAGTAAGAATAGTTTTAGAGTTTTGGAGCGGGAAAAGTGCCAAATATTCCTCCCATCAAATTCTGTTTCACACGTCATCCCCACTATGCACCCCTGGTTTTCTGGTGCCCTTGTACTAGAAAATCCCCAAGTGTTTAAATAGCAAATTTATGCATTTTTCACAAAATATTGCCTTTTTCAGAAAATCTTACCAAGCAAAATCTATCCAGACGTGGGGATTTTTAAATTGTGTTTGAACATACAGAAGTGTATAGCTATATTCAGTTGAATTCAGTAAAATCTCGTTAAGTCAAAGTCGATGGAAACGCGGAATTATTTGCGTTATCCGAATTTCATGTTAAACGAATAAATTAACGTTAAGATCTAAGTACAGAGAATTGGTTTTACTTCGTGTTAAGCGGGATTTCACGTTAACGGGGTTTGACTTTATATATGTTAATTAAGAACTGGTTTGTAAACATACATGAAAATTCTATGTAGGCAGTGCAATCTGTGGGTTATTGTGAATCTGAATCAGCGTTGCCATACCTCAGACTTAAAGTTCTTAGGTAGGCAATTTTTCGCAAAGGCATTTTGGACATAGTATTGTTGCGTGGATGGGTTCGTAAGATTTGAAGCCAAAGCAGATCAAAACTTGCAGAAATTTATTCCGATATAACTCTTTGCAGATTCTTCTACAACTCTAGAACTTTCCGTTCTAATAGATTCAATACAGCTCTTTACACAACAATAGAGCACACACAGAGGACAAAAACTTGATACACAATTGCTAAAATCTCCGTAAAAGACAATGCAATACAGTTCTCTTTTGGAACTACTCTTAATGCTTACTGAGAGACAGCTAACACAGTAACTAAACTAACTCGATCACCCTCTCTCTTGGTCTGATGTAGGGAGTCGAATCTTCTCGGATCTTCTGGAGATAAAAATTTGGAGAATTTTCCAGATCACAGTCAAAATGCCCTATACAGGTACATGTGGACCGAAAATGTCGCCAAAAGTCTCTAACTTGGAGAGATTGCCATTAAGCATAATGTTAAATGGTAGCCTGTAAAACTCGTTTTCCAGCATGATTCCAACTAACGCTATGTCTTCAGAAACTGAATGCAGCTCATTGTTTTTAAAGTCCAAGGAAAAATTATATTTCCTTAAAAAGTCCAGTCCGAATATACAAGTGTCTATAATGTCCGCCACATATGTCGTGTGATGATAAGTAACACTCCCGAATGTTATGTTGATGTTCAGTTTTCCATGACTGTTGATACAGTTTTGGGGGTAAAGCAAGGCGGTGTCCAGATGAGTCTTCCATCCAGTTATTCAGCTAAATCTTTCCGGATGATGGTCACATTGGCTCGAGTATTAATGATCAAATTACAGGGAACTCCATTTACGTGTCCAATGATGAACATTCCATTACTGCCGCCACTCATTGCAGAAATTTGTAGAGCTCTAAAATGGGGCTTCTCAACAATTGGCAACCTCCGTCCGGCGAGATGGCTTCCCTCCTATCATCTGTGAGTGGTCTTAGCTCCAGTGACTTGGCGGGATCGGCAGTTTCTCCGTTTGTTGCCCTCGCCTCCACAGTTAAAGCACTTCAGGCTCTGCTTCTTTTCAGGAATATTTCGTCTCAAATAATTGATTTGTCTTTCCAATTCATCCATACGAGCAGCAATTGGGTGTTCTGGCTCCTGGATAGTAGCAGCCCTGATAGGATGGCGTTCTGTACAGGTTGCTTGCTGGGCTGCCTCATACTTCATAGCATACACTAAAGCACTGTTTAAATCCTTGACGTCTGCCATTCGCAGGGCCTTCTGTATCTCTACATCACCGATGCCATCAACGAAGTACGGTAGAGACATGATTTCTCTCGTTTCATCAAGGCAGTCTGAAAAGGTTAGATGGGAAAGCCCCTCAACATCCATGGCAAGCTCCTGGAGTGTTTCGGTAGCCTTCTGTTGGCAAGATTTCAACTGCAGCCTGCTGTAGTCTTTCACACATTTTTCGCCAAACCGCAGTTCTAATGCACTTGAGAGTGCGTTGAAGTCCAATCGTTGCTCTTCGGAAAGCGTTTGTAGTATATCTGCAGCTTCAGCTCGCAGAGATGCAGCTAACTGGCAGGCTTTTGTCACAGAGTCCCATCCGTTGGCGTTGGCGACAATTATGAATTGGGTCTTATACACTTGCCAGGAAGATTTTCCATCGTAAGTCGAAACCTTAATTGAAGGTCGGGAGGTAACTGGTAAACATTTTAAATCTTCCGAAACAGTTCTGCTCGACAGTCTCTTCTCTAACATTTGGTCTATCTTTTCTTCTATCTCACCCAAATTTTCTTCTAGATTCTCGATCTTTTTCTCCAAATCATTAAACTTGAATTCCATATTCTCGAATTTCCCTTCTAAACTAGTACACTTTGTTTCGACATTCTCGAATTTTCCAGCGAATTTGTCTTCTATTTGTTTCACGATTTCTTCCATAGTAGTTAAGAGATTACTCTTTAATTCCTCCTGTCCGGTAGAGATCGCAGCAATATTCTTCTGCAATTCCTCTTGGCCAGAGAAAATCTCTTTCTTCATTTCTTCTTGGCTCGCTTTCATCTCTTCATGGCTCGCTTTTCTTTCTTCTCGCCCTTCGGATATTTCCTTCTTCATTTCTAGCATGAAGGTAAAAAACTGTTTAAAATTTCCCTCTTGTTCTGCCATTGCTCTGGTTATCGACATCCAAACCCCACTTCTGACACCAGTTCTTTGCGTGCATGGGTTCAAAAGACTTGAAGCCAAAGCAAATCAAAACTTGCAGAAAATTATTCCGATATAACTCTTCACAGATTCTTTTACAACTCCAGAACTTCTCGTTCTAGTAGACTCAATACAGCTCTTTACACAACAATAGAGCACCAACAGCAGTTAAAAACTTGATACACAACTGCTAAAATCGCCACAAAGACAATGCAATACAGTTTTCTTTTTTAAAATACTCTGAATGTTCTCTGATAGACAACTTACTCAGTAACTCAACTAACTCGATCACCCGCTCTCTTTGTCTTAGATAGAGAGGCGAATCTTCTAGAGATAGAAATTTTGAGAATTTTCCAGATCGCATTCAAAATGCCCTATACAGGTACATGGGAACCGAAAATTTTTCCAAATGGTCGCCAGTTTGTCGACATTTGGCGATTTCACGCCAAATTTGGAGACAAAAATTAGTCGCCAAAACCGTCTCCAACTTGGCGAGATTGCCATCAACCATAATGTTAAATGGCATGCTCCTTGTAACACTCGTTTTCCAGCATGATCCCTGTAGAACTCATTTTCAAGTATTTAGAGAAGCATTGCAGGAAAGCAAAGACAAACTCTTATACTGCCTTATGCGAAATGTACTTAAATTTTCCTTTTTACATAATACTACGAAATAGTATTTACAAATATACAGAAATTCGTAACAGTATATTTAATAATGCCTATTTTTAACCTATTGAATTATCAATAGTACTTAAAAAATTAAGACTTCTTGCACTTTAAAAAGAACTAAGAAATTCACTAAGTCGAAATATATGTGTGGGAAAAACAACGGTGTAGTATTAAAAATACTACGTCTGGCAACGCTAAGCTGAATAATATTCAATTTTAGACATTTTTCCCCATAGACTATGGGACAAGAGAGAAAAAAACGCTTACAACCCAAGCAACACACTCATGTTGTTTCTATGTGGTTTTTTGGTGGATACGTTGAAAGTGAGAAAGGCACATTGTAACCACATTGTATCAATGTGCAATTCCAATGCATTTTTAAGGAAGCTGATATTTTATAACAGATATTAGAAGAAATCAATTTATTTCGTATAATTTTTAGGGGTTTTAATTATGTAGTACGAATAAAGTCAGAATTTCGTTTTCTTTACTTTTCTAATGTGATATCACAATGTTGTTTCAATGTGATATTTCAACCAAACATGAAACAAGTGTCTTCTTTGGTTTTTGGAAAGCCCCAATCCTGTCCAAGAATCATATTAATTGAAAACTTTGGTAAAAGCAATTTATAAAAGCAAAAAGTAAAAATCCGTTTACTCAATGTGGTTTTTTAATATGGCTTCAATGTGATAATTCAACATTACACCACTGATCCACGATTTGTATCATCCTACGCATGCGCAATACGCTTTTACCTTCAGTGATGACGTAGTTGGCGTCACTTTTGAAGTTGATTTGAAACTTGACGATGTCTGTTGACGATTGGATTTATGCCTTTTCTGGTAAGTTTTCTTCATTACATTATTAAATTATACTCTATTATTTGCCGGTTTTCTAAATTAGATGTATTTCTATTTATAAATGAAATTAGATAATGATGTTCTTATCAGTGAGGTTTGTTGATTTTTGGGACACACGTGTGACATAAATAAAAAAACCTATTGTATATTTCACGTATTTTTATGAACTATAAAACTGAATGGGCTATCTTGTAGAAGTATGTTTTTCTAAAACGATTGATCACTGAGAATTAAACATGCTGTATAAATATTATTTCTATACTTGTTGAAAGAATTTTTGCGGTAATTAAATGAACTAATTCAGTTAAAAAAAACCTCCACCGTAATATTATAAATTGTCAACAGGGCCGGGAATTTATTTCAGGTGGAATACAGATGTAGTATAGAATATTTCTTAATGTTATATAATATAATTGAAAGTTATGTGATTTTCCACACCCGTAGTCTCTTTAACATGTTTAATTCGATCACACATCTGGAAAAGTTCAGGAAATTTGAAGAAAACTTGCTGTAAAATCAGAGAATTTTTAAAAATCTATCAGGGTATTATCACAAAACTTTATTTCCTGAATTTTGTGGCCACTCTGTGTAATGTGTTGTTTTAATTAATGTAAAATTAAGTGTTTATTTAAAAACATAGCTGCAAAATGAACTGATGTTTTGTGTGCAAAAAATGAATTTCTTTCGTTAATTTTCTTTTTCAAGCAGTGATGGATAACAAATTGAGAATTTCTCCCTATCCCACTTGGTAATCAAATCGATATTTCAAAGTAAGGTTTAAAAAAGACGTCATCAGTGTAAATATATACATGTGCATAAGGATGATACATTTTATAATAGTTATCATATTTTCAGTTTACTGCCACCATGTACAACACTGTGGAATGCGGAACAGGTATAGTGCCTGGAATCTGATCGCTGGCTCCTAACAACTGAAACCTATCCTTTTCAGGTACTGTGGTAAATTGAAAAGATGCAGTACAGTATAGGATATTTCGCTATTTAAAAATTTACAAAAAGAACTTTCTAAAAAACTAAAATTAGAAAGTGGAATTCTGTTCTTTTGCAAAAAATATATATATATATTTTTTTAAATCTCCCTTTTATGTTATACAGTCGAACAGGGTTGGCATGGTTTAAACCAAATAGTTTTTTCTCTTTTTAAAGATTAATTTAAAATTGCACTTTTTTTGTGTGTTTATTTATAATTAGATTTTTTAAATTATTTGTTGTAAATAACTTTTTTAAATAAATCTTATAGTGAAAGTCTATAGAACTTTTTTTTTATAAGTATCAAAAATAACTTTTTATATTAATCTAAGTGTTTTATTACTGTTTTATAATAATATTCAAAATTATTAATTAAAATTAAATTATATGCTGCATTTTAAACTTGTTTGTGAAATAGAGATTTTGTGCTTAAATAACTTATTTCTAAACCTTAAAAATATAATTATGTATAACTTATCACCATTACTGATTAATCTAAGAGCAACATTCCATGTAGAAGTAGTAAACAATTACTATTGTATTATATAGTTTCCGTTGGATTTAAAAAAACATATCTCTAAATATAATATTAAAATTTAATGATTTAATTGTTCACATAAGTAGCAATTGTTTATTTACTTAGTGTAAATTATTTTCAGAAGAAATATTATTTGTTATTTAAACATTTATTATTCTAGTTAATGTAAAATTTTATTTATAAATATGTATACATTTAAATTAGAAAAGGATTTAAAAAAAAAAAAAAACACATTTTTTTTGGGAGGGGGGGGGGGTCCAACTCTGCGGTTAAACTTCATTAACACGAAGTCGATGGGGCCGCTGAAATTGTTTGTGCTAACTGAATAAATTAACGCTAAGTTTTAAATACGGAGAACTGCTTTTACTTTGCGTTAAACTGGAGTTCAGGTTAACGGATTTCGCATGAACAGGGTTTGACTGTAATTAGATTTGGGAATACTTTTTAGAATAAATTTACTTATTGTATTAGAATTGAACATTCTTCCTTTTTTTTTTTCAGTGTTCAGTGGACTTGCTTATACAGCTGTTGTACTTAAACAGTGTGGCTACAGAACCTGGAAATCAAGAAACTTTTCGATTGTGGAAAAAATCAGGGAATTTTTTTAATATTCAGGAAAATTTACTGTTACTGTTTAGGGTATGTTTTTCCATTATCCCTATTTTGGTACCATTTTCCTGATGATTTGCTGTGATAATCATTAGAAGTTTTAATGTTATGGAATAATTTTAACTTTTAACTACCACCAAACCTATTTTTAAAAAATTGGCATATTATCTCTTTAGCATACATGTTCTATTCTATAAATGTGTCAACATATCTGGAAAAATTGGGGGAATTTGGAAAAAGTTTGCAAGAAGGGAATTTTTTTTAAATCTGTCAGGGAACTTTTTACCTGAATTTTGTGGCCATCATGTTAAATGACACTGATAGTTCTTTTGATAATCCTCTATAATTTATATATTAAGTATAATTTTTTTATTTTTAAATTAGTTTTGCTGTTGTGAACATGTCTGAATTATGGCAGTATTATAACAAGGCTGCTAGTGGCGTTTACTAAAGTGACTATTTTAGCCTCCAGAAAACTTTTTTTGGTAAGAAAAATATCGGTACTTGCGTATTAACGCCACTGCAGCTACAGATTTGACGGTTTTTCAGTGCCACCAATAAAGAGCAATCTTGTTGTTCGCACGCAGTTATCTTTTGGATTCCTTGTAAGTATAAAACTATAATTCCTTGTAAGTAATTAAAAACCGCCAAATCTGTAGCTGTGGTGGCGTTAATACGTAGGTACCAAAATTTCCTAATTGACTATTTTAACCTCCAGGCGACTATGTAATGAAAAATGAGTTCCTGACTTTGAACTGGAAACCAATAGAGAGCATGGCTTCAACTTGGTTGCAGCAGCTCATTTAATTTATCCTCAAAGTAGTAAAGAGTGTTTTTGAATTTAAAGCAAAATTTGTATGATACAGTAAATTTTTCTAAAAGTATATCGAAGAGTAAAAGGCAACTAAGTTGTTTGAATCTAGAATTTTCAAAAATTATAATTGGTTTCCTATTGAAATATAACATTAATAAAAACCTATATTATACGTTTTTCCTGTAAATTTTTCTACTCTTCATTTTAGTTTTCAAATACTGGGGTGGGAGTAGGCAACATTGGTATTCTGCCTTCGAATTTTTTTTACATAATCTACTTTTGATTAAACTATATTGTGTATCGTCATTGCATGATATTCTGAAATAAGTCTGTTATTGCCTTAAATGGTCATGTGATCTTTGGTCAGTCCAATGTGCACACCATAATATGAAGGGTGCTTCCGCATACTGGCATTGACTTAAAACCATCCAAAACAAGGGGATCGCTTTCAACACGAGAGAGGGATTTTTTTAAGTCATAAAAAAGGGATATTATTTTGATTAATATATTCAATCTTTGAATTTGGTTGGCGATTTAAGTAGCAGAGTTGGATTTGAGCATTTTTACACGTCGTATTTCTTTATTATTATTTTTGGCATGGTGTCTACTTTTAAAAATTGGAAAACAGTTATATCTATATAAATATATGTTTGAATGGTTTTTGTATTAAATAAAGGTAATTTTATTTTAGAGATTATGAAAACAACCAATGAGGAGGCGAAAGAAGCTCGTGGAGTGACATTAAGGCTGCTGATGGTGACAGAGATGTGGAATATTTTTGGGAATGATATTGAGGATTGTAAACATGGTTTATAACATATGGTTCATAAACTTAAATAATTATTTTGTATCTCCTTTCTTATTTTACTGTTATTAAATGGGGTCTTGAAGTTAAGATCCTACTGTTGCTCTGAATGGGATATGTCATTAAAAATTAGCACATATATATTTAATCATCTTATAATTTTTCATTTGCTGGTTTAAAGTGTGAACTTAAAAACAATTTGAAAGGTATTTGTACCTATGTAATTGTGTTAAGACCATGTGTGTTACTGTTACATGTAATTATTAATATTTGTTTTATTAACATTTGTTTTAATGTTATGCGTGCTATTTTTGAAATAAAATTATTTTGAACATTATGTAATGATTTATTTTTACAGTTAAAAAATATATATATATATATAATTTTTATTCAAATTCGATTAGTTCAGAGATAATTAAGTAGCAGATATTATAAGTAATTTTAATTGTGGTTCATTGGAGCAAAATTAAATTTTTGTACAGAATAATCCTCTGCATATAAAAGGAAAGTTTAATTTTTCACAAAATGATATTCTACCTACTAAAAGATGATACATAGTGTAACAGTAGTTGGAAACTCGTAAAGCCAATACTTGGAAAATATTCTAGTTTTAACTTTTTCTTTTCATTAAACTAGTTTCTATAATGCATATACTCTTAAACTTTACAGTGTTAATAAAACTAAACACATTCATGTGAAAAAAAAAATATGTGTCAAAACAATCGCTTAGAAAAGTAGGCAGGATACATTCGCTTCCAAATTTTTTCTGTTATCTATTAAAATACAAAAATCAATAATTTGTTTTGCTTAAAATTGCAACTTTAAATGGTATTTTGAATTTGAATTTCATAACCCCTTCCGAAAAATATGAGCAATGTGAATATGAAAAATATGAGCAATACTGTTTTAACATGGGTGTTCCACATTGTTACCACATGATAGTGTTCACTTTTACCAATGTTGTTTAAACATGAATCTTCCACATGAGTGTTCAATCTTGATTCTTGCCAATGTTGTTTCAAGACATACTTTCCAGAAAAACTGTTTCTACAGCACTAGTTCTTGGGCTCAAGAACTATAGTGCTGTAAAAACAGCATTATGGGATGTGTGTCTTGAAACAACATTGGTAAGATTCAATATTGAATACTCATGTGGAAGATTCATGTTTAAACAACATTGGTAAAAGTGAACACTATCATGGTGGTAACAATGGGATGCATCCATGTTGAAACAACATTGACATTCAACGTGGAAACCACATGGGCAAAAATGAACACTCTCACGTGGAAACAATGTGACAAATCCACGTTGAAACAATATTGACATTCAACATTGAAACCACGTGGGCAAAAGCTATCGTGTGGAAACTATGTGATATATCTACGTTGAAACAACGTTGGCACACAACATTGCATCCACGCTCCTTTAAGTGAACACTTCCACTTGAAAACAACGTTGCAGTTCCACGTTGAAACAACATTGTGCATGTTGGTATTTAACGTTGACACCACATTGAAACAACATGGTTGCGTTGCTTGGGAAAAAGATTTCGTTTGCCATGAAACAAAACTACAAAAATGTGTTACTTAAGCATTTTAATGACTACATTTTAACGAAAATGACGATGTTCCCACGTTTAAATATGCACATAACTTATAAAATAACAACTATATTGAGAACTATTTTCCCCCGACTTGTTTGCAGACATTATTAGAATCGCCATGAGATGGCGCAGTCAAAATTATATCAAGATTTAAAAAATAGCATTTTTAACCACTTTAAGTTATTTTTTATATCACCCATTATCATGAAAAGTATTAATACGATCTTAAAACATCGTTTTATATTAATTTTTTGATTATATTTTCCCTATATTTAAACATGCGTTGTAACCTTCCGCCATTTGTTATTGTTTACATTCTGCCATAGAAACGATAGACGAATTCAAATCGCTATCTGAAAACTGCATTTCAAGCTTTATTTATGGAAATCATTTGCTTATCAAAAATAGAAAATTATAAAAATGAGAAAATAATTATTTCATAATACATGTATGAAAAACGATCTAGGTATAATTACTGAAAATTGTGACAAAATTGGGGTACTAATATGCATGGCTTAATCCTAGTATACGTTACACGGTGAATTTGGCGATATACGAGAAAATTTATATGCTTTTTTTTTCATTGTATGTTTATGTATTTCCTATTTTCAGGTTACGATTGTTTATGTTTTTTTCTTCGCTAATTCTTGGCGACAATCATAAAAACGTTATTTGGGCGTTGGCAACAGTTTGGCGACAAGCGTCAACGCATCATTTTGGCATTGGCGATATTTTTCAAAATCGAGCCACGCGTGTAATGTATTCTAGGATTTTACCCTCCCTGCAACTACTTAGTGACGATGTAGAACCTCATTACCTTCACTACTGTAAAAACCCATCTGAAGAACTCTCCAGGGTTCACTTCCATACTAACCTCTCCGCTACCGTCTACAAAAGGGAATTCTTGCCAGACCACCTCAGACAATTGTCTTTAGAAATCATTAATAACATCCCCAAAAATGACATTAAGATTTACACCGATGGCAGCAAAATAAACGACATGGCAGGCAGTGGAGTATATATTGAGACACCAGAGAATAAAATTTCTCTTTATCAACGTAATCCCGACAACTGCTCAGTATTCCGAAGTGAACTACTTGCCATCGAAAAAGGCCTGGAGACTGTTATAGATGAGAATTCCTTTGGAGCCCTCTGGATCCTATCTGACAGCCGCAGCTCGATCCAACATCTCGAAAACTGGACTCGCATAGGTGACAGGGCCAGTATCTCCATCCTTCATAAACTGAAAACCATCTCCCGAAATCATGACATTCACTTCCAGTGGATACCATCGCATGTCGACCTACATGGCAATGAACTAGCTGACGGTCTTGCAAAGAAGGGCTGCTACTATCCAACCCCTTCCTCTTCAAACCTCACATACCTGGAACTTTTCTCGAGGAAAAAATCCCAAATTAAGAAAGACTGGCTGGTACCCCCCTCCCACCACTGGTATTCAGGTAACAAGCCAGGCCTGTCACTAACCATCACATATGACAGAAAATCCAGCACCTGCCTTTCGCGACTTGCCAGTGGCCACCTGAAATGTCTAAGCTATTCAGAAGGCGTGAAAACCTTCCCTCCCTGACCAAAATGCCTCCAACATCAGGCCTCACCTCAGCATATCCTGGACTGTTTGGGACTGGTTAGACACAGAGTATATACTACCATTGGCCCCCGTTACATTTGAATTAACATTGGATATCGCATAGACGGTGGCGCCCCTGACGACTAACGTGGAACTAAAACGCAGATTTTGCTCGGATGTGTTGCCATGACAACCGGAACAAGCATTTTGACGCGTTGCTATAGCACCAGATAGATATTTCGATGGTTTCAAGATATTACATATTTTTAACTTAAACGACACAAAATTAATAGTAAACAGGTTTGAAATGTATGGTTGGTTATTTATAAATACTTTTTTATATATTAATTTTTTTTGTGAAAGAAATTAAACATTTAAAAAAAAAAATTATCTTTAAATTTAAGATAACATCAATTACTTCAATCACACTTATTTTAAATTTTTTTTAATAATTAAAATACTAATAGATATTATACCTTAATTGTAAAATCATGCATATATGATCTTTTATGAACTTCCACATTTGTCAAATAGGACACTAAGAATATTTTGATATAGTAAAAGTAATTTTTCAATTTATTAAACACATACATCAGGAAATCCTACATCATGAAATGTTTTGAGCTTTTCATTTTGGTTAGAATTCGAAGTCCTGTACGGATTTTGTGCCAAGAATTGTTTACATAAAACTGCACCAATTATGGCAACCATAGGCAGTTCACTTGTCATGAAAAAAAAATGGCAGGGCTGAAATTTTTTGGCGAAAATCACCTTGACGCAGAATCTGTACCCGACTTGTAATTTTAACCTTAATTTTTATAATACTAAGTAAGATGGATATTAAATTCATCAAAGAAATAAGAGAAAAAACATCATAACATAAAACTAAATTTTTTTTTATTGAAAATAAAATATATATCAAATAAAATATATAAAAATAAATAATAATAATATATATATATATAATAAATAATTTAACACAACACACAATAGCAGTTTAAATTACAATTTTAAATTAGGATATACAGTACAATTGGGGTATTGTTACTCATTTCTTACACAAAATTAAATCAAAATTCTAGTCACTCTGTATTGATTCAAACTAATTCAAATTCAATCAGAAAGACTAAGAACTTTATTTCATATTAACATATAATAAAAAAAAATCGAAATACTAAGTTTCATAAAATTTAAATGAGTCGAATTAGTGATAAATTATTAAAGTATAACGGATATTAAATTCTTGAAAGAAATAAGAGGAAGAAACATCATAACATAAAACTAACTTTTTTTCATTGAAATAAAATAAATAATTTAACATGCAAATCAGTTTAAATTGTAATTTTTAATAAGGATATGTAGTACTCATTGTGACTCATTTCTTACACAAAAATTAAAATTCTAGAAACAGATCTTTACAGACATAGCAACCATTTAATAACCGGAACGCTTAACAAATGGCCATCACATACAAACATAAATAATGCCAATACAGGTTATGCCAATACATGGTTCGTCGTACACTTGAAGGAGGAAAAAATTCAAGGATTTTTCAAAGACGCGTTATCAACACAAATACTTTAAAAAAAAAATCTCAATTTTGTTTATAAACAGTGCAAGTTCAAATTGAGTAAATAAAAAAAAGGAGAGGGGGGAGGGGGGGGGGTTAGGTTTCAATGAAATTAAATTTTAAGGTTACAATAGAAAAAAAAGACTACCTTCCAATATATCAGAAGCAGTACCATGTCCCATATAAGCAGAAGTAAAGTAGCTAGTACTCACTTGGTAATTATGCCAATATTGGATGTGAGCATCCATTTGATTGTCTAGTTTCATCATATGGAGACTTTCGTCAAATAATAATACAAAAGTTTTACTAATTAAACTGTCTTCCAATCTACTCTGACGGCTTGATTGCAAATACTACTGAACAAAATGCAGTTTTTTCCTCCACATGAAAATTTAGAATTTAGAGGCAATCATTCTATCGGCAAACATGCAATTACATAGTTTATCATTTAATTCATAAGACAGGGTTCCCACTCAAATCATACAATGAAAATCAATGACTTTTAAGCACCGAAATAATGTTTTTAAGGACCGCTGAAAATTTATTTTCAGGCCTCATGTCTACATATAAATTTTTAATAAAGTAACTTTTTTGGTAGAATATACAAGTTGGTGGATGCGTAATGCAAATATGTCGGAGAATTCCAATACTGTGCAGATAAGTGACAGTCACGCGGGAATAGCAAGTCCGAGTTGTATTTTTATAAATTTTGCGGTTAAGCACACAACATCCGCATAAATTAAGGACTTTTAAGGATCACTAAGCATTTTCAAGCACCTCTAAGCATTTTCAAGGCCTTGAAAACAAGTTCAAAAATATTAAGCACTTTTAATGACTTTCAATAACCGTGAGAACCCTGTAAGAGCCATGATTTTTTATGATTGTCAATGTCCATAGTATTTCAGTATCTAAAACTTTGTTTTCAATTACATGCCCATCCATTACGCTGACGACGTTGATTGTTGCGAAATATATCCGCTTTTGGGGTACTTTTTATCATTAGAAATAGTTCGGACAATCCTCCATCGAACCTTATAGAAACTAAATCCATGTGCTTTTTACTCTTAGTGTAGTTTTTTAAAGCACTTTCTCCCATAATGTCATTTTTGACACATAAAGTACAACGTGCAAATCCTACACATAGGCCTCGGTGACATAAGCTTCGATATTATATTCTGGCTACTCTAATCTGCTTGAATTGAAAATGCATTTCCTCATCATTTTTAAACAGTGTGCAAAAAATTAGCAAACACAATATAAAAACGGAACAAGACATCACATGATTTGAACAGATATTCCACATATATTGCACACGCTCAGTACTGTACTCATCAATGGGGGAATGATGAAATTTTTATTATATTCAACTGCGATGTTTTCCTAGTTGCTGATTGGCTTAGCTAAATTCAAAAATTATTTTTGCTCACTTTGTTGAACAAAAATTTTTAGATGCTATATTTTTAGAAAATAAAATGAAATTTAAGCACTTTAAACATATTTTTACAAAATTCAAGGTTTTTTAAAAATGTACGAACCATGCATTATATAAAAATGCAAGGAAAACATAAACTGAAGTAGAATTTTTTCCAACTTAGACACTTTTCGCATTGAAAATAAAAAAAATTACGGCAATCCATAAAAATTCTGATGAATATTAATGAAAATACCATGAATATAATTTAAACACAATTACAAAATTTCCCTGCTAGAAGAGTGCCACAAAGTATTTGCTTTTTAAAAACATAGATTTTTACAGCTAATTTATTATAAAATGTACTATTTTTCTTTACTCACATACCAACTTTAAACATATAATCAACTGAATACTTAAAACAATAAAATTTAATGCTAAAATAGAAGAGTAATCATGGCTCCGATATGAAAGCATGCAAGAAGTAAGCTGATATGAAGTTGTTTCAATGCACCGGCATATGGCTTAGAGGAGTGGAGCGAGCAAGAGTTCAAGCTATCAAACAAAGTATTGATAGCTCCAACAAACTCTGATGTTTCGCCAGCTCCACTTCCTAAGATGCCGGTGCCGCTATATACACATAGCGCTGCCGCCACACTGTTGCTAAGGACCTGCAAAATTAAAAATAACTTAAAATCTATATTAATAACAGTGAAGTGTGTTAATAAATACTGAAGTTCATACACTGAAAAAAATAACCTGTAGTGAATGTCAGGCTTAGGGATCTTATAATTTACTTTAATTAAATGGTTTCTGTTAAAATGAATGAGAAAAAGAGCAGAATAACATGACCGAGGAAACACAATATTTGCTTGTTGTAAAAAAAAAATTTCCCTCTCGTTTGCTTGTTCCTTACTCTATGTGGGTCACAATGTAGAAAAAAATGCATGAAAGGGGTATTTTTCCCCCTTTTAGATAAGTATGTTTAATATTTTCTTCCTCAAACGAGAAATCGTTGAACGCTGATTCAAAATAATTTGTGATTCCGGAGATCGCTTTGGTGTGGAACTTATGGGAGGAGCATCATCTTGGGGTAGGGAGCAATCTAGGGCAATAGTGGGTCTGTAAGTAGGTTTGCTTATAGGCACAGGCATCTTTTGCGGAATGGGGGAGGGTGGAGGATGGGCAGTTCAGGTTTTTTTCTAATTAAACGTTCTTTTAATGTGTTCGCAAAAGCCCAATCCGCAAAGTGCCTTATACATACTCTCGCATTATTGCGAAGGTACGCGATACCTTGTTGTAACAATCTTTCACAATTTAGCAACTCTAGCCATTTCTTTAACCTAATCAAAATAAACAAAGATTAGAACATGATTCAAGAAAACAAAATAAATATAAAAACAAGCTTACTCAAATACACAAAAAAATGAAATTTACGTAAATAACAGAGAACATCGATGGAACAAGATCCTAAGCACTTGCAGGATTATTAGCAAGAGAGAAGTGCACATAGAGTCATTCCACGTCAGTTCACCCAGAAAAAGTTCAAAATGTAACCCACTGACTCGGATTTCCATGAAATTTCCTACAAAGCTTCTTTTAAGTGAAAAAATGACTCCCTTAAAATTTTAGGTTCATATCTTGAGTAGTTTTTTTTTATCAGCCCTTTCAAATTTGTCGTTTATAGCTTAAAAGTACAGTTGTGACGCAATTTTACTAAATATGTTTTTTCCTTATTTAATTCCTCTACACGTTATTTATAACAATATAGAACTAAAATTTTCACTATTCATAGGAAACTTCTTGTAGAATCCAAATTTATCATCAAATTGAAAGTCAAATAATTAGGAATGTGTCTCTTGACCTTTTGAAGTAGAAAAAGTACTAAAAAATTTGGAACTAATATGCTTTTAGAATTAAAACTATATCTTCTATAGTAGTCAAGCTACAGCATTCTGGTTTGCACTATTGGAAAGGTGAGAAAATTTCCTTTAAGAATATGGAAAAAAATCAGTGGGGTTTTGGGTTGAGCAGAAAATAAATACTGTGAAAAAATATAATGAGTTACGCAATCAGCTTTAAATAGGTAACAATAGGGATTAAAACAAAAGTAATAAAAGCAGGTATAAAATGTAGACAATATTTAACTTTTAATTAATTTGCATATTCTATAATTCAACAGTTTTAAAATTTAACATTAGGAGGGGTTTTGAGTTGAGCAAAAAATAAATACTGTGAAAAAATATAGCTTCATTCTATGGCATGGATGTGATTTGCATTAGATTTTACTCATTACAATGTAAGTATGTAGAATACTATTACTACTTCAGAATTTACATACCAGATGGCGTCATGTGGCACCTATGGGCATAAATAAGATACAATAAACAGTAAACCACATGGCTACCAATTTTGAATGAGTTAACAATAAGTGCATTGGGTCTTTTTTGAAATTACATATTAAAAATGTGATTTATTTAGTAAATGAATTGTGAATTTTAAAATTTATTGTGTCAAACCCAGTTAGACACTGATGATTATAATTATTTAATTATTAGTATTATTTCAGAATACCAGTTAAGTGTTAAGCCTAAACTGTTAAAATGGCTTATAAATGTTGTATTGGTGACTTTCTTAAAGATGAGTGTCACATAACATCCTACACTGCAGCTAAAGAAATATACAATATTAGTGTATTAACTCCAAATGAAAAAGAATTGCTTCTGTGGAGAACTGGTGCCCCTGACTCTTCTCAAAGTATATGCTCCCATCACAAAGAAGTGTTTTTGATACGATATGAAAAATATCAGAATATGTCTTGCTGTGATCCACTTCAGTATCACAAGAAGAAAATTACAAGGGATGTTCGGATTGTATCTCTTGATTTTGCAAAAAAAATTAAACTATTTAAGTCATCACAATTTACAGTAACACCAGGTCAAAGGTTATGCTCAACTTGTCGCAAAAAAATGCAAGCATTAATTGACAACAATTCTCGCAGTGATTCCCAAACTGCAGATACAAGTGATATATGTAGCATCGAAGAACCCCTGGATTCTATTAAAAATTTGGCATCAAAAGAAGAAGAGCGGCAACAACTTGACAAAAGTTTAACGGAATTGGGAATGTCTCCTCGTAAAATGCATTCTCTACCATCCCACAGTCGAAAAGTTTATGCAAAACGTAAAATCAAAAAAATTAAATCCTGTGTCAAAGCTAAAGTATCGCGAGTACTACTTGATGATAAAGAGGTTTTATTACACGATTCAAGTGACACAGGTGATGATACTAAAGAGAGAGAAGTCATAAACCAAAAAGCAAAGGATTTAGATGTGCTTGTGGATCTTATGAAGGCAAAATTGCCAACTGTTAATCGAAGAAAAAAAATTCAAATATTAACAATGGCTCCAAATTCATGGTCACGAGAATACATTAAAAATACCTTTAATGTTTCTGAATACATGGTGAGAGAAGCTAGAAATCTTAGCAAACAAAAAGGAATATGTGAATTACCAGAGCCTCGAAAAGGAAAGAAACTATCTGAACACACATTAGAGTTAGTGTATAAATTTTACCATGATGATGAATATTCACGCATAATGCCAGGAAAAAGTGACTGTGTGAGTATTAGAAAAAATGTTTATGAACAAAAACGTCTCATATTGTGCAATTTGAATGAATTATTTGCTGCACTGAAAGAAACTTATCCTGGCATTAAAATTGGTTTTTCCAAATTTTGTTCACTTCGTCCAAAGTGGTGCGTGGTTGCTGGATCTTCAGGAACACATGCTGTTTGTGTATGCAGCATCCATCAAAATGTGGAGCTTTTAGTTCAATCCATGAATATTGATGAATCAGTACACGAATTAGTAGATTTAATGCTATGCAACAGATTAAATAGAAGTTGTTGTTTTGGGCAGTGTGAAGAGTGTCCAGGAGACAATGGCATAAAAGAGCATGTACAAAAACATTTTCAAGATGAAGATGAAGATATTGAATTTTGCCAATGGCAAACTACTGATCGAGCGCAACTCATTACTATGCGTTTACCAGTTGATGAATTTATAGAACTGTTCATGGAAAAACTTCATAAATTGATACCTCATTCTTACATATCTACAGCTCAATCAAAGTACTTAAAAGACAGGAAAGAACATTTGCCACTTGATACAGCCCTTGTGCTGATGGATTTTGCCGAGAATTATACTTTCATTATGCAGGATGAAATTCAAAGCCATCACTGGTCTCATTCATCAGCAACTTTACATCCAGTGGTGATATACTATAAACAAGACGATCTTTGTGAACTTTCAGTTTGCTTCATATCAGATGATTTAGACCATGATGTGCCACTGGTACATCAAATTCAAAAAATAATTGTTGATATTATAAAAGAACGATGCACTAATGTTACAAAAATCGAATATTTCTCTGATGGCTGTGCAGCACAATACAAGAACTGTAAAAACATGATAAACCTATGTTATCATAAAATTGATTTCGATCTTGCTGCTACTTGGTCATTTTTTGCCACAAGCCATGGTAAATCTCCTTGCGATGGAATAGGTGGAACAGTAAAACGTATAACTACAAAAGCTAGTCTTCAAAGGCCATACAACAATCAAATTTTGTCACCAGAACAAATGTATAAGTTTTGTTCTGAACATTCTTCAAAAATTACATTCAATTTCATAAGTAAAGCTGAAATGATAGCTGTGCGTCAAAAACTTAGAGACCGCTTTGAACATGCAAAGACTATCACCGGAACAAGAAGCTTCCATTTTTTTTCTCCATTATCAACAACATCAATCTATACAAAGAGAATAAGTGCAGATGATGCTATTGCTCTAACATTCCATTTTGATTCTGCACAATATGTTATAGCTGATAAACTAAAAATCAAGTGTTTCGTTTGCTGTAACTATGACTTTAAATGGTATATTGGACAGATCGAGGAAATTGATAAAATCGAAGGAGATGTCAGAATTAAATTCATGCACCCTAACGGTCCATCAAGATCATTTCACTGGCCCACCAGAGTTGACGAATGTTGGGTGCCTTTTCCACATGTGCTATGCGTTATAGATATCCCAACAACACAATCTGGACGACAATATCAATTAGCACCAAAATGTCAAGAACAGATTGCGCAATTTTGGCTAAACTACAACAATGAAGCCTAAATCATTTCAAGTGTTTTTAAGATTGAAAATGTTCACTGTGCTAAACCATGTTAAATTTTAAAACTGTTGAATTATAGAATATGCAAATTAATTAAAAGTAAATATTGTCTACATTTTATACCAGCTTTTATTACTTTTGTTTTAACCCTTATTGTTACCTTTTTAAAGCGGATTGCGTGACTGATTATATGTTTTCACAGCGTTTATTTTCTGCTCAACCCAAAACCCCACTGATTTTTTTCCATATTCTTAAAGGAAATTTTCTCATCTTTACAATGGTGCAAACCAGAATGCTGTAGATTGACTACTATAGAAGATATAGTTTTAATTCTAAAAGCATATTAGTTCCAAATTTTTTAGTACTTTTTCTACTTTAAAAGGTCAAGAGACACATTTCTAATTATTTGACTTTCAATTTGATGATAAATTTGGATTCTACAAGGTATTTCCTATGAATAGTGAAAATTTTAGTTCTATATTGTTATAAATAACTTGTAAAGGAACTAAATAAGGAAACAACGTAGTTAGTAAAATTGCGTCACGACTGTATTTTTAAGCTATAAACGACAAATTTGAATGGGCTGATAAAAAAAAACTACTCAAGATATGAACCTAAAATTTTAAGGGAGTCATTTTTTCACATAAGAGAAGCTTTGTTGCAAATTTCATGGAAATCCGAGTCGGTGGGTTACATGGCCTGGGTGAACTGACGTGGAATGACTCCATAGTGGTTGCAAGTAAATAGATGATTTGCATGGTATGGGTGTGTCGGCATATAACTGTAACACCCTCTCAACAGCTCTTTCGCATGGCGACTACAATTTAGCGCCAAGCAAAAAAGTCGCCAATGGGGTATTAGCAGTGCTTACCATTAAGCTCTATCCAGACTGAAAACCTGCTTCTGTTCCCAATTGGATATAACAAAAGTCACAACACCAAATAAAATTGTGAAATGCCATGGCTTTTCAGTGAAGAGACCACTAGGACTTCATAAAATGGAGACCAGAAATTACATATTGAGTAATGGAAAGTAAAAACCATATAATTTAAAACATAAAAAAAATTTAAAAGCATGAACGTAAAAAAATAGTATAAATTCTTAACTTATCAGAAAAGGAATTCTTTTTCGTGTGCTGTTACGATACAAGACATACTTTTTCATTCAGTTATTCTACAAATAACTTTGATTTGACATTTAAAAATCTTATTACACAGAACAGTGAATAAATGTTAACAAGGATCTCCAGCACAAGAGAATTTGTTGGACCACAACAAATTATCGAAGCCATCACTCATGTAGTTTCAGATCATGACAGTAATATCACATACGGATAGGTTACAAGCACTGAAACTGCTGTTTTACACAACATAATGTTGATGTGTTCTTTTAAAAAAATTAGCGAAACTAAGCTACAAGTTGGTTGGTTGTTTTCAGATTATCTGGCGACCTCAGCAACACGAGGGCTATAATGAGCCGAAACATTTGTCATTTGACAAGCCAACATACATTTACAAACACCCATGCCTTACACAGGACTCGAACCCGCAACCTGGCGGTCTAGAAGCTAGTATGCTAACCACTATACCGTTTGGTCGGCTTAAGCTACAAGTAATCATATCGCGGGCCTCACTGATTTCTTCAAAGATTCAGATTTTTTTTAAAAGTACGTTAGTGTGAGCTATATAATGCAACTTATTATTATTCTATCCTTATTCTTAGCACAATGACAGAAAAGAATCATACAGATACCCTATAAATTTAAGAAATAAATATATGTTATGAAATATATCCCACCACATTAATTATTTTTACTAAATTCTATATTAAGATGACAAATTAAACTATTCCTTTTTACCAACAATTCTCAACCCCTCCCATTCTCAATTGCAAAAAAATATATTACATAGGGAGGGCTTGAAATCTTTTTACGTGGAGTCCCAATCAACATTAAAAAACGTCACTGCCGTTTCTGAGCATGCCGAAGCAAATAATCTAAATTATAAAAATATTTTTTTATAATCAGCACAACGCATCACTTCATGTTTAATAGAAAAAATTAATTACCAGACTGATACTAAAGAAAAAGTACATATATGGCTTTACAAAATTTCAACACAGAACACAGGGTAACAATGGAAAGCATGATGCTTCCGAATATTTTTTCTGGTTTCAATTAAAAAAATTCCACTAACCTTTCCTCATCCTTTGGAACATAAAAAAGTTTTTCAGTTGTAGATCCGCAGGCAATACACTTGGTTCGAAACACTGGTTTTTAAGAAACTAGCCATTGTTAAAAAAAATTAGTGAAACACACAGAGGCAAATATTGCGCAAGACATCTTCCTAAAATATGAAATAGCAAAAAAACAAGCCGTGACGTCATGTCTGACGCTCAGTTAGTTCCTCTGTTGGTCATAGGAGGCGCTGCATTCGCGTCACAAAATCCCGATCTGTCACCTCTGTATGCGTAAGCTATATACTCTGTGTGGTTAGGGAAGACATCTATTCTACCCCTCTTCTGGTCATTGACTTCCTTCTTGTCAACGGATTCATGGACCTGGTCTGACGAAGTCAGACCAGGCGTGAGATAAGCAACAACAACAACAGGATTTTACCCTTTTATCATTCTATACTATACCATTATTATTTTATTGCCCAAATTATTATTTTTGTAACTAATAAAACAGTAAGGTTTTTCTTTATTTTTAAAATACACTGATGTTTTATAATTTATACTTGTTCTTATAATACAATAAAATGATGATTAACTAAACACTAATAACTGACAATAACTAAATGATGACAACCGTAAACATTGAATTGAAAGGTAAACAAACGGCGGAAGAATACAAACTTCATTCCTATGCGAATTAAATAAAAATAAAACACAAATATTAAGTGTATGAAGACCCAAATTAATATTTTTAATTGTATAAAATGAAATAAAAAGTAGGAAATTATTATAAAAAAACAGTTTGTTAAATTTTTAACTGAAATTTGACTGCGTCATCTAGTAGCGGTTTTACTAATGGCTGTAAACAGAAACCAAAATATAGTCCTCTATAAAATTGCTTTTTTCTAAATAATGTGCACATTTAAGTGCGGGAACATTGATATTTCAGATGAAATTAGATAAGTACAATAGTTTAATAAAAAAATTATGTAGTGACAAAACATGGCAAACGGAACTGAACGATATTGGTGTTCGTCCCACGGACTACCAGCAGAAATGCTTTTTTTTTTCCTTAAAAAATGTTTTCCATCATGTGCGAGTGCAGGGCTGGGAAAAACCCATGTTTTTTTAAAAAACATCAAACAAATAAACCGGGTTTTTTTTCTGGCTTAAACAAGGTTTTTTTTTTGGTTTAAACTGGGTCTTTTAAAAAAATCCTTTCTAATTATTTGGATACATATTTATGAATAAAATTTGACTTTAACAAGAATAATAAATGCTCAAATAGCTATTGATATTCCTTCTGAAAATATTTTAAACTACATAAATAAACAATTGCAGCTACTTATGAGGACATTCAAATCATAATTTTTATGTTCTATGGAGAGGTACTACGTAATACTTGGAAATATGCTCTTGGATTCATCAGTAATGGTGATTAATTATTCAAAATATTTTTAAGATTTAGAAATAAGTTGTTAACACAAAATATTTTTAGGAACATATTTAAATTGCATACTATAATTTAAGTTTAATAATTTTTAATATTATGGTCACCGTAATGAATAAATCATAATTCATGACAAGTTTAATCAAGTATAAGTAAATAAAAAAACCAAAATAAATGTGAAAAAGAAAAACGCTTGTCATTATTAGAAAATAAGTGTTGTTCCTCTCTTTTCGAATTCATCGAATACGGGCACTTAATCAGATGAAACGGTCGTTTCTCCGCCAACCTTAAGGCCTTATTATACAGAGCCACTCGAGTGGCTAACGCGCGCGTTCGCGTTAGGGACTTATTATACAGAGCCACTCGAGTGGCCAACGCGCGCGTTAGCTTCTAACGCGCACGCATGCCACTCTTCGCGGACCATTATATCCTATGGAGCTTATTATACTGAAATACAGCAGTGGCTAGTGGTCGCGTCTGTGGCATGAGCTGACCACTGCAGTCACCTACCCTCGCTACTTGAGGCGTGCGTGCGCGACTGTGGTAGAGGACTATTGTTTGTTTTGAAGCTTATTAAGTTTGTTTACAGACTTGCCTTGACCCAGTTATCTAGTCAGGCCATGATCATCGACAAAGACCACAAGATCTGGCCCTTGGGCCCAATATATGAGGAGGCCACGAAATTAGATGTAAACCTCTAACTTTTGTTTCACAGAAGTTATGTGAATATATTTATAATCTGTATAAAAGAATTTTTTATATAAAAATCATTTTGAATAATCACTTGAACCGTCTTTAGTATCCCAGAGTGTATTTAATCAAATAAATTAAACCATCATTTAAAATCTTAAATAATACAACCCATAAAAATAGAGTTTTAAAAAAATCCGATATGCTTTATGAATTTTGGTATTCATTAACACAGGGACGATATCAAAAACATTGTATCAGCAAAATGAGTGGCAAACTACGTTTCAATTTTTTTTTATTATAAATGGACGTGAATTTGTGCTCTCACATAGAAATATAATTTATTTATACTGATTAAAGTAAAATTATTATTTATTTATTAAAAAAAATATAATTTACCAACAAGAAAGAGTTTCAATAATGAACGATTCAATGTTATTTTAATGCGATTGGATGACTCCAAGTTGGTTAATTAGTATTCCGTAAAAGCGACATTTGAGTGACAGTAACAACCCCAAAATTTGACAGAATGCATTGTCATCGACATCGAACCTATCTGCCAAGTTTAAACCTCATTGGATGGGGAAAAGAGGATGATTAGGCAGCCGCAAATTCCGCTTTCATTGACAAACAAACTAACACACAAAGTCGAAGTTAATATAAAGGATTTAAAAACAAGACTTCTTGAAAGATAGAGAAAAAAAATTTAAAGAAAGTCTTGACGAATTTATTGTGAGATGAGCTTTTCGAACTCTTCGAATATTCACTCTGAAATTGTGAATAATGCTGCAGATATTGTTGTCATGGATATTACTATACATTGTGATAGTGAAATGCAATGCTATATATAACAAAGTTTTTCCTCTTTTGATCTATAAATTTTATTGTTTGAAATTTGTTTCTTTATTTGTGATAAAAAAAACTTTAGAATACAATATTAACCTTACTTTACCAACTTTTTTTATTTTTGTCTTTTTTGTGTATTTCGACTTTTTGTCAAGTAAATTTCCAACAAATCTCGCTTTTGACAAAGAGGTCACTGAAAGTGTCCCTGTCTTGGGTCCCAACTTGTCATGGTCAGGCCCTGTGTCAAGTGTTCCTTGAACATCTATTATTTTAATATCTATAGTTCAAACGATTGTTCATCTGAACAATTGAGTGAAAAATCGATAGTATTGAAAAAGGGCAAACTATCGATTGTTTCATGGTAAATAAGACAATCGATTGTCGAAATTTAGTAAGAAACAATTGTATGCCACGATTATTTTTCTCTTGGCAATATTATTGGGCTGTATAGGTGTTCAGGATATAAATTGAAATGTTGCATTACGTTGTAGAAAAAAGCTTTTATAGAGGCTATATTGTTTTTATATAATATTGCATGTATTTGCACTTGCGTATTGCACATTTGTATAACATGATGTATTGCAAATAGGTAATACCTGGATGTAATGCAAATAGGTAATACCAGTATGTATTGCAAATAGGTTTTGCATATGTGCATAGCATATAAGTATTGCACATGTGCAGGACCGACGCTAGCGGGGTGGGGTGGGGGAAGCGTCTAGGTCTTTAAGTTTTAGAAGGTTGAATAGTCGAAATTTTATTGCATTCTTTTTTATTCCGATTCAGAAGGAAACCGAATTGAATGAAAAAATTAAAAATGGGGCATAAAAAAATCTGTAGAACAACTGTATTGAAAATATTGGAAGGCTGTTCAAACTGGGTTTGACGAATCGGAAATTCTATACTAGAAGTCTGCAGTTCATCAATGTAGGGGGAGAGAAAGAGTCTTCACCTACACTTTCCCTCTACCTACTTTGATGGCCTGCGAACATAATTATAACCATAGATAACTTCAAGATAATTGAAATCGTCAAATAGTATTAAAAAATCCAGTTTGAAAGCAAGTCGGTGACAGCTGATAAATGAAATTAAATATAAAAATGCATGGCACATTGATAGCATATTTTTGTTTGAAGGAAACAGAAAATCATTCGGTACCACATATTTTTATGTTATGGGATCAACTTCTGCTTCTGCTTGAGTCAGAAATATATCATTGTGACTTTTTGTTTTAATATGGAATGATGAGTTTTTAAAACAGGCGAATTATCAAGTATAATTTTTCAGGTTTGTGCGTCACACATACCATGTTTTCGAATAATCATGTTCCATTTTTATTAAACGTGCAAATGACTAACTGAAGTTTAGTTTCGTAATAAAAAGCAAATTTATTTTTGTTTAGTATAAGCTATTTGAGGAAAAATGCAACAAGTTGAGGAAAAATGTTTTACATTTAATATTGACATAATAAAAGTGGAATGTAATGCGAAAATAAAAAGATAATTAAAATAACATAAGGCATAGTAAGCAATTTGCAGGGAAAGGAAGGGGGAGGGGAAAAACCGTATTCATGGGCGTCCCAAGGAGGTACAAAAGAGTGCCCCCCCCCCCCTGGTTTTCAAAATTGTAAAATGATGTGGAGAAAAGTGGTACGATTAACTGGAAATAAAAGAATGCTATAGGTTTTTAAATATTCAACGGAACGGAAATTTAATACAAAACAATTAATTAAAATTTCATTTAGACATCCAACTGAAAAATCAAATTTAAAGCAAAAAACTAGAGGTGTGGCACATCGTACAACTTTCAATTACACTATATTACTGATATGGATTTTGTGTCATTTACCTTTTTTATATTTTTATCATTCATTGAGAAAATATGGTCAGTTTGGTGATATTTTTTTGTTGCGATAATTCTTATACGCACCTTTAAAATAAAAAATAAAAAAAAAAATAAAAAAAAAAATTCGCCAAAATACCCATTCTGGCGATATTTATTTCTATAATTCTTATGTAATCCTTTCTTATAAGTGAAACTGCGGAGAGGAGAAACAACAATCGCTGATGAGCTATGCTCAATTAAAGAGAATTTTATGTTGAAGGCATTCGTTTTTCAACTTTTGCGCCATTAAAGCATTTTTACGGAAATTTCGGATGTGGAAATGTTTAGAACACATTAAGAGGCATTACCACAGCGATTTTGAACAAAATCGTTAGAGCGGCTCCTTAGCAATCATTGAAGAACATGATTTTTTTCAATGGCAGCTACCTTATGCGCATGCTCGGTTTTGTCGCAAACCTTAATGGTAGGTCCTTGGACCATCACCAACTCTCACACCAAATTTGAACACCGTAAGCCAAATTGTCGAGAGTTTATGCTGACCTCGTACACACAGACAGACATTTTTTTCCAGATCACCTTTTTGAGATGAGGATGTTCCAAAACGTGGAGAAATACCCCTTCCCCCAAAAAAAAATTTAAAAAAAAAAATCGATTTTTTTAAATTTTTTTTTTTTTTAGAGAAACACTACACTTTTATTACCCTATGTATTACATATGGGTAATTGAAAGTGAAAAATAAAAAAATAACCACCTTGCATTCCCTTTAGTGGTCATTTACAATTCCGTGAAAATAATTCAGCCGGCACTCATGGCAACGTGTCGCTAATGCTTGTATGTTGTGCAGTTCCAATAAGTGTTTCTATTACATAAATAGTGTGGTGTGGTGATCAATTTCCATGAATTTTCTACAAAATTTATAAATTTTGTTTAGTTTCAAATCAGTGTATATTAATTATATAAGATTGACAAAAGTCTCTCGTAAGTTTTTTTTAAATTAATTTACTCAACTGCTAAGTACACCAATACTCTTAGAAAAAAATAACTGACAATATTAACTTATTATTCCAACTAATGGACAACTTTGACGCGTTACAGTTACAGTAAGTAATGTGCTTGTAGTAAGTCAAGTAACGTCTAAAAAACTATAACATACAAATTAAAATCATTTGCACAGAAAAAAACGTGTTGTCGCCTTCTCTTAAATCGTCATGCAGAGTATGAAATAAACCTTTTGAAGGCCTTCTTGATAAGAAGGGACGCACTCCTAAAGCTCTATTCTTTCTTCGTTTCTTAATAAGATAAGCATGCACAATTCATCATCCTCACTTGACGAAAATATTTTGAATACAGAAAGGGGAACGAAATCATAACAAACACGGACGCTAGGCCTGGCCACTGCAAACGCGTGGAGGCGCCACTGCAGTCGCTAGCCCGGGCGTCTAACGCGAACGCGCGTGGCCTAGCTTCCGTGTTTGTTATGATTTCGTTCCCCTTTCTGTATTCAAAATATTTTCGTCAAGTGAGGATGATGAATTGTGCATGCTTATCTTATTAAGAAACGAAGAAAGAATAGAACTTTAGGAGTGCGTCCCTTCTTATCAAGAAGGCCCTCAAAAGGTTTATTTCATACTCTGCATGACGATTTAAGAGAAGGCGACAAAAAGTTTTTTTTCTGTGTAAATAATTTTAATTTGTATGTTATAATTTTTTTAGATGCTAATTGACTTACTACAAGCACATTACTTACTGTAACTGTAACGCATCAAAATTGTCCATTAGTTGGAATAATAAGTTAATATTGTCAGTTATTTTTTTCTAAGAGTATTGGTGTACTTAGCAGTTGAGTAAATTAATTAAAAAAACTTACGACAGTCTTTTGTCAAACTTATATAATTAATATACACTGATTTGAAATTAAACGAAATTTATCCATTTTGTAGAGAATTTATGGAAATTGATCACCACACCACACTATTTATGTAGTAGAAGCACTTATTGGAACTGCACAACATACATGCATTAACGACACGGTTGAATTATTTTCACGGGATTGTAAATGACATCTAAAGGGGATGCAAGGTGGTTATTTTTTTATTTTTTACTTTTAATTACCCATATGTAATACATAGGGTAATAAAAGTGTAGTGTTCGCAAAAAAAAAAATATCGAATTTTTTTTTCATATTTCTTCATGTTTTGGAACATCCTGATCTCAAAAAAGTGACCTGGAAAAAATGTCTGTCTGTGTGTACGTAGTCAGCATAAATTCTCGATAAACTGGCTTACGGTGTTCAAATTTGGTGTGAGGGTTGGTGATGGTCCAAGGACCTACAATTAAGGTTTTCGACAAAATCGCGCATGCGCATAAGGTTGCTGCCATTGAAAAATATCATGTTTTACAATGATTGCTAAAGAGCCGCTCTAACGATTTTATTCAAAATCGCTGTGGTAATGCCTCTTAATGTGTTCTAAACCACATCCGAAATTTCATTAAAAATGCTTTAATGGCGAAAAAAGTTGAAAAACGAATGCCTTTAACATAAAATTCTCTTTCCTTGAGCATAGCTCATCGATGATCGTTGTTTCTCCTCTCCGCAGTTTTACTTATAAGAAAGGATAACATAAGAATTTTAGAAATAAATATCGCCAGAATGGGTATTTTGGCTAATTTTTTTTTTTTTTTTTTTTTTTTTTTTTTTTTTTTTTTAAAGATGCTTATAAGAATTATCGCAAACAAAAAATATCACCAAACTGGCCATATTTTCTCAATGAATGATAAAAATATAAAAACGGTAAATGACACAAATCCACATCAATAATATAGTGTAATTGAAAGTTGTACGATGTGCCACACCCCTAGTTTTTTGCTTTAACTTTGATTTTTCAGTTGGATGTCTAAATAAAAATTTAATTGTTTTGTATTAAATTTCTGTTCCGTTGAATATTTTAAAACCTGTAGCATACTTTTATTTTCAGTTAATCGTACCACTTTTCTCCACATCATTTTAAAATTTCGAAAACCAGGGGGGGGGGGGGCACTCTTTTGTACCTCCTTGGCGACACCCATGAATACGGTTTTTCCCCTCCCCCTTCTTTTCCCTGCAAATTGCTTATTATGACTTATATTATTTTAATTATATTTTTATTTTCGCATTACATTCCCCTTTTAGTATGTCAATGTTAAATGTAAAACATTTTTTCCTCAACTTGTTGCATTTTTCCTCAAATAGCTTATACTAAACAAAAATAAATTTGCTTTTTATTACGAAACTAAACTTCAGTTAGTCATTTGCACGTTTAGTAAAAATGGAACATGATTATTCGAAAACGTGGTATGTGTGACACACAAACGTTAAAAATTATACTTGATAATTCACCTGTTTTAAAAACTCATAATTCCATATTAAAACAAAAAGTCACAATGTTATATTTCTGACTCAAGCAGAAGCATAAGTTGATCCCACAAAATAAAAATATGTGGTACCAAATGATTTTCTGTTTCCTTCAAACAAAAATATGCTATCAATGTGCCATGCATTTTTATATTTAATTTCATTTATCAGCTGTCACCGACTTGCTTTCAAACTGGATTTTTTAATACTATTTGACGATTTCAATTATCTTGAAGTTATCTATGGTTATAATTATGTTCGCAGGCCATCAAAGTAGGTAGAGGGAAAGTGTAGGTGAAGACTCTTTCTCTCCCCCTACATTGATGAACTGCAGACTTCTAGTATAGAATTTCCGATTCGTCAAACCCAGTTTGAACAGCCTTCCAATATTTTCAATACAGTTGTTCTACAGATTTTTTTATGCCCCATTTTTAATTTTTTCATTCAATTCGGTTTCCTTCTGAATCGGAATAAAAAAGAATGCAATAAAATTTCGACTATTCAACCTTCTAAAACTTAAAGACCTAGACGCTTCCCCCACCCCACCCCGCTAGCGTCGGTCCTGCACATGTGCAATACTTATATGCTATGCACATATGCAAAACCTATTTGCAATACATACTGGTATTACCTATTTGCATTACATCCAGGTATTACCTATTTGCAATACATCATGTTATACAAATGTGCAATACGCAAGTGCAAATACATGCAATATTATATAAAAACAATATAGCCTCTATAAAAGCTTTTTTCTACAACGTAATGCAACATTTCAATTTATATCCTGAACACCTATACAGCCCAATAATATTGCCAAGAGAAAAATAATCGTGGCATACAATTGTTTCTTACTAAATTTCGACAATCGATTGTCTTATTTACCATGAAACAATCGATAGTTTGCCCTTTTTCAATACTATCGATTTTTCACTCAATTGTTCAGATGAACAATCGTTTGAACTATAGATATTAAAATAATAGATGTTCAAGGAACACTTGACACAGGGCCTGACCATGACAAGTTGGGACCCAAGACAGGGACACTTTCAGGGGCCTCTTTGTCAAAAGCGAGATTTGTTGGAAATTTACTTGACAAAAAGTCAAAATACACAAAAAAGACAAAAATAGAAAAAGTTGGTAAAGTAAGGTTAATATTGTATTCTAAAGTTTTTTTTTATCACAAATAAAGAAACAAATTTCAAACAATAAAATTTATAGATCAAAAGAGGAAAAACTTTGTTATATATAGCATTGCATTTCACTATCACAATGTATAGTAATATCCATGACAACAATATCTGCAGCATTATTCACAATTTCAGAGTGAATATTCGAAGAGTTCGAAAAGCTGATCTTACAATAAATTCGTCAAGACTTTCTTTAAATTTTTTTTCTCTACCTTTCAAGAAGTCTTGTTTTTAAATTCTTTATATTAACTTCGACTTTGTGTGTTAGTTTGTTTGTCAATGAAAGAGGCTTTGCTTTGATGTAGTGTTGTACAAGGTGCCTGATGCCTAGGAGGGCGAATACCTTTTCATCTAAAATATGCCACAAGGCAGTGAATTATGTCAGGTCTCACATGAAAAAGAATAGTAAGGTGGAAAAAAGGGGGGGGGGGGGTGGAAGCAACAGATGTTGGCTACCAGGAACAAATAAGAAAGCTTAGCGAAAATCTGATTTTGGCATATAATAAACAATACAGAATAAATATAAAGGGTACGAGGACTGACAAACAATGTTTTTTTTTTTTTTTTAACAAAGAAGAAAAATAAAAAAGTTAAATTAACTAACTTAGAACACGAAAAATCCCCAAAAGGGATGTACATATTTAATCAGTTTAACTTGAAAAAATGAAACAAAGCTAGGTATGTAGCGTTTCTTTTGAATTGCTATAAAATAGAAAGATAATAGAAGAAATAAATAAAATGTAGATAATAAAATAAATAAAAGATACTAAAATAAATAAAAGATACACCTCCACCCGTTTCCCTTTCCCTTCAAGAGGGAACCTTCCGCGGGTTGCTGGAGGGCTTTGGCTCCTAAAATGGGGGTATAAACTGAACACTTCAGTCTCCATCCGTTTCCCCCACTGTGTGGCTTTCACGGATTATTGAAGACTGGGGGGTAAGTGGACAGAACTAATCTGAGCAGGTTGGTAATGATGTAAATTAATTATATGCATTAGTCAAAATGGCATCAGATAATGAGAAAGCTGCAAATGGTCTGCTTCTAGCATCTTCGTGTAATATCTCATAGGCAAAGATGCTCTTGTAGTTACTGTCTTCAGAGATAGCATTTTTGAAGAATGCAATATTTGTTTTTGCAATGAACTCAGAAATTTTTTCAATTCCTAAGTCTCTGTGTGTGAGGTCATTACGTATATATCTTGTTGCATTGACAATTTCTCTAAGAATTTTATTTTGGCAAGTTTGTAACTTTTTAATTTCTTTATCGGATGCTGTAGTAAGTGCAGGAGCAGCATAGGTGAGAATAGGTCTGATGTTGCTAGTGTAAATAAGTTTCTTAAGCTTTAGATTGAGTTTGGAGTGCCTTCCTATAAGAGGGCGAAGTCTAGCCATAACCATGTTTGATTTTTGTATGACATTGTTGCAATGGTCCATCCAGTTAAGTTTAGAATTAAGGGTGAGTCCAAGATATTTAGATTTAGTCACAATGGGCACTTTTTCACCAAATAGATGGACTTCACTGGTGATGGGGGCTCTGACCTTTTTACCTCCCATTACAAGTATGTTTGATTTTGAGGCATTTATGCTGACTTTCCATTTCTCACACCATTCTTCAATTAATGAAAGCGGAATTTGCGGCTGTCTAATCAACCAACCCCCTTACCATCATCCAATCAGGTTTAAACTTGGCAGATAGGTTCGATGTCGATGACAATGCATTCTATCAAATTTTGAGGTTGTTACTGTCACTCAAAGGTCGCTTTTACGGAATACTAATTAACCAACTTGGAGTCATCCAATCGCATTAAAATAACATTGAATCGTTCATTGATGAAACTCTTTCTTGTTGGTAAATTATTTTTTTTAATAAATAAATAATAAAATTAATTTAAGCAGTATAAATAAATTATATATCTATGTGAGAGCACAAATTTACGTCCTTTTTTAATAAAAAAAAATTGAAACGTAGTTTGCCACTCATTTTGCTAATACAAATGTTTTTGATATCGACGCTGTGTTAATGAATACAAAAATTGACAATGCATATCCGATTTTTTAAGAACTCTATTTTTTAGGGTTATATTATTTAAGATTTTAAATGAGGGTTTCATTTATTTGATTAAATACACTCTGGGATACTAAACACACTTCAAGATTCATACAAAATGATTTTTATTTTTATGTAAAAGTTCTTTTATACAGATATATTCACATAACTTTTGTGAAACAAAAGTTACAGGTTTACAGCTAATTTCGGGGGGCCCTAAAATATTGGGCCCAAGGGTCAGGTCTTGTTGGCTTAGTCGATAATCAGGGTCTGACTAGATAACTGGGTCAAGGCAAGTCTATAAACAATTTTAATAAGCTTCAAAACAAACAATAGTCCTCTACCACAGTCGCGCACGCACGCCACAAGTAGCGAGGGTAGGTGACTGCAGTGGACAGCTCATGCCACAGACGCGACCACTAGCCACTGCTGTGGTTCTGTATAATAAGCTCCATAGGATATAATGGTCCGCAACGTGCGCGTTAGAAGCTAACGCGCGCGTTCGCCACTCGAGTGGCTCTGTATAATAAGGCCCTTAAAAAGGCAGAAACGACAGTAAGTATTTATTATCTTCACAACTTCCAGCGAAAAAGCCGAAATTGACTATTTTCTAGCGTGCTTACGGAACTTCACATAATTATAAAAAAAATACCATAGATTCGTCTCGGTGATATCTTTTAAAGAAAAAAGAAATTGAGTACCTAGGATAAGAGACAACAAAGAAAAAAAAATATTGAAATTTATAAAACGAAAAAAAAAAAAAAAACGTGTTTAGCCCGATTTTGATGTAAAAATTTAGACAAACGTCCAGCCCTAACTAAGCCAAAGAACTTAAAACTAGAAGATGGCAAGCTTCGCCGATACGTAAGTCCTGCCATCTCGCGGATTTTCCAAGTTGGGAGCACAAAACTTTCGCCAAATTGCTCCGATTTCCAGACATGCGCAGAGCTTTATTCTTACCTTGGCGATCGTGCTTTTTAAACAAACAAATAAGAACATCAGATTTATTTCGTCGAATTCGTGGGAGATTTAAATAGCAAAACAAAAATGGAGGATTCTACTTTGCAAAGTAACATATTATTTATTCCAGATTGTTCAAATTATTCGCTTTTGTGCACAATAAATTTCGGTAATGTTCTGAAGATTATAAATTTTTGTTAGAGAATTTTAACCAAAGGACATTTTTTGCAGTGTAATAAAACTTGATGGTTTGTGTTCTTAATCATTTTTTTTTTATTTTTTTTGTTTCATTCCGTAGGCTAGTTTTGTGTTAAATATAGTTTTTTTTTTTCATTAACTTGTCTTTTTTTTACTTACTTTGACATCTCTTGAAAGTAAGGTTTATCACTTGTTAGTTGTATAAATGTACTCAATTATTATGTGTTTGTTATGATTTTTTGAAATTTGACGCCAATCTCAATTACCACTGCGGATTTTTATTTGATGAATTAATAAAGCTAAATGATTATCAACTGTTAGTAAATTTTTCTAAACTAATACATGCTAAATGATATTGGTTTTTGTAGTTGCAAGACATTTTTAAATTGCACTCAATAACTAGATATTTTTTAGTTTCCTAATGTACTGTTTCGAAGAATGCATGGAAACTTTATCTAAAACATTTTCTTCTAGAATATGTTTAACTAATTTTGTAATTAGTAATTTTGTTAATTCTTGATGTTCATATTTCTTACGAAAACTTACAACAAGTTCACCGATACTGGAATATGCCGTAAAAAAAACAAAATCTAATATTAGGATTCGTATTTCATTACAGGATGGAACTTTTGCTATTGTGGTTCAATATAATATTAATAGTGTTTAAAAAAGTATTAAATTATTTTAGTTAAAAATATAAGTTAAAATAAATTTGGTTGAGTGTGTGAATTTATAAAGTGAAAGTTTAATGAGCTAGGTAGATTTTTTTTTTTTTTTTTTTTTTTTTTTTTTTGGATAAAAGATTTCTGGGAAACCATAAAATTTAATCGCCAAGTGAAACCAAAAAGAGCGATAAGCTTGCCAATGTAGAAACCCTGCAATGACGTCATGTGCTCTCAACTATTTTACATTATCTCTATGGAAGCTTGCCATCTTTAACCCGAAGGGTTATTATAGTACCTTTGGTTAGGCAATTCCGTGGAAATTAAGCGGTTTTCGAATGGGAGATTTTTATTTCTTGTTTAACAATACGCAAAGCGCATTCAAGTTGTTTAAGTAAGTCCTTGTGATCAGATAGCCATTTTAAAACAATTAATAGTAAAAATTTTTGCATTAATTAATTTCTTATAAAATAAAAACAAGCTGTTGAGTAGGGGACAGGAAATTTAAACTTTTTACTTATCAGCTGAAATCTCTGCTGTACCAGTACAGTTAGATCAGTAAAATAAAAAATTATTTGAAGAATTGATTATTCAGTTAATGAGAAAAAAGTAAGAAAAAAAAAATCTGAAGGCTATTTCACTTCTAATTTATTTTTTTAAATTATGTTTCCACGTTGCGGTGGGGACATAGTGGCCATTTCGTATAAAGTATTCACAATTACAATTCGTACTTCGAAATGTTAGTTTTTCTTCAAAGATATTATTAGCTGCAATATTCTGAAAATTTGTTATCGATTTTTTATTTTTTTTTATCAAAAGTTGGTTCAGCTTAGTTTTGCATGACTTGTGATAGGCAGATCCAACTCCCGTATTTTTTTTTTTTTCAGGGAAAGCACAAACATTGCTCTTGTTTCCTTGCACTTTTTGCGAAGTAGAACTTCTTTTTTTTTTCAACTACTGAAACTTGTGCTGCAAAGAATCTATTCTTATTTGTAAAAATTTTAAGTTTAATTACAATAACACTTCCGAATGAGATTGCCTTATTGTAGATGTTATTTTGATGTAAATTCTAAGTTATATTATCTTTTTTTTTTCCCACATAAACATGGTGAATTTGACATCTTGATCTGTGAGTGTAAGTGGTGAATTATAATAAAGTCATTAATTTATATTTATCCAAAGGTTCACGTAATGAAGAGTGCGAAGCACAGATACATCGACTTTTGAGATGTTTCCGATACACAATAAAGAATTAATTCGCCTTGTGTAATAAAAAATAATATGTTTTGGATACTTGTATTGGCTTTATCATCTTGAATAATTACAATATCTTTTTCTCCAGAACACAGTCAACTAATGATCATCTGTCTTGAAAAAAATCAGTTAATAAATTATTTTTCAAAAACAATCATGAAATTGATATGGCATTAATAAACTTTGAATTTTTAAACGTTATTCAGTCTAATCTGTTAACTAGTGTTAAGAATTGTTTTGCAATATACGCCCGATAGATGGCGCTTTTGTGTAATCAGAATATAACTGTTTTGTATCATTCAGTAGAGTGTTAGATATGTACTAATAAAGACGTAACTAAGAAATTGGGAGTTGCGTTTTCCCTTGCATGGGAGGGATAGGTACATCGACTCTAAAAGATGGCAAAATATGGTGCAACGGCCGAAAAGTAATGGCCAATGTAAAAGGAACCACCGCAAGCTTTGATTGAGACAACGTTGAAAGTCTCCGGACATCGTGTGATGTATTTAAGGTATGGCATTTAATGAGGTAGGATGTTTATTGTTTTGGTTTTGTTGAGGTAAACTTTCGAATTAAGTTTTGTTTGAGAATTAGAAAATTGGAAGTTTCGTGTTGAGATTGTGTTGTGCTGGGTGTTGAGGTCTGGCATTTCGTGAGGTAGGATGTATATTGTTGGTTTTGTTGTGGTAAATTTTCGAATTTTGTTTTGCTTGAAAATTAGAAGTTTCATTTTGAGAATATGTAGTATGATTTTTGTTGATGATTATTATTGGATTTGATTTAATTGATAGTGTTGATTTAAGTTGTATCAAAAGTTAGTTTTGGTTTCTTGTTGGTATATGCATTCAATAATTGTGTGTTAATAGTTGGCAATTGTTGTATTTGTGATTAACTTGTTGGGGTTTTTGTTTTGATTTGTTTAAGTTGTAGTGTTATATAATTATCGTGGCATTGTTGAATTATATAAAAATGGCAACTTTACAGAGAGCAATCACCAAACGAACTGTTTTGAGATCTAGTACAACCAAACTAATCAACAAAATAGAAGAATTTATTTCTAATGAACTAGATGTAGAGGTGAAATTAAATTCTTTAAAAGATTATCATGAACAATTAACTGTAAAAGAAAATAATATTAAACAATTAAATTTAGAAATTGAACAACTCGTAGAACTCGATAAGTTAGAATCGGAAGTTATTACATCAGAAGAATATTCAGAAAAGATAATTATTTGGAAACAAAGAATAATTAATGCTATAGAAAAGTTAAGTAATAGTTTAAATGTTACAATGATTGATAACAATATTGCGAATGCCGAAGGCGGTTTTGAATTGGCTAGTAATATCCGTAGGGAAACAAAAACGGTTCAACTTCCAAAATTAGTAATAAAAACATTTTATGGAGATTCGGCTTATTACTTAGAATTTATAAATCAATTTGAAAGTGCTATACACCATAATGAAACTTTATCTAAGATAGATAAATTTAATTATTTGAAGTCTTATCTGGGTGGAGCTGCAGCCCATTGTATTAATGGATTTGCACTGACAGGAGAAAATTATGATGCTGCTTTGGCTTTGCTAAAAAATAGATTTGGTAATAAAAATGCATTAATTCAAGCTCACTTAAATCATCTGTTAAAAATTCAAGTTGTCCGTAACATAAATGATACGATTGGGTTAAGAAAATTGTTTGATCGTGCAGAAGTACAAATTAGAAATTTGGAGTCGTTGGGGGTGAAAACAGAAACATTTGGAAACTTGTTAAGTCCTATTTTGTTAGAGAGAATTCCCAGGGAACTAGTGTTAGAATTTAATAGAACATATTCCTATGAAACGTGGAATTTTAGGGATTTGATGGAATTTTTAGATAAGGAAATTCAGTCAAGGGAAAGGACACAAATATATAGTTATAAGTCTGGTAATTTTCAACATAGTAGTTACGAATATAAGGGTAGTCCTAGAAGGTTCGAAGGTAATAAACGGTTTGGAAATAAATTTAATGAACCGCAGTCTACCGCAAGTTTCGCTACTAACGTAAAAAACAATTGCGTCTTTTGTTATAGTCCAGACCATGAGTTTTGTGAAAGTCTTAATGTGTCGGAAAGAAAAAACAAAATTAAAATGGATAAGAAATGTTTTATATGTTTCGGGTTTCACATGGCTAGATTTTGCAAGGCTAAAATAGATCCTTGCAAACATTGTAATTCTAAGTTTCATCATTATTCATTATGTTATAAAAGTAATGATGTAGCTGCTAAGGAGTCAATTGAAGAGGAAACAAATGCAGTAACCCAATGTAATTCCTCAACTGGTAAGTCAAATAGTATTTTATTGCAAACGTGTAGTGTAATTGCTTGTTCGGGGGAAAGATCAAAATTAGTTAGAATTCTTCTCGACAATGGATCTGAAAGAACGTGGATAACACAAAGTTTAGCAGAAGCTCTAAAAGTTAAACCAATTCGTAAAGAAAGATTATCTATTTTCTCCTTTGGGAACATAAAGCCCGCAGAAAAACTACATTGCGTTGCGAAACTGAAATTGAGGAATAGGCATAACCCTGAGAAATCAATTGAAATAGAGGCATTAATTACAGATACTATAACAGCTGCTCCAATCTCGATTCCAAACGCAATAAGTCAAAACATCGTTAAAGAAAAGGAATGGATGTTGGCTGACGCCTGCAATTCATCAGATTTGAATGTGCAGTGTCTAATCGGTGGAGATATGTTTTGGAAAATCGTAAGTGCGGACGGAGTGGTTTCTCTAACTGAAACTTTGAGTTGCATTCCAACTTTATTTGGGTTTACACTTCAAGGAAAGCAAGATCGCAGTTTTAATGAGACTAGCGTTGGGATAGTATCAACAAACTTAAGTATTGGAAAAAGTATGGAAGTTTTGTGGGATATGGAAACCTTGGGTTTGAAAGACGACGAGGGTTTAAGTATAGCAGATAAAGAATTCATCACCGATTTTGAAAATGGGCTAAATTTCTTAAATGGAAAATATCAAACAAAACTATTGTGGAAATCTGCGCCAATTCATTTAATGAATAATTTTGGCTTGGCCAAAAGACAGTTTGATAATTTGATAGAAGGTTTTAAAAATAATAAATGGGTAGCTTCTGAATATAAGGAAATTATTAAAGAACAGTTTGATACGGGTATAATTGAAGAAGCTACTAGCGGTAGTGAAGGTTATTTTATGCCCCATAAACCTGTCGTAAGAGAAAATAAGACTACTACACGCGTTCGTTGTGTTTTTAATTGTAGTTCTAAAACGAAGGATAATTTGTCGTTAAATGATTGTTTAGAAACGGGTCCGAATTTAAATCCCAACATATTGAATGTTATTTTAAAGTTTAGGAAATTTGATATTGCTTTTAGTAGTGATATAGAAAAGGCATTCTTAATGATAGGTATCGCTGAGGAAGACAGAAAATTCTTAAAATTTTTATGGGTTTCCGATAAAGAAAATGAAAATTATAAAGTTATGCAAATGACTCGTTTACCATTCGGGTGTACGACATCGCCTTTTATTTTGAGTGCGACAATTAAGAAACACATTAAGCAATATGAGGAAATTAAACCTAAAGCTGTAGAAATGCTAAATTCTTCTCTTTATGTTGATGATTTGTACTTTGGAGGACAATCTGTCGAAGAGGCTTTTCAGTTGTCCATGGATGCAGTTTCTATTTTGAAAGATGGAGGTTTTAATTTGAGAAAATTTACAACTAATTCGGAGGAGTTAAACTCATTATGGTTAGAAAAGGGAATTGGTTCAGCGGATGATAACTCAAAACTTCAATCAAAGGTTTTGGGCTTGAATTGGAATCCGGAAAGGGATATTTTGTCGTTGGAGTTGGGTTCGTTGATAGAGGGTTTGAGTTGTGGAAGACCAACCAAACATTTTGCTGCAATGGTTTTTGATCCTGTCGGGTTTATAGCTCCATTTGTAATTAGGATTAAGTGTCTGTTACAACAAATTTGGCAAAGGGGTCTAGAATGGGATCAAGAATTACCGGATGATCTTGAAAAGAAGTGGAGTGATTGGTGTAGGGAGGTCCAGTGTTTGAGAAATCTGGGAATATCGAGGAGGTATTTTTCGAATTGTGTAAATACGGATAAATTGAAGGTTCAAGTGCATATATTTTGTGACGCGTCTCCTATAGCATATGGTGCAGTTTCGTATTTTAGGTTTCGGAATGATAGAGGTGAGTTGATTACGTCCTTCATCATGTCGAAAAGTAGGGTGTCGCCGTTAAAGAAATTATCACTTCCAAAGCTTGAGTTGATGGGAGCAGTGGTAGCGGCAAGAATGTGGAAGTTTTTAGTAGGGTTGTTTGAGAATTTATTAGAAGAGGTTTTCTTTTGGTCCGATTCGGAAATTTGTTTGCATTGGATTAAGGGTTCTGCTAGGGATTGGAAGCAATTTGTCTCAAACCGAGTGTTGGAAATTCAGGGTTCAACTGGTCCTGAAAATTGGGGACATTGTCCAGGACTAGAGAATCCGGCAGACAAACTGACACGTGGAATACCAGCAGCATCTCTTCTCATCGACAACATCTGGTTTTCTGGTCCACCATGGCTGAGGTGTTCTCCTGAACTTTGGCCTACTCAACACTCAACGACATTAAAAGAAGATCAACTGGAACGGAGATCCATCGTTACCACATGCGTTTCAACTATAGCACAAACTATAATTAATGTTGGTTCATTCAGCAATGTTAAACGACTGTTGCGAGTGACTGTTTGGTTGATGCGATTAATCTCTAAATTCAAAAAATGTCCTACTCAAATCGGTCCCATTACAGCAGATGAACTCCAAAAGGCAGAAGAGTTCTGGATAAAGACTAGTCAAAACAGTACATACGCTCTTGAAGTTGACAATCTCAAAAAGGGTAAACTGCTGCCAAAGGACTCTAGCCTATACAGTTTAGCCCCTTACTTGGATGAAAGGGATAATCTTTACGTCAAAGGACGTTTAAAAGAGAGTTCCTGTACTATAGAAGAAAAACATCCAATTCTTCTTCCATGTAAATCAACATTTAAAAGAACAAACGATGCACTAAAAAGTTTGACTGAAATCATTGTTGATCATGAATTAAAATACTTCATAACATCTGAAGGAATAACGTGGACATACATTGTAGAACTTGTGTCATGGTGGGGAGGCTTTTATGAACGATTAATGAAAACTATTAAGGAGCCTCTTAGAAAGATCCTCGGACGAGCACTGTTGACTTTTGAAGAAATGTGTACAGTGTTAACCGAAGTCGAAACAGTGGTAAACAATAGACCACTCACTTATGTGTCAAATGATGTAGCAGATCTACAGCCATTGACTCCAGCTCATTTCCTGTTCCCATCAATGGAGTTAAACGAATACCCGTTACATTTCGCTGAAATTCTGAGCAATGGACGTTCCACCAAGGAAAGTTTGGCTCGAAGGAAGTTGTACCAGACTACTCTGCTACGTCAATTTTGGAGAAGGTGGAAGGAAGAGTATCTTCTTCAGCTGAACAATGCCCACAAACTTTCAACTCCTACGCCTCACAAAGACTTAAAAAGGGGTGACGTCGTCTTAATAGCAGGAACCAACAAATCGAAGTTTCTGTGGACTCCTGGGAGAGTCGAAGAGATTATAATGAGTCGCGACGGACTTGTTCGTTCATGTATAGTTCAAACTGCTAAGGGACAGTACGAGAGACCTATACAACTATTATATCCTCTTGAACTTTAAATTCTCTATTGTAGTTATATATCCCTTATTAGTTTACCTTTAAACATGCTTAATCAATCTATTTTTATTTTCAGCATATTAATTATTTACATATTTTTGCTTTAACTTTAATTTTGAATATTGTTTGAATTGTATTTTGATTTTTTTGCTAAAATCAGGTGGGGAGTGTTAAGAATTGTTTTGCAATATACGCCCGATAGATGGCGCTTTTGTGTAATCAGAATATAACTGTTTTGTATCATTCAGTAGAGTGTTAGATATGTACTAATAAAGACGTAACTAAGAAATTGGGAGTTGCGTTTTCCCTTGCATGGGAGGGATAGGTACATCGACTCTAAAAGATGGCAAAAACTAGTTACTAAGTGCCCAAAATGTTTTGAAATTTCAAATATTATTCTTAACTTTTTTGCAGAGGAAAGACGGCTATATATTTTTACAGATGTTTTTTTTTTTTTTTTCTTTTCTTTTTACCTTTCGAAAGCACTAAAGTTATTGTCTAATTTCATAAGAACTTGAAGAGATTTCATATTTTAAAATTTTAATAAATTTTATTTAATAAAGTTTCAAACATTTCAAAACCAAAATTTACATATTTGCATAATTTTAGTTTTTCCTTATAAGACAAATGATTTGTTATGAATAAATCTTTTTAAATGAATTTTAACAACTAGAATAATCAAGCATTTATTATTTACAAGTTAGTGTTCGTCTACAAGTTACAAGTTATTTTTTCGTCTCATTCAGCAGGCTAGTTTTTATGTTAAATATAGTTTTTTTTTTTCATGAACTTTTCTTTTTGTATTACTTTGACATCGCTTGAAAGAATGTTTATCATTTGTTAGTTGCATAAATGCAAGCAATTATTATGTGTTTATTATGATTTTTTGAAATTTGACGCAAATCTCAATTACCATTGCGGTTTTTTATTTTATGAATTAATAAAGCTAGATGATTATTGTCAACTGTTAGTAAATTCTTCTAAACTAGTACATGCTAAATGATATTGGTTTTTGTAGCTGCAAGTCATTTTTAAATTCTTGCACTCAATAACTAGATATTTTTTAGTTTCCTAATGTACTGCTTCGAATGCATGGAAACTTTATCGAAAGGATTTTCTTCTAGAATGTGTTTCAATAATTTTGTAATTAGTAATTTTGTTAATTCTTGATGTTAATATTTATTACGAAAACTTACTAAAAGTTCACCAATATTGGAATATGCTGTAAAAACCCCAAATCTAATATTAGGATTCGTATTGCATTACAGGATGGAACTTGCTGTAGTGGTTCAATATAACATTAATATTGTTTAAAAAAGTATTCAATTATCTTAGCTAAAAATATAATTAACGTAAATTTGGTTGAATGTGTAAATATGTCATGTAAAATTTTAATGAGCAAAACAGATTTGTTCTTTTTTTGGATCAAAGATTTCTGGGAAACCATAAAATTTTATCGCCAAGTGAAACCAAAAAGAGCGATAAGCTTGCCAATGTATAAACCCTGCAGTCACGTCATGTGCTCTCAACTATTTTACATTATCTCTATGGAAGCTTTCGATTTTTAATCCGAAGGGTTAATATAGTATCTTTGACTAAGCTATAGATCATCAAACGGATTCAATTATCAGATGCGGAATGTTTCAACTTAAAATTATACGCTGGTTTGAACTTCATTAAATAATTCTTTCTATTTTTAATTAATTTAAACCACTCTTTTTCATTTCATAATTTGGCGAAAGATAAAGGCGATCAGCTTGTAATTGAGGTTCAGATATATAAGCCAAAAGTTGCCAAACAGGTTTGCTATCATTTCGAAGTTAGTTTTTCCGACATGTTAAGCTTAAGTGAGAATTAACGTAATGTTAAAGTATAGGCAGAACGAACTTGACTATAATTATATGACTTATAACATCTTTAAAATTGAAATAATTTAATTTTTGAAGAGACAGAATTAAATAGAAATATTTGTTCTTCAAACTGCATGGTGATATTTGAATTGTATGACAATTTAGAGTGAGTTAACTTTCAAAAACAGTTTAATTTCAGGAATTGTCCATTGAAAATTGAAAACAATCGCATTTTGTTGCAAGATACTATGGGCTGAATACAAAGTATAAATGTGGAGGTTATGGGAGCTGACGTCACAGTCAATTCATTACAGCGGGACTAAATGAAACACGCATTGCGATTGACTAATGGAATTTGAAAAATGCCATTCGTTTTAAAAGATGTGTTGATTTTGTTTACTTTCCGTTGTAAAATGAAATCGTAGAATCATATATCATCAAAAGTATAATTTCCTAGTGAATTTTAAAATTGTTGTTAATAAAATATTTTAAATTTTGTCAAATATCAATGGGTTATTATGTGAACCAAAATAATGCCTGGTATAATAAAAATAATTTATATTGCAATATTTAGACTGTAAAAAACTTGTAATATTTATTTGTAACAATTTATTAGAATAAATTTTCAATGGGATAAACGCTATGGCCTTTTATGTTAAAGGTGACTGATTTGATTCCTGGTTTAGGCGTGAATGTTCGTTGTGATTAGGAATCCACGTTAAGCTGTAGGTCCCAGATTGATTAGTCGTTATTATGCACAAAAATAGGTCGTTGTGCGTACAAACTAACCAATCCAGCTGAAACTTGGCAGACAGGCTCTTTGTCGATGGCAACGTATTTCTTTAAGTTTTATCGGTTAAATTGCCATACACAAGTTTCTATTACTCGTTCGTGGTCGATTTTGATGGTTACTGCCGTCCGCATTCAAATAATTTGTAAATTTTCAAGAAGATTTTGGCATGTAAGATATCATTGAACTCAACTTGAAGAATTATGAATATTCATGGTACCAGGTGTACCATAGGTGGTACTACTTCTGGTTTATCAATTTTGAAGATAAATATGGCATGTTGGGTGTCGTTGGGCTTGTCTTGAAAAATTATGAAAGTTTAACGTATCAGGTATAGAATAGGTAGTACCATTTTCGGTTTATCAATTTCCAAGATAAATATGGCATGTTGGGCTTTTGTTTTGACGAATTATGAATGTTTAAAGTGCCAGGTATGGTATTGGTACAGTACCCCCCCAAAAAATCAGAACGATGGCTATATCTTCGGTTATAATTATCGTAGAATCTTACGGTTTGCACCAAAATGTTTTGCTTACGATTTTCTATATATCTGATGCACTTTTTTCTTCTTGAGGGACCGTTTACTAAGTAAAATTAACGCTATCTTCGAAAATTTCAATACGAACCCTTATTTTTTATCATTTCATTCTATTCAGAATACATCATTTACTCTATATATAAAATTTCAATGCATTATCTTCAAAAACAAGTCACTTATGAGCGAAAATGTTTAGACCATTTTTTGACCGATCTTCAGGGAGAATTTCCATAAAACGAAAGGTATTTTTAAGGTTCTACTTCACAGCGGGAGAAATCGAACGGTAAGCGCCGCGTTTCACGACGTTATAAAATACAAATATTAGTCTAAAATTGCATAGAAACTACTTGGATTTATAGTGTCATGTTTAAGATTAATACAAAAAAAGCAAGTAAACGCAAAAGTAACATAATTTATTTACAACGTTAAAGATGTGCATTCTTCACACGACATAAATAAAATATCTAAAACTGTAATTGCAGAAGTATACTACTGATAATCGGAAAATTAATAAATATAAAATGTAGGCATTAGTAAACAGTATTCAGCAAAGCGTGATTATTTTACAGAAACATTTCACTGTACACAAATGTAACTTGATCTTTGAAATTATTTATAAAATGAAAAAATCAAATGATTCAGTAAAATTTTTAAAGGATAACTTATTGAAACTGCCTTAAAAATAATGTTTTAAATAAATGTAATTTAAAGAAATAATTTTTTTTTTAAAAATAGGACACTGTTGAAAACCACACAAAACATATGTTCCACGATTACAAACACGTTAGACAGATTGCCGATCAAACGGTATAGTGGTTAGCGTGCTAGCTTCTTGACCGCGAGATTGCGGGTTTGAGTCCCGTGTAAGGCATGATTGTTTGTAAATGTATGTTGGCTTGTCAAATGACGAATGTTTCAGAGCATTATAGCACTCGTGTTGCTGACAGGGCCAGATAATCTGAAAACAACCAACCAACCGTTAGACAGATTAAAAATATATATACAAAAAATAAAATATTTGTTTGTACAAAATAATATATATTGTTATGAATTTTTCCGCTGAGGCAATGATGGCACAGTTTTTACAGTATAAAAATATTTATTCTCTCTCCAGAAACTCACAAAATTTATCCACAGGCAACAGTTTAATTACTCTCAAGCTTCAACACAAGCTTCAACAAAAATAACTTCGAATTCAGCGATTATACAAGCTCACTCCAATAGGTAAACAAAGCGCTCAGCTTTCAACGAACTCCGAAGTCAATCTGAAAACTTTCCCGTTCTCCAGTCTTTTTATAAACAGGCGCGTGAGACATTCTCGAAATTTCCAGCCAATTCATCGGAAAGAAATTTCTCGAAACGTCTCGATTACTTCAGGTGTTGCCACCTTTTTCTAACTTGTATAATCGCTATTAATTACTAAATAAAATTGGATAAAAATAAATTACAATAGAATTTTGAAATAATACGTCACTATTTAGAATATATACAGACAATTTGTGCAACATTTCCCCCTTCTTAAAGACTGCACGTCCCGGGCAGTGAAGTCCTTAAGAGGAAAGACAATTCAATCACTTCTACTATAATATGGGGCTAGTCTATTGTTATGTACAACTCTAGGTTTACAGGATGGTGTCCGTTGAATCCTTACCACGACGTCATTGATCTTCTTAAGGACCACATACGGCCCGTCCCAGTTCGTCTGGAGCTTAGGGGAGAGTCCTTTCCGACGTTTAGGATTCCATAACCACACCTTGTCACCTTCCTGGAATGAACGTTTCGTGGCCTTGGCATAGTACCGGATCTTCATGCGCTCCGTCATGATGTTGTTTCTCTCTCTGGCGAACCGATGTACGGCTTTCAAACGTGCCTGCAGATCATCTAGATACTGGACAGGCGAGGAAGGAGTGTCCTGTGGTTGTCCAAAGAGGAGGTCGCTGGGGAGCCTAAGGTCTCTTCCACACATCGTTAGAGATGGAGAAAATCCGGTGGTCTCGTGAGTTGCACTCCCGTATGCCAACAGAAGCGGTGAAAGTTTCTGATCCCCATCTTGCTGGTTATATGATTTTGAGATTGCGTCCGAATCATCCGCGGGTGCAGCTGATAGATCCCGGGACCTCCGTTCGATACTTGTAATAGGAGTACGGATGTCGATTCCCTCGTCACTAACTTTGTCCATTTCCACATGAACCACTTCCTGGGAGGATTTCATCAACGTCGCTTTCTTCGGTTCTCTCTCCGAGGCTGGAGAGGTACTTTCCATAGATGTGGACTCTTCAGCATTCTCTATGACATTGTCTTCATGAGCTACAATCCGATATACGCACAGCTCTTTCATGTCTAGATCGTGCAAAGGAACTTCGCCTCTCCATGTTTGCAGCTGGCTTTTCTCAAAATTCAGCGTAATTCCATTTTTCTTCAAAAAGTCTAGTCCGAGAATGCACGGATCTACAATTTCGGCAACATAAACGGTGTGCTTGTAGGTGTTAAATCTAAGGGCAATGTCCACTTGCAATTTCTCATGAACAGAGATATTACCACCAGACACAGTTTGTAGAGAAACAGAGGGCGCTGTGTAGAGGAGTCGGCTGTTCAGGCGACGAGCCACGTCCGTCCTTACGATCGTTACGTTCGCTCCCGAATCGACGATTAGACGACATGGAGTTCCGTTGATCTCCCCCTTCACGAATAAACCCTGGTTTCCTCCTTGTCGGGATGAAACGTGGAAACAACTGGTCGGGGCTTCACCTGTTCTACATTGCAGCTTCTGCCCTGCGAGATGACATCTTCTTAGATTCAGTTGTGGAGAATCCGTGGTAGTGTTATCCCTTCTCTTTTTCAAATCAAGGCAGTTTCGTCGTAGATGCCCTTCCCGTTTGCAGTGCCAGCAAACGACTCTGGTCCTTCGATCCCTGGCTCCGGGATAGCTTCTCATCATTCTATCAATTTTGCTCTCCAGTTCTAGAAGCTTACTGGTGACAAAGTCAGAAGAATCCTCGGCTAATGCACCACGCACATATCGTCGGTCTTTTCCAGAAGCTAGCTGCGCGGCTTCTACTCTCATGGCGTACACGAGAGCCGACTTCAGGTTTTTGTTTTGGGATAACCTTACCGCCTGCTGCACATCGGGATCTTGAATAGCGTCGATGAAATACTGCAGAGAAAGATCGTCTCGTACATCCGGGGGACAGTCAGGGAAAGCGAGGAGCGACAGTCTTTCTATATCCGATGCCAATTCTTGAAGAGTTTCATTGGCCTTCTGCTGTCTCACTTTCAGTTGCAGTCTGTTGTAATCCTTTAGATGCTGCTCCCCAAACCTGAACTCCAACGCACTTGCCAGCGCCACGAATTCTCCCCGCTTCTCTTCAGGTAGCGTCTGTAAAATGTCAGCAGCTTCACTTCGAAGAGATGCCGCGAGATGGAATGCTTTCGAAGTATCGTCCCATCCATTTGCAGAAGCAATCATTTCAAACTGCGTTTGATAAACGCGCCAAGACGACCTCCCATCAAAAGTTGCCACTTTGATGTTGGAACGTGGCGCAATGAATGGAGTGGAAACATTATCCCAATTAGGCGTTGCAAAGGTTACAGCTTCGCGAGCTTCCATTTTCCGTAGTCTTTCTTCTACAGCGTCATGAAACTTTGTCTGCTCCTCCTTCAAGGTGGAAACTTTTTCTTCGATTTCATTCCTCACAGTCACAAGATCTTCTTTCACTGTAGAAACCTTTTCTCCCAAGCAGTCAACTTTCCCATTAACAGCCTCAAAACTCTCACTTATTTCTTTTCTTACTTCACTCAGAACCTCTTCTTTTACCGATTGTAGAACACTTGTAGTAGTTTCTATTATGGTGGATTCCACCATTGAGGCTAGCTCTATCTTCATTTCTTCTTTGATTTCATTCACTGCTGCAGATGTTGTTTCACACTTGGCGGCTAAAGCTTTAATGTCCGATGACGTTGCGTTTTGCAAAGCTTCAATATCTGATGATGTCGCTTCTTGACGGGCTTGACCAGCGGCGATTGTAGCGGCGAGTTCGGCATTTGTCGTTTCTTGACGGGCTTGACCAGCGGCGATTGTAGCAGAGGTTGATTCTTGTCCGGCCTTTATTCCAGCAATCATTTCCATCAACTGCTTCATTTGGTCTTCCATCATTCCTCTAGTTGTCGGCATTCAAAATTACGAGACCCCACTTCTGACACCACTGTTATGAATTTTTCCGCTGAGGCAATGATGGCACAGTTTTTACAGTATAAAAATATTTATTCTCTCTCCAGAAACTCACAAAATTTATCCACAGGCAACAGTTTAATTACTCTCAAGCTTCAACACAAGCTTCAACAAAAATAACTTCGAATTCAGCGATTTTTGGTTATTTGGTTTGACGCTGGATTCTTGCTCCGCAAGGTGCGTGCTTGTTCCAGTCTTCTTCCACAAAGAAATTTTATTATGCACTTTTTTTTTTTTTTTTGGGGGGGGGAGAGAGATTATATTATTTCCACTTTTTTCCTTTCTTTTTCCTAAGATTACACATTTCTTGTTTGGAGTTTCTGCTTAAATTAATTTTTCAGCCTTCTCTAGAAATTTGCAGAGTGCATCAATTTTCTTTTGACCTTGATCGGACCAGTCCATGATCCAATCGTAGCACAAAGGGATGCAACCAAGCCTTTTTCTCATGTTTTGCCGTTGGGTATTGTATTTGTCACATTCCAGGATGAAATGTTCTGGGGTTTCCGGTTTATTGCAAGAGTTGCAGAGAGGAGAAGTGGCAAGGTTGAAACGGTGGAGAGATGCATTGAGGGTGGTGGACTTGGTTTTTAGGCGAGCAAGTTGAACCTCCATAAGTCTGTTGGGGGAGTACTTTTCTAACCAATTGGATGATGGTTTGATCCAGGGAAATCTTTTAGAATAAATATTCTGGTTCCAGTTGTGGATTTGTGCAAGGGTATTTTTGCGTTTTATTTCTTTGATGATATCTTCCGGGGAGATGAGGGAACAAATAAAGTCTTTTGAGGTCGCTTGTCGTGCAGTTTGGTCTGCGAATTCATTTTCAGGAATTCCGATATGAGCTGGGATCCAAACTAACTCACATGTGTCTATTGTTGACGATAAGTTATAGAAGGAGTTAGCGAGGAGAAGGCTGACTTTGGGTGATTTGAGATTAAGGTGTTGAAGGGCGAGAACGTTCGATTTGCTATCTGTGAGAATAATTATTTTTTTTGCTTTATCTTTGAAGTGTTTAAGGGCAAGATCAATTGCCAGAGCTTCAGCGGTGTATATAGAATTGAGGTTTGGAATTCTTCCCGAAGCGGTGATTTTTGTATTGAGGTTAGCCGCTGCGATAGCAGTTGAGTCGGTGGTTTTAGATGCATCTGTGGAGATGATAAAAAAATCACCCCAGTGATCCTTTTTATGCTCTTCGAATAAGGTGCGAATATTATTTGGTGGAAGATCTGATCGTTGGAAAATGAGGTTGTCAGCATGAAAGATGATATTTGGGGGTAGCGTTTTAGGGAAGATGGCTGTTATTATGTTTTTGTTGTCAATATTGAAGCTATTAAGAAGTGACAGTAGTCTTTCCGATAGTGTTTTTTGGTTGCTGTTATGTGTGTTGAGATTGCTAATGTTTCCGAAGATAATGTTAAGTGGGGAAAGTTTTCCTAAAGCAAAGGTGCGGATGCAAAAGATGTCGGTGAGGAGGTTATGCCGAGCCAGCAGGGAGGAAGCGCCAGCCTCCATCAGCATGATAGGAATGGGCGTCCAGCGCGGTAGTCCCGTTGCGGCGCGAAGCGCTGCGTAATAGGAGGTTTCAATGGATTTTTTATCAGTTTGGCTTGCCGAGATCCATGTTTGGCAACCAAAGTCGAAAATACTTCTAATTGTGCTATTTACAATTTTGACTAAGTGGTGGGAACGGGCTCCCCAACGCTTCCCGGAAATAACTTTAAGGATGCTAGTTCTGTTAAAAGCTTTCTTTTTCAGGACTTGGAAGTGAGTTTGGAAGGATAAGTTGCTCGTTAGGTGGATGCCAAGGAACTTGATTGAGGTTGTCCAAGGGATGATACAGCTGTTATAGGTTAAATTAAAATTCGGTGGGGTGCGCCTTCGAGAAAAGTTAATCAACTCGCTCTTCTCGGGAGAGATGACCATCTTCCACTCGTTACACCATCTGTGGATGAAATGGAGAGCAGTTTGAAGTTTCCTTTGGATTATGTCCCAGTTGTTGCCATGGTAGTACAGAATAATGTCATCTGCAAATATGAGGCATTTAATTCCAAATGGGAGAATTTTGAAAATGTCAGTTATATAAATGAGGAACAGGGTTGGTGACAAAACGCTCCCCTGCGGGAGTCCTCTGAAACTAGAAAGAGGGGTCGAGAGGGTACCTCTCCATTTTACTTGGATTTCCCTTCCGAACAGGAAATCTTTGATCCAAAGGGCTGGGTGGCCGCTAATACCGATTTGTGTGAGTTTTAAAATGAGGCCGTCAATCCATACGTGGTCGTAGGCGGCTTTGAGATCCAGGACAACTGCTGCAATAAACTCTTTTTTACTTCTTGCTTTTTGTATATCGTTTATGAGAATGGAGTGGTTGGCTTCACAACCTCGAAATGGGAGAAAACCAGAATGGCGCTGTTGAATTTTGGGGGAGTTAAGGATGATCGGGATGATGGGTTGAAGGATCGTACGTTCTAGCACTTTCACTAAAACTTGAGTTAGGGCGATGGGTCTGTAAGAAGTGGGGGAGTCATGGGGTTTATTCTTTTTGTGAATCGGGATGATGATAGATTGTTTCCAACGTTCGGGGACGCAACCGGAGGTCCAGCTGCGGTTGTATATTTTAAGCAGGTGTTGAAGGAGGTGGGAGGGGAGAGATTTAATAAGTTTGGCAGAGATTCCATCTGGTCCAGGGGTTGTGTTATTAGTTTTATTTAACCCGTTCAAGAGTTCTTTGTAGGTAAAGGGGTTATCAAGGGGGATTTGCATCGTACCACTCAAGTCTATAGGAATGCATTCTTTGACTCTTGCCTTGATCAAGGTGGTTACCAGGCAATTTGCTTGAGCCAGCGGCGAAGTAATGCTCATGCCTCCAACTTGGAGGGTGTTGATGGAGGGTGGAGAGTTTGATTCTCTCTTAGTAATGGCTTTAAGGATACGATAGATCGACCCGGTATTGCCTGCCTCGTCACAGACCTTGTCCCAGAATTCCCTTTTCAAATTTGAAATAATGTTTTTCAGTTCGGCACAGATTTTTTTATAAGTAATAAATGCCTTTTTGGAGAATTTGCTTCGTGCGATTTTAAGGAATCTCCGCTTTTTTTTGTAGGAGGTGGGTGCATTTAGATGTCCACCAAGGGCAGTTTTGATTTGGATGATTTTTTTGTATTCTGATGTTTTTTTTCATGGTTGATTTGCAGATTTCTACCAGTTGGTTTAGAGTCAAATTTGACTCGATTGGTTCGGATTGTAGGTCTCGTTCAATTGCGGGCCAGTTGTAACGAGTTCTCGAGTTATTTCTTTTAGATTGATCCCCAAGGGAGATGGAGATCGGGAAGTGATCGCTGTCGAAGAGGTCGTTAAAGACAGACACAGATACATCCTGCGATATATTCGTAGAGCATAAAGTTAGGTCGATTAGGGATTGGTTGCCCCTGGGAGAGATGTGAGTTGGTATTTCAGAATTCATGAGGATAATGTCATGATTTTCAATCCATTCGACCAGGGTGCACGAGCTTTGGGAATTTCTCTCTGCACCCCAGAGGGTGTGGGAGGCGTTAAAGTCCCCTAATATAATTAGGGGGGTGGGTGCAACCCGCAATATGTTCCTTAGCCATTCTTTACCGAAGATTCCCCTCGGCGCATATAAATTGACAATGGCGATTACTTTATTTTTATATTGGGTTCTGATACCCATAATTTCGTTTTCATGGGATGGTAGGGTTGAGAAGTCAATGAGGGAGGCTTGGATTTTGTTGCTGACTGCAAGCAGAAGGCCACCGCCTGGTTGAAGCCCTGGTCGATCTTTCCGGAAAATGGATTTGTCAGGTAAATGAAAAGTTCTTGGGTGTTTCAGATACGTTTCCTGACAAGCTAAAATATCATATGATGGAAAGGAGGGATGCAAGAGCCAATGCCTCTTGTTGTTGATGCTCCTACAATTCCATTGGATAATGTTTAAAGATTCGAACATGGGGAAGAAAAAGGAAAAAAAGGTTGAAAAATACAAGCCGAGGCAGGTCATAAGGAAGGTAAAAGCTAGGAGTTTGTAATGGGATTCTGCGGGATTTGAGTGTCCATAGTCTGATCGGGGGTGGTTTCCATGTAGCATTCTTCTTCAGGAGGGGAAATAAAGCTTGAGTGTTTTACATTTGATGTTTTTGAGAGTGTCGGACTATTCTTGAGAGCAACTCTTATTTTTTTTATTGGATTTGTGCTGATTGTAGTTTGTGTTTTGTCTTTATTCACTGGGGTAGGGGCCGTGCCACGAAGTGCCGTGGATGTTGCAGTACTTGCAAGTTGAGATGCAATGTATCCTACTTGCGTTAGGAGAATAGTGAGTGCTTCTGCCGTCTTTTGTTGTTGTTCGGCCAGGGATGATATAGCTGTTGTTAGATCATTTAGTGTTTGTCCGACTCTGTTATCGATTGCTTTTTTTACTTCCGAGTCAAAATCAGGTTTACTAGGCGATTCCCTTATTTTTGACACTTCAGCGAAAGATCGCTTGGCTTTGGAGTTTTTGGCGCGGTTTCTAGCCTCCGCGAATGACAGGTTGTACCGTTCTTTGAATTCTAAAAATGCAATTTCATCCAAACGGGATTTACAGTTTTTGTAATCTGCGGGGTGTTGCTCGTTGCAGTTGGTGCATCTGGTAGGTTCAGTGCATACCTCGTGCTTACCCTCAGTACCACAAACAACACAAATCTGGTTTCGGGTACAAAATTTTGTGGGGTGGTCAAAATGAAAACATCGACCGCATTGGCGTGGTCTATCTATAAAGGGGGTTATTTTATGATTAGCGTACCAAAGCTTGATGCTATCTGGTAGTTTGGTCCCGAGCGTGCTGATTAGCACCGATTCGGTCGGGGTAATAATGTCCCCGATTTTCTTAGTGAAACGACGCACTTCAGTAACCACAATATTGTTGGAGTCTTGGATCTCCTCTTCTATTTCGTCAAGCGTTAATTCGATTGGGATATTTTTTAGGAGAAACCGTTTGGTGATGCTGTCTCGTTGGATGTTCGCCGTGATTGGGATACCGAGCAGTTCTACAACTTCACAAATTTCTTTAGCGCAGTCTTTACTTGGGGTCACGATCAAAATTTTATTTTGTCTGGTAAAAGTGAGGTTCTCAATTGCTTTGTGGTGTTTTATTTTAGTTTGAATCTCCTCTTTTAATTGTTTAGGTTTGTTTTTTGGGATACCAGATGAATTTCCAGAAAGGAAAATAACAAACTTTTCGCAGCCATTATCAGCGGCATTCCTAATTGCTTCAATATTATCAATAGGTTTTGTTCGCGTGTAAATCATATTTGCTGTATCATAGTTAATCCTTACAACATTTAGTTTAGGTGGCCGAAGAATGTCGGCAGCCAGCGCAGTATTGCGTGGGTCCTGGGAGAAAATTAAAGTGTCTACTTACAATTTCTTGGTTCGGCTTGAACCGTGGTTGAAGTCCCACGGAGGGAAGGCAAAAAGGAAAAAAAAAAAAAAAAACTTATACCAGCCTGGTATAGTTTAATAAGCGACTTGCTTCTTTAGACAAAAAAAAAGGAAGAAAAGACAAACTCGAAACGTATGCACAACAACGGAAAATCAAAAAATAGAGCGCACGCGACTAACTCGAACCAACACCAGCTTCTCCCAACATAGTTTTAGTATATAGTTTCGTTCAGCGATTATACAAGCTCACTCCAATAGGTAAACAAAGCGCTCAGCTTTCAACGAACTCCGAAGTCAATCTGAAAACTTTCCCGTTCTCCAGTCTTTTTATAAACAGGCGCGTGAGACATTCTCGAAATTTCCAGCCAATTCATCGGAAAGAAATTTCTCGAAACGTCTCGATTACTTCAGGTGTTGCCACCTTTTTCTAACTTGTATAATCGCTATTAATTACTAAATAAAATTGGATAAAAATAAATTACAATAGAATTTTGAAATAATACGTCACTATTTAGAATATATACAGACAATTTGTGCAACAATATATTTTTTTCTAATTTCAAGAAATTCTGTTCCGATTCACCCCGCTGTTCCTATTCACCCTATTTTACAATAATTGAACGTTGTGCGATTTTCCACATCTCTAGTTTACCTTGAATTAATCTTTGATAGTTTTCCAAAGTCGTCTACTATACGGTGCCTTAAAGTGAGCGTATTTTACATTTTCGCTAAAAAATCGAGAACTAAAAGTCAAAATGAAAAGAAAAAAATTGTGGGGGGGGGGGGGGGTTCAGACGATGGTCAATCTAATGAGAGCAAAAAAAATATATGTTTCTATTAAAAAAAAATTTAAAATTGTTTTATTAATTAATAATTAATTATTAAAAAAGACATTGATGCAAAAGTTGCTTGCTATTTATGTTTGGTCATTTACAAACTATCTTTTGAAAAAAAAATTACCGAAATATATTAATTATTTAAGTATTTATGGCCAAAAAAACCAATTTTTTTATTTAACATTAATTTATTATTTTCTTTTTATCATTTAAATTACAAACCATTCATTAGAAAATTACGAATTTTTGTATTTCGACATTTTTTAGATGCTGAATCCAAATATGGTATAATATTATGAGGTTGCTATTGAACTTTTTAAAGTTTGGTTCTATTTTAATATGTAGATGACCCCTCATGACAAAAAAACTACATGCAATTATTAAAAACCTTCCACGATTTACAACGGTACCTTTTGTTTGTTATTTCAAGAATTAGAGCACAAGATATAGCCATCGTTCTGATTTTTTTTTGAGTACTGTACCACTTTCAGTATATCAATTTTAAAGATAATTATTGCATGTAAGGTATCGTCGAACTCAGTTTGAAGAATTATGAATATTCATGGTACCAGGTGTATCATAGGTGATAAAGAGAAAAACGATGAAACGGACAAATTTAAAAATAGAAGTCACTAGTGTTTAAAAAAAAGTTCTGATATCCCCCAAAAAAATACTTTTTAAAAGTATAAAAACCACCAACCTCAAAAACACAAAAAACTTTCTTGCAATAAAAAAAATCATAAATATGATGAAAATTTTCAGCCGCAAATACAGTGATATAAAAAATGGCCAACTTCTATTACAACTCTCGGTTGTGACTCGCTTAAGAATGTATGCTTACTTAGTTTATTTTTAAAATTTAAGTTCCGCTCCCATAAACATTTACGCTGTTTGAGATTGGTGCCCGTCTTAATCACTACCTATCCAAATGAAATCATATCTCCTCCAATATTCGTGCAAACAGTCATAAATTAGTTTAAACGCAAGCATTGTTAATATTCCTATGATGGGCGCCAACCACAAACAGCTTAAATTTTTATGGGAGCAGAACTTAAATTTTAAAAATAAACTAAGTAAGCATACATTCTTAAGCGAGTCACAACCGAGAATTGTAATTAGAGGTTGGCCATTTTTTATATCACTGTGTTTGTGGCTGAAAATTTTCATCATGTTTATGATTTTTTTAATGCAAGAAAGTTTTTTGTGTTTTTGAGGTTGGTGGTTTTTCTACTTTTCAAAAGTGTTTTTTTGGGGGATCTTATTATACTTTAATTTTAGTTTATAGCTAATGTTAAGATGAAATATGAACACATAGCCATCGCAACTATCACTAGAAGGATGAGGAAGGACCGGTCATGATAGATGGGATGGAAAAAGCTACAAAACTTCTTATCGAAATTGACCAAAAACTGCGTACCTTCACTGGCCAAAACCACACTGCGATATTGGCCAATATTGAAAAAATGTTTTATATTCGATGCTGGTCGTTCCGACATTAACCAATATCGGCCAATCTTCCAGAACCTCTGTTTCTTACATTGGCCAATACTGCTGTGCTACCTGGGTTGTGCTTGAGTAGCAATGGAGCTCTAAGCGAGCAGCCAGGTCCGTGAAGCGTCAAAAGCGAGGATCTATATAATTTAACGAGCCACTGACCTCTTACTTTTGGATGGTTGGTTGGTTGATTTTGATTTTCATTGCGCAAGGGCAACTCAAGGGCCAAACTGCGCTGAAGCACATAAAACCCTAATAAAAAGAAATAAATAAAGAATTATATTATATTGAATCAACTAGATAAAATAAGCATTTTAAATATGATAATAAAATCCGATTTGCAGTAAAAATTTAAAAAGATTACTTTTGGATGGTCTTACCTGTGTGCGTATTTTTGCTTTGAAAGCAGATTGTTTCCTATCTAATGTTGTGTAATAGGTTGCTTTGGATTATTTACACATTCTAGTTAGCTTAGAAGGGGGAAGCTGCTAATTACTATTTTCTTCAGCTTCAAGTCAGTAACCAAACGCTCATTATGCAGAAATTTCTTTTAGTAATCAGTAGTCTTCTCAACGGGTCTGCGGACTACATGAAATTACTTTTTTTTTTCTTACCAAAAACTCGAAAATGTAGCAAAAAAAAATTTGAAGAAAAAAAAATGGATCCCAAGGGTTCAAAATAGAGGAAGAGGTGTTACTTTTCATGAATTTGATGAGAATGTAGTGTCATAAAGTTATAGAATTGTCTTAAATTTAAACATATGTTGTATTCCACAACTTTTTGACATGTTTGCTAACAAAAGGTTAAAAGTTTGGTTGGTTGGTTGGTTAAACACCGATCTGGGGGTGGAGAAGGGAGGACTATGTGGCTAAGCATCTGCCTCAGCGTACACAAGGTTAAAAGAAGTTTGAAAAAGTTGACCATGTAGCCGTTTACGGTTGCTGTATTTTCGAAGTGTTGTATTACTTCTACTACATTACACTAAGAAAGAAGTGACATTAGGTACCAGTCTGATGAGGTTGGTTGGTTGGTTGTATTCAGATTATCTGGCGCCGTCAGCAACACGAGGGCTATAATGCGCCGAAACATTTCGTCATTTAACAAACCAACATACATTTACAAACATCCATGCCAACACGGGACTCGAACCCGCAACCTCGCGGTCTAGAAGCCAGCACGCTAACCACTATACCGTTTGGTCGGCACCAGTCTGATGAGGACTATAGCGCTAAGTTCATATGACGCATTGGGTTATTGGAGCGAAATACGATTCCTTTGTCAGGTCCAGGAGATTGCTGTTATATATATATATAACACAAAAGTTACACGAGCTCACCGGGACAATTAAAGTATAAAATTTGGACTACTGAGAATAAAACGAGTTCCAAGCAGGATTTATTTGATCACATGGCCTTCTCTGATTTCAAACAAAAGCAATCACCGCGTTAAAGAGGGATTTGTTTTTTTCGTCTTCTAACATTAGAAATGCAAGTGATGGGCAGCACCTCCTTGAAAGATCTCCCGGGAAGCTTTGACACTCGAACCATTCTTCTATGTTGCTGTTCTGTAAGTCTTGTGACAGAAAATATCCAATTCAAAGCAAGGGTGCGTCGTACAATGGCCCCGTATTGATGCATGTGGATACATTGTGTAAAAAAAAAATAACTACACCAGAATAAACCTCAATTTTTACAGAGAAAATATTTTGTATATACCATTCTTTTACTTTAAGCGGTCTCCAATGTTTAAAATATATGAAATTCATTATCTATGACTGTAACGCATGTATTTAGGAAATATCGAAAAGGACGCTCTGTCTAGAAACCGATACATTTGATGACCTCCTGGCTGGATTGAACTACTGTTACATCATAAGGTAAGATTTGTAATTTATTAAACGAGCTTTGTGTTTGGATGAATTGTTATTTTTATTCTACCAACGTGTTAATATACATGACAAGCATACATGGCGAGCTATGAATGTTGAATAGAAACAATTCAAAGTTAATGAAATAATAAATCTTTTTAGAAAATCATAAATTAAATCAGAATAAATAGGAGGAGCCGACACACAAAACCTGATCCGTCCACATAAAGTCATGTCTTTTTTTTACCTCTTTAATCTCACTTTTAGATGTCTCCAATACTTTCAATAAAAAACTATACTAAATACTTCAAAATAATTGCATTCAAAATTCCATTCATAAACAACATGTACAGAACAATATTTTGACTTCTGCTGCGAAAAACTTGTTATAAAGACAAGTCCGGTTTGATTTGTCAGTTCCTCATGCGTACAAATGCATATATCACGAATTATGTAATGACATCTTAAAATTATCGTTAAATTGAAAATACTTGTCATGCACCGATCGGAATAGCTTCAAATGTTTGCTTTGATTTTCAGGTAGGCGTGCTCTGCAGTCGCCATTCAACTAAAAGCCACTGATCAAATATCTGTATTTAATTAGTGTATTACAGTTTGTAATAACCGCGATATTACCTTGGACAAGTTTTTAGCAGAAACTCATTGTAGTATTTCCCCGGGTATTTTCTATTCAAGATGAAAATTCAGCGAGGTTTCTCTTGATATGGAAGGCGTATCACACCTTTTCCAGCCTACTAGCTTCTAGACCGCGAGGTTGCGGGTTCCGAGTCCCGTGTTGTGCATAGGTGTTGTAAATGTATGTTGGCTTGTCAAATGACGAATGTGTCAGCACATTATAGCCCTCGTGTTACTGACGGCGCCAGATAATCTGAAAACAACCAACCAACCTTTCCAGCCTGCCTGCCTGCTGTGGGGTTAGCGCTCTGGCCTTGTATTCCAAAGATGCCGGGTTTGAGTCCTGGGTTAGGCATGGACGTTCGTAGTTGTTCGGAATCCACGTTAAGCTGTAGGGCCATGTCTGATTATCCATTGTTTTGTAAAAAAAGATCGTTGAGCGTACACACCAACCAATCCGCCTTTTTCCAATTCGGTTTTCTCTCGGCGATATCATCTCTTCCGTGCACAAGAACACTCACAACTTGTTCAATGTAAGAAGTCTAATATAAAACCTTCATTGTGGTTCGGAATCCACATTAAGCTGTAGGTCCCGGCCTGATTAGACGTCATTGTGCAAAAATATAGGTCCGTTGAGCGTATAAACCAACCAAACCAATTAATATAAAACCACAGAAACCGACAGAATTGTATACTTATTACTAAATCCATGATAGCATGAACGGTTATGTCGCTTTCTTTCTTAAAAAGTAACACATTTCCTTTCACTATTTAGTCGCATTTCATTCACTGTAAAATGTGTACAAAATTGCAGACTACATGTACTTGATGCAAGTTGGCTTCAACTTGTAAACAGTGTTATGCCGCTCAGCCAACTTCAATTGCGTTCAGTTTTGGCCAATTACTGCCACTCAAAAACGAATAAGCCGACCAAACGGTATAGTGGTTAGCGTGCTGGCTTCTAGACCGCAAGGTTGCGGGTTCGAGTCCCGCGTAGGCATGGGTATTTGTAAATGTATGTTGGCTTGTCTAATGACGAAAGTTTCGGCGCATTATAGCCCTCGTGTTGCTGACGGTGCCAGATAATCTGAATACAACCAAATCAAAACGAATAATTTTTTTTTTTTTTAGTTTTGTCCCTTTTAAAGCCAAGGCAAGGTGGGCTTCCACATATAAATCCAGAGTATTGCTACGCAACAATTATTTCAATTAAAAAAAAATACTTTGGATTGATTTCTCTGCGATAGCTACAGATTTCGTTTAGTGAATGTTATTTTTCTCCCATTCGAGACGCGCCGACCAAACGGTATAGTGGTTAGCATGCTGGCTTCTAGACCGCGAGGTTACGGGTTCGAGTCCCGTGTTTGGCATGGGTGTTTGTAAATGTATGTTGGTTTGTTAAATGACGAAATGTTTCGGCGCATTATAGCCCTCGTGATGCTGACGGCGCCAGATAATCTGAATACAACCAACCCATTCGAGACGCTCTTTCAAAGCCCTTGAAATTCAGAATGAACTAGTGAAGCAATTAGATGGCACCCTATTTGGAGGACCCGATGACCTTGACACGTGCAAGACCTCTGGTGATATTCCCTGATACAGTTTTTAGCAATCTAATTTTCAAAATGGTTAAACACGCCGGTGATTATTATCGTCAGTATAGGTTGTCGATACGGCGTTTAATGCCTGATGGGAATTTTTTCAAGTTGCAAGTGCGATCCCTTTCTGCTAGGAATACATCCCTGAGTATGTGACTCATTCTTTAAGTTCAAGCTCGATTGTTCAGATGTCCTTGTAACCATATTTAAGCACATTATAGCCCTCGCGACGCACGCATCCCAAGAAGATGCGGAAGCAGTTTGGCCCTTGTGTAGTCCTTGCGCCTAATAAATCGGAAAACCAACCAACCCAAGAAGATACGACTGATACTAATTCAGTTATAATCGAGTCTCCATGGCGTACAGTCTTCTATTTCCACTTTGCAAGCAAACTCATAGCACGGCTATATGTATCTGCTTCTCAACTACAGTTATTGAAAAAATGGTCTATTCCTAGTTGACGTTAAAATATCGCCAAGCCGATTTGGTGCTTTTTTGTAGGCGATACAACTCTAAATCTGGCAACCCACCTTTTTTTGACGCGCATGCGCAACGGGGTTTTATGGTAACCCTAATTTTTAATACGTGGAGGATCGAGGATGATATTTTTGTGGCCGTTTCAAATTTCTAACGGTGTTTTCCGTTACGATGGCTTCTTTTTAATTCACTTTTAGGTTTTTTCTTGTTGGAATTGAAAGGAAAACGCCAGGTTTTGCAATGGTGTATGGATGCCGGTTTAATATCGGAATTCTTTATTTGTCCCAAATGTGGTGAACAAATGTATCTGGGTGAAAGAGACCAGTTGACCGACGGCTATCAATGGGTTTGTCGGGAAGACACTTCAAGGAGATCCTGCAGGAAAGGAAATTGGTTTTCGAACAGCCATTTGTCTATCTCGCAGGTGCTGTTTGTTAATAATTTGCTTATTATGTTAATTTTTATTAATTACTTTAATATTCCTAATGTTTTCAGACATCGTTTACTATTAACGGTCATTTTGACAGCATCTTGTTTATTTCGAATTACGCGCCATCTTGTGGATTTGAAATCAACCGCCATGATGAATTGGCGCCATAAGTAATTAAAAAAAGTGATTTTGAGGGTGAAATTCCACAAACTACTGTCCGAATTAGGTAGGGGGATTTTTTTTAGGTTCAGTTGGCCGTAAGGTCAACGAAATAGGCTGCAATTTTTCTTTTTAAAGTGCGAAGCGCTCGCACACCTTAGTTTTTAGCAAGTGATTAAAAATATAAATATTCTGGAAGATGTTACATATTTGTCATTAATGTAAAAGACTGTTGAAGTTGTATTTATAAGAAAAATGATAGTGTAATTGTTTTTTGCTATGTGGCAACACTTCTGAATATCTTTGGATTCAAAATTGATAGAAGCTCAGTCGAGCGGATTTGTTTTACTTGAAATAAAGTTCATGGAAAACGTACTTCACAATTTAGCAAGCTTTTATATTTAATAAATATACTTTAATCTTAAAAATTAACAGGTTATGGGATCACAGTCACGCTAAATGCGCTGCTATGATTAAAGTAATGCTTGATTTTGCTGAAGTTTCAGAAGTTAGCAGGATAGTTTTTCACTAACGGCAAGAACTGTAAGTTTTTCTTCCTAATTATTCAAGTCCTGAAATCACTTTTGTTTAAAGACAACCCTTGAGGGAATTATATAATTGAAGTGGACTAGTTATTGAAGTGTTTATAAGATTACTATATCGTAAAGTGAAACACTAATTATGGAGATAGGAAAGTTACAGACTAAGCCTTTATGTGGAGAAGCTGACTGGCCGATGTGGAAGTATAGAATAAAATTTGCTTTAAATTATTATGCCGATGCCTTAGAAGTTATCGAAGGAAAAATAATCAAACCAAATCAGCCGCTAGAAGGAGCTGATGAAGCAATTTTGAAGAAATACGAAGATCTTTTACGATATAAAAAGGCTAACACTTGTGCCATGATGGTAATAACGAATTCCATGAATGAAGAAACCATGCAGAAAATCATGAGGTTTGATAATGCTAGAGAAGTATGGTTAGAGCTTCATAAGTTATTTGAAGCAACATCTGACAACCAACTGTATAACATTTGCCTACAATTTTTCAAGTGTAAGTGGACAATGAACGACAGTATGGCTGCTCATTTATCAAAATTAAAGAACCTCTGGAGTGAATTAAATTTAGGTCTTGAAAGAAAGCAAGAAACTAAATTGTCTCAGATGTTATTAATTTGCAAGATTTTAGACATACTACCTCAAGAGTATCGTTCTTTCAAGTCAAGTTGGCTACTTCTGAATGAAGATAAAAGAACAATTGATGAGTTGACAACTCAGTTATGTTCTCAAGAAAGAGAATTTAAAGAAGAAAAGTTAAAAGGTGATGTCCAAAATCAAGATGCATCAGAAGCTAAAGCAAGTAGAATAAGGACAGCTATCAAGAGCAAAAAGCAGATAGGAAAATGCAATTATTGTCATCAGAATGGACACTGGGTAAAATTCTGTCGAAAATGGATAGCTGATGGAAGACCAGCAAAGCTTAATAAGAATGATAAAGTCTCAAGAAAAGATGATGTCATAGCAAGTGTATCCATGTTAGCTCTAGACGAAAAAGTATTTTCATCTGAAGAAAACTGTTATGACTGGTTTGTGGATAACGGAGCATCAAAACATATCACTAATAATAGTAGTTACTTCACAGAATTTGAAAAATTTGACACCCCACATGGAGTTACTGCTGCAAATGGCGAAGTACTACCAGCTGTAGGTAAAGGAACCTTGAAAATTGTGACAAGAGTAAAACAAGAGAAGCAATTCAAAGAACTTAAAGAAGTCTGGTTTGTTCCAGGTATTAGTAAGAACCTATTCTCAGTACTGGCAGCTCAAGATAAGAATAGAAACAGTAGATTTGAGTCAACCGCAAAAGAGTGTTGGTTGAAAATCAACAACAAGGCTGTACTCTATGGTACAAGAAGCATAAGGGGTGGTCTATATAAAGTTCACATGGAAGTACTTATTACGAAGAATCCAGTAGAATACAGCTACTACAGGCGATTCAATACAGCTACTACAGGCGATTCTGTTTTGCAACTATACCACGAGCGTTGGGGTCACCAAGACAAAAGGCATATTAAGAATGTTCTTGAACAACAAATGAATCTCAAAGTTGAGTTAGATAATGAGCTATGTGAAGCATGTATATACGGCAAAGCACATCGTTTGAAATTTGGTACTAGACAGAAGACCACAAGACCTGGAGAACTTATCTCAGCAGATGTTTGTGGACCGTTTGATGAATCTTTTAGAAGATATCGTTACTTTGTAGTCTTTAAAGATCATTTCACTAAATTTAGATACGTATTTTTTCTACGTCAAAAATCAGAAGTTTCAGAAGCTATTGAAAATATGATCTCCCATGCTAAAAATTTAGGACACAACAACAAAGAGTTCTTAAGTGACAATGGCGGGGAATTCGATAATGAAAATGTTAGAAGTATCCTGAAGAAAAGTGGAATAGTTCAAAGATTAACTGCCCCCTACACTCCACAGCAAAATGGTGGAAGTGAGCGTGAAAACAGAACGTTGGTAGAAATGGCAAGGACTTTGAAAAATTCAAATTCAGAAATTAACTTTCCTTCGTCATTATGGGCAGAGCTTATTAGTACATCTGTGTATATTTTGAACAGAACAGGAAATAGTTCTTTTTCAAATGTAAGTCCTTATGAAGCTTGGATAGGACAAAAACCTAGAGTAAAACATATGCGTATAGTCGGATCACTATATTATGCTCACATACCTGATCAGAAACGCAGTAAAATGGATAAGAAAGCAATAAAGGGTTACCTATTAGGATATGATGGAGATGAAAGATATCGTATCTGGATAAGAGAAATAAACACAGTTATCTGCTCTCGAGATGTGGTATTTCAAGAGAAACCACTGAAAAACTGTGAAAATCCGGTAGAAATACCTTTGCTTGAACAGTTACCTGAATCCGAAAATGAGGGGAAGCAAGATCAAGAAGATTCAGAAGATCAAACTATAGTTCAGAGAGTGAAAACGAAGATGAAAAGGAATCTTCTACTATGGAGTTAAGAAAGCGCAGTGAATTAAAGAAGCCTAAACGTTTTGAAGATTATATGATGGCATCTGAAGTTTTTATTTGTGAAGTGAATGAACCACAATCATATGAAGAAGCTATTATTTGCAAAGAACAAAAATTCTGGGAAAAGGCCATGGAATCTGAAATTAGTTCCTTAAAGGAAAATGACACATGGACTCTAGAAATACTTCCAGATAAAGCAAAAGCTCTTCCTTGCAAATGGGTTTTTCGAATTAAGAAAAATCCGGATGGCACCATAGATAAATACAAGGCGAGACATGTGATTAAAGGGTTCAAACAGAGACACGGTATTGATTATGATCAGACCGTGTGACTTCAGTCCAGTCACAAAACTAGGAACTGTGCGTTCACTCAAAAGCATTGCAGCCAGTGAGAAGATGCATACTCTACCCGGTATACTCGATTAGTGTTTTATCACGCAAATTTGAAAATCCCTCTAAAGAAGACTGGATTAAGGTAAAGCGTGTTTTTAGGTATATTGCAAGCACTAAGCAAAAATGCATCAACTATAAGTCAAACTACAGACCAGGAGTTTTAGAATGCTTCAGTGATGCTGACTTTGGAGGTTGCATGCAGACAGGCAGATCAACAAGTGGAGTTATATCTCTATATGCAGGAGGTGCAATATCTTGGTTAAGTCAACGTCAAGCTATGGTAGCAACATCAACGACTGAAGCTGAGATAGTTGCAGCAAACGAAGCTGCAAGAGTTGATTTGGCTGAAGAGACTCATCAGTGGAGTTTCCTCCCTGAAAGAAGTGCCGACAATTTTTGTTGATAACAGTGCTGCAGTTAGACTGACTCAGAACCCTGAATTTCATCGTAGAACGAAGCACATCAGCTTAAAGCATTTCTTCATTCGTGAAAAAGTATTAGAAGGAGAAATTAATGTACAGTAGCTTTCAACAGAAATACAAGTTGCTGATTTAATGACAAAGCCCCTTCACAAACCAAGACTGTTGATGCTGTGTGAAAAGATGGGACTTGTGTGAAATTCAGAAGTGTAACTTGGGACTCTTGATTTAAAAGCGTCATTTTTTCTTTTAAATAAGGGGAAGTGTTGAAGTTGTATTTATAAGAAAAATGATAGTGTAATTGTTTTTTGCTATGTGGCAACACTTCTGAATATCTTTGGATTCAAAATTGATAGAAGCTCAGTCGAGCGGATTTGTTTTACTTGAAATAAAGTTCATGGAAAACGTACTTCACAATTTAGCAAGCTTTTATATTTAATAAATATACTTTAATCTTAAAAATTAACAAAGACTAATGAAATTTTACCCAATTTAAATTATTTGCAAAAACATTTATTACTACAACTTACATCGCAACAGTAGCATAACGGCTTTGGCAATGGACTTCAACCTTCCTATACGAAAATCATGGAGCAGGTTCGATTCTTAAATTTTCATTTGGGAATTCCAAATAGGCAATGCCGACCAAACGGTATAGTGGTTAGCGTGCTAGTTTCTAGACCGCGAAGTTGCGGGTTCGAGTCCCGTGTTAGGCATGGGTGTTTGTAAATGTATGTTGGCTTGCCTAATGACGAATGTTTCCGCGCATTATAGCCCTCGTGTTGCTAACGGCGCCAGATAATCTGAAAACAACCAACCAACCGAATAGGCGACATTTTAGCCTTGTCGATAACTTTTCAAAAGCGCGCCAACCCATAAACGTGAAGTAGGAATTTACCATACATGGAAAAGAGTTTTGAAAATATTAGTTCTTAAAGTTTTTCATGAGTAGGTATTTTTTCATAAATCTATCTGTCACTAAATCTGCTAACGTTCTACTGTATACAGTCAGCGTCAAAAGTAAATGTTCACCTTAAAACTTCCATATGTTAATAGAAAAATGTGTAAATATGGAAAACTATAATTTTAAAGTAAACACACTTTCATATCCCCGGAGGTAAATATTACTTAATTTTTTTTCGTAAGTATGAAAAATGTTTTTTATCGATGCGCTCGCGCATCTTGGTTGAAATTCGGTAAAAATGATGAAAATAACTTATTTTTCGAAACTTTTAAACTGAAGTCAAAATGATCATTTCGAGTTCTAATAGTTCAACATTAAAACTATAGACCATCACGAAATCAGTAAAAAAATTGTCAAAATTGTTCGAAAATGCAGACATGTAACTTTGAAGTATCTAACAACAGTCTTCAGAGAGAAATTGCTTTGAATGGCTTTCAAAATTCTTCAAGCACGAGTTCTGGTACATAGGGTCTTCAATCAATGGAGAGATGAACATTCGCGAGCAAAAAAGGTATTCCTTTGAATGACAGTTATACCTCATCACTCATGTAGCGAGATGTTGCTTTGAACAAGTTATGAGCGCTTTCAGTGAATTCGTTGTTTTTCTTTTTGTGAAACCATACTTGCATGTGACATTTCAAGATGAACTTCTTCAGTATGAACAGACGAGGAATTCAGTTGTCTCTTGTCATTCATCGTGCATGGGAAAGTGGAGCTGGATCGCGATTTTACTTAGAATTCCTTTTTGGGGTATAAAGTTCTTTTATTGTTGGTATTTCAAATTTAGGGTATGTAAATTCATAAAATGGCAGGTACCCATGAAATACCATTGAGCAACTCTAGGATTCAAAGATGGTGACCATTCATGTATTAAATATTTAAGCTAATTTGTACTTTTACGTCAAAAACTTGTTTTTTCATATATTTATAGATAATTTATATTGAAATTACATGAACGTATCTGAAAGTAGTTGCTTTTATATGCTAAAAATTTCCGATGGTGAAGGTGGCCATCTTGAATGTATGATTTTATTGAATTTATGAGGAATTCGCTTGAACATATATAAATTACCAATTTGTGTTATCTATAATAATAAAACAAGCTGTATGTCTGTCTGACTGTCTGTATCTGTCTGTGGCTCTGTGGATCTATAGAAACCTCCCTAAAATTGAAGTAGAGCTCTGAAATTTTCAACATAAGTAGTTTTGGCCTTCTAATTTTATGCATCACAAACAGAATGTTAAAATTTTAATTAGTTCTTTTTAATTAATTTTTTTAATTAATAAATATGTTACAAAACGATATCTAATAGGGCTACAGCTCTGAAATTTTCAACATAAGTAGTTTTGGCATTTTAATCATATTTTTAAAAAACAGAATTTTAAATTTTTATTTTGTTCTTTTTTAATTTTTTTAATAAACATTTTACAAAACGACTAATAGGGCTACAGCTCTGAAATTTTCAACATGCGTAGTTTTGGCCTTCTAATTGTATACATCACAAATAGAATGTTAAAATTTTAATTAGTTCTATTTTAATTGACTTTTTTAATTAATTAATATGTTACAAAACGATGTCTAATAGGGCTACAGCTCTGAAATTTTCAACATAAGTAGTTTTGGCGTTTTAATTGGACTTTTAAAAAACAGAATTTTAGATTTTTGTTCAGTTCGTTATTAATTAATATATATATTACAAAACGATTTCAAATAGCGCAACAGTTTTAAAGTTTTCAACACAAGTTGTTTTGGTCTTCTAATTGGACTGACAAAAAGAATGCTAACATTTTAATTTGCTTTTGTAATTAATTTTTTTAATTAACATATATTTTACAAAACGATTTCTAATTGAGCTACAGTTCTGAAATTTTCGACGCCTGTACTTTTGGTCATTCTCAAAAGTCACAAAAAGCAACTTCGAATAGGCCTAGATCTCTGAAAGTTTCAACATAAGTAGTTTTAGCCTCTAATTTTGCTTTCCACAAACACACACGTGTTAAAATAATCTTAAAGGGGTATTATATGATTGCATTAAAGAGGAATTTTTTTTCTTCGCAAGGGAGAGGCTTTCAATATTAAGTCTTTGCTTAGCAATTAGGTTTTAGTGAGTGAAGCGAGCTTATGCTTACGCAGCAATGAACCTTTCAGCGAGCGAAGCGAGCCTATGCTTGCATAGCAATGAACCTTTTAACGAGTGAAATAAGCCTGTGTTTATCTGTCAATGAACTTTTCAGCGAACGAAGCGAGCTCGATTTTGCGTAGCGATGAACCTTCCTGCGAGCAAAACGCCAAAAACTGGGTCCTATACACGAATGACAGATTTCCGCAACGTTAGGCGTCACAGCTAGCTAAAATATTGCACATGTTAAAATTTCGTAGCGAAGCACGGGTATTTAGCTAGTTTTTAATATTTTAAAACTTATTATTCACTTCTTTTAGCGTGCCTAATAAATATGAAATATATAAAAACTAACCACTTGTTTTTAAAACACATATTCACGAAAATAATAAATTTAAAAAATGCATGTGTGTAGGTTTATAGAAAAGGAAGGGGGGGGGGAGGGCATTCACAAGCATGGTGGTTTAATTATATTTTTAGTTATATCTCACTGAATGAGGACATATCTATATGTTTATTGAAAGTTCATTCAATTCTATCTGCATATTCTTGCCTTATTATTTTTATACTAATCTCTTTTTATTTAAACAACTGTTATGAACTCAAACACAACATTCTACAGCACTAGTACAATAGGTTGCAGTTGAATATTAAAAAAAATTCGCACCCCCTTGTATTCACTTAGACCTTCAATTTTGAATGGCATTTTATTTCGCCTACTTTTTTTCAAAAATGTATTTAATTAAAAATGTTCGACCAACAAATCTATGCTGTCAAAAGGGAGTTAAGTGTCAATGAAACCCCATCGCATCGAGGAAAAAAAAGACGGTAACACTTATCGTAGGCAATAATTCCCTTTTTCCAAGTTCTTACACGTCACTCAGTTTATAGGGAAATTAGTTTGATTTTTCACGTTTCCTGAAAGTTCAAATGTTTGCATTAGCGTCATTGTTTTGCGAAGTGATTGTTCGCTGATGTGTCACGGTTCGACTATTTTGGAGGAAAGTCGAATTGAAAGGATTAAACGCGAATTATAATTCACATCTTTCAAAGACCCCATGTGATGGATAGATCTGAACATTTCCCCTTGTGACTGAACCATAGAGGGTTAAGTTAAATTGTTTGAAAAATGTATTCCATTAAGGCGGAAATGCAGCCGAATCTTAAATTGTTTTGCTAACATCCCACCAAATTACAAGCGCTATAAATAGGATTGCATTGTCTTTGAAAATTGTAGTAATGGACTAATCGCAGACTCAACAGAAAAGTTGACCATCTTTCCGTGTTATAGCTACTTAGTCTTATTTATAGCGATCCAACAGAAAAAAAATTCCACTTACAGTGCTGAAACATTATTGAAAAAAATACATGGGAAAATAATTATTAAAACACTAAAAATCGGAAGCTAAAAAAGCACAATCCCTTCGAACAACATACACGAGTATACATACAGGTCAAAAATATTTCAAATAAACTAAGAGAGAGAAATAAAATTAATCTTTTTACTTTCCATATATTAACGTAAGGCAACCTATTGAAACAGAAGAGCTAAAAGTTACAATTTACAAAAATTTTTAAAGAGCCACTACAAATTTTCGTTTCAATATTATAGTATTTGCTTATACATATTTGATTTTAAATAAACGACTTTAAATACGGAATAATATTTATTCATATAAAAACGCAAATATAGATAGTTACATAAATGGAGCATTGGCTTTGCATGCCTTTTGGAAGTTTGATTAAATCTGGCTTATAACTTGTTGTTTAAAGTTTCAACCACGACTCTAGATTTTTATTTGTAAGATAACTTCTAACTTTACTTTTTTATTATATTCATGCAAGAGAACGCTTGCTCGCACGAATATGTCGACTCGAAGCGCGTCAGCACTCCGTATGCCAACTTCTTCACCTCACTGTAAAGGATTCTTGAAGACTATTCCATGGGCCGAATATGAGGACCTCAACTCGCGGGATTTCTTTTAGAGCTGTCCACTTGTGTTGCGCGATGTGAAATGCATTTCTGAACCTCCAACTTGCTCTTGAGTTCTATGAAATTGCCACTCCACAAGTCTTTGGTTTTCAAATCCAGCTGTTGCATTTGAAGCGATCCAGCATCAATTCCAAATGCCTCAATGTTGATCTCATTTGTGTTGAGAGGATTTACTATGAACTCGAGAATACTTTTGTTTGTTTGGAATTGCTCGAATCTCTCAGCGAATCTATCCTTCATATTTTTGAAAGCTATGCTGAAGTAATTCGTGTCAATCATTGCATTGGTCTCATCGCGATATTGCTTCAGATTTTTTAAGTGAAGTAATTTATCGATCTCCATGTCTTCAACAAAAAGACAATGGCTGTTTGAATGAGACGGAATGGCCACTGAGCTACAGAACTAAGACTCCGCGAGCCGACCACATCACACACCCCATTACGAAATGTGAGTGCGCAAAAGAGAGGACATTTTTCTTTGCGTCTTATCACCGTGAAGGGAAAGTTAAATTATTTTTCAATATTTATGAAATTTCAAGTTCAAACGTTTGTATTTAGTTCTTTTGATTTAAATGAATATTTTTTAAAAAGAAACGTAGAGTTGTAAATTAAGAGTAGAGTCACTGATATCTTCCTAAGTACCTATTTAAGTAATGTTATTAAGTATATTATGTATAAAAACGTCTAGAAATAGTGAGGCAATTAAGAGAAAAAACATTACTGTATTACTACTGTAGTATGTATGCTGTAGACATTAAAAGTTATCCCCCTGGTTGTGCAAAATATTTTAAACTCTAAAACGGATTGCAATTGCAATTCAATCATGGTGTTTTTATAATTCTTTTAACTAGATAAGTTTGAAAATAGCTAATTTGGAAGACATGCTTTTGAAAATTGTATATATTTAATTCTTACACGATAATTAAATAAAACTAAAACGTACAGAAATTCACACAAACATTTTTTCAAAATCCTGATTATCCCTACTATGTGTCATATCTGAAATATTTACATTTCATGAGGTCTAATTGAAAAGCAACTATACCAGAGAGAATTCGGCAACTTCTGTCTTTAAGTTAGATTATTTTTATGTATTTACTTTAAAGTTAAATTTTTACCATAATGTTATAAACGCAATCTTACTTCGTCCTTTGTGACTCGTGAAGGTCTTTAAAACACACTTCGTGTTCAATTTTATGATAAAATTTAATTTTTTCAGTTAATAGAAATTCATTTATTATAATTCTTAATTTAAAATTGATATTTAAAGTAGTTTGGTAGTTTTCCTTCAACATCATGAGCTTGGTTCGAAAAATCATAGTTTTATACACTTAGTACATTCTTGTGTGATTGCTCAATTATACATACAAGTGAAATTTAAAATATTTAAACATAAAAGCTTATCACATGTAAAGCTTAAGCGCATTTCGACGATTGATTTTTGGTTCTAATATTACAGCATATTTTTTTGCGAAACAGATTTTTGTTGAAAATATTCATATGTAAAAAGCTGAATACGGTTTCCTAATTATATCTAGCATTCGATTTACCGAAAAAAAGTAGTAAACGAATGCATAAAAAAAATATTCATGTATTTAACCAGTCATTAAAAGTATCTGAACAATAAATCGGTTTGAAACAATAAATAATAATTTCATTAAATCACTAAAAAGAAAAAAAATATGTTCCCTACAAGTTAGTTTTAATATCCTAAATGTATATAAAAAAGACTAAAGCTCGCACTATGTTCTTAAACTTAAAGATATGAAATTGAAGTTCCGATCCATCCTCTAACAATTTTCCCCATCTGTTTCTGCAATTAAATACTCAAAAAGAGATTACTATTCTAAAATAATTAAAAAAAAATAATAATAATAATGTTGGAAGGCTAGTGGGGCTGAATAATTAGGCAGTAGTAGTTAATTGTGCTTTAAACTTTAATTAACAACATCTATTTAGGTTATTATACATTGTCAGGGGGACAAAACCCCACTCCACCTCCCGTTCTCGTACTCTCTAGAAGAATGTCCTCTCCCGTCTCTCCTTCCGTCATCACGTACTCCTACTTCACGACTTCTCCGCCAGGGCGACATCGGTTGAAGGGAATGCCATCTATTGGAGGGGTCTCCAACCCACAATAATAATAGTAAGCAATTTAGTTGCATAGCTTGAAAAGTGGAAAATCGCAGAATGTTGCGATTTGTAATTAACGATTATGAAAATAGAAGCTATTGAGAAATAAGGTACAAAAAAATATACTTTCTTATTTTTTAAGGGTATTGATAATAAATTATTAATTTTTCGTATGGAACTGGAGAGCCGCAACTTAATATCAAGAGTCGCAGGTTTCCGACCCCTGACGCAAGATAAAGGAAGTACTGTTTTCGCTAAAAGAAATTTGATTTGATTTTTTTTTTTTTTTTTTTTCGATTTCTCCACTTTTTAGAACATTCTCATTTCATAAATGGATGTAGAAAAAATGTGTGTGTGTGGTCAACATAACTCCAGAACGAAAGACGAACTCAGAAAAAAAATTTAATGAATTGGGTTGGAACCTCACCCTCCTTACTCGTCCGACATTACACCATCGGATTTCCATTTATTCCGATCGCTATAACATTTTCTATGTGACCAAAAATTTTTAATGGTATCCAAAATGCCATCTCCAGATATTTGCTTAAACACCAATTTTTTTTTTATTAAAAAAAAAATTTCCTACTGATGGCGAAGGTTGTTGATAACTAAAGTGATTACATCAGTGATTAAAAATTTAAAAAAAAAAATGTTAATGCATTTCTTTTAAATTTTATGTAACTCTCTGGTCTCCCACTATTTCGTCCTTTTCTACTCATTTTTGAAACTTACTGTTGAGCCAGATCCTATATTCGTCGTTTGAGGTTGACAATTTTCTCTACCTTTCAAATGGTTTATGTAGTTGCGTGCTTTTGATCAATAGTAGTGTATCTTTTTTTTTATCGTCCAACTAGCTCCTACATCATATACCCCTCGGGGGCTCGTATTTTGTGAGTAATGGCTTAGAAAACTCGAGGTATCCTAGCTGGGCCATAGCATTTTTCTTTTCTTTCCTTTTTTGCGAGAGCCCCTACCATTTGTTCTTATTTTTGTTAAATTTCGGATTTATTGTTCGATAAACTTTTTGTTTCATGATAATGATTTCGCCACCTATTTTGTTCTTTAACTTTGACAAATTTACAATTTTCTTTGATTTGTTGTTTCATTTGGTATTTGATGAACTTCAATTTCTGTCATTTTGTATTGTCAGTCATCCTGACCTGCATGTTTGCCGTGTGCCGGGACTCGTATCGGAGGAAGTGGAGTCCTGGGGTTCCTGCAGCATCCCGTATCAGGACAGGGATTTAGTTTCCTGGGGGCGCTGTTGCATGCCCTTTGGTTTAACAACTTTTGGCATATATATCTGAACCTCAATTACAAGCTGATCACCTTTATCTGTCGCCAAATTATGAAATGAAAGAAAGTGGTTTTAAATTAATTAAAAATAGAAAGAATTATTTAATGAAGTTCAAACCAGCGTAGGATTTTAAGTTGAAATATTCCCCATCCTATAATTCAATCCGTTTGAAGATCTATAGCTTAGTTAGGGCTAGACTTTTGTATAAATTTTTACATCAAAATCGGGCTAGAACTCGTTTTTTTATTTCGTTTTGAAAATTTCAATATTTTTTTTCTTCGTTGTCTTTTATCCTAGGTACTCAATTTCTTTTTCTTTGAAAGATATCACCGAGACGAATCTATGATATTTTTTGTATAATTATGAAGTTTTGTATAATTGTGAAGTTTCGTAAGCGCGCTAGAAAATAGTCAATTTCGGCTTTTTCGCTGGAAGTTGTGCAGAGAATAGATACATACTGTCGTTTCTGCCTTTTTAAGGTTGGCAGCGAAACGACCTGTGACTAGTGACAAGATTTCTGTGCATGGGAAATTGAAAGTCAATATCTCCTTCGGATTTAGCACCTACACGCACACCGTATACGTTGCTGAAATTATTGACCAATGCATTCTCGGACTGGACTTTTTAAAGAAAAATGGAATTACTTTGAATTTCGAGAAAATCGAGCTTCAGGCAGGGGAAATAAGAAGTGCCAATTTTCGGTGTGGACTCGAAAGAGCTGTGTGTTTATCGAATAGTAGCTTTTGAGGACATCACCATCCCCTCCATAACTGATTTGGTTGTAAAGGGTTCAGCAGAGTTCCAGAAGAACTTCCTATTTGGAGTGATGGACTTCCCACCTTCGAATAGTGTGCCGAAAGGAGTGCTAGTAAGAACTAGGCTGGTGGATATCTCTTAAAAGGTGGTGCATGTGAGAATGGCAAACATCAGAAATGCTACCAGAGTATTAAGAAAGAAGAAATTGCCAGTTGCACACCTATTACCAGCATCGAACGAGGTTCAAAGGAGCTTCCGACCGCAGCATCCTCGGATTTAGTGGATCAGCTTCTTGGGGATGCTCGACAGGAAGGGAGTCAAGAGAAAATTGTCGGAAACCTTATAATAGAATTTCAAGACGTTTTCTCCATGTCATCGGAAGATGTAGGATGAACGAAGCTAACACATCGAATTGTCACTGAAGCCTATTTACCAATTAAACAACATCCTCGAAGACTTCCATTTGCAAAACAAGAGGAGGTCGAGAAACTGTTGCATGAGAAGGAAGATAATAGTCATCGAACCCTCCTCAAGTCCATGGGCCTCTCCAATCGTACTCGTTCGAAAGAAGGATGGTTCCACTAGGTTTTGTGTGGATTACAGGAAGCTGAACAAATTACAAAAAAAAAAAAAAGACAGCTACCCTCTGCCATTGATGACACTTCGGACACTCTATCGGGGAACCAGTGGTTTTCAACTTTGGATTTGAAGAGTGAATACTGGCAAGTGGAAATACATCCCGATGATCGTGAGATGACTGCCTTCACTACCGGACAAGGATTGGCAGTTTCAAGTGATGCCGCCTGGCTTATGTATTGCACCGGCTACGTTCTAGCGACTAATGGAGACTGCGCTTAGATGACTCACCTATGAAGCCTGTCTGGTGTATTTGGACGATATCATTATCACCGGACGGAATTTTGATGAACACTTGCAAAGCGTAAAAAACGTGTTCCTGAAGCTTAGGGAAGCCTGCTTGAAACTTAGCCCATCAAAGTGTAAGCTCTTTAGGCGGAAAGTCGGCTATCTCGGACACATCATATCATCCGATGGAGTGAGTACAGACCCAGACAAGATCCATGCTGTGCAAATTTGGTCTCGGCCGCAAGACGTTCATCAATTGCGAAGCTTCTTAGGCCTGTACGTATATTACCGTAAATTTGTGAAGGGTTTCTCCAAGATCACCAGACCCCTGCATCGACTAACAGAGAGCAAACAGAAGTTTCTTTGGACAGCCAACTGCAACTACTCCTTCAATCAACTGAAGTCAGCTTTACATCCGCACCTTTTTTTGGCTTTTCAAGATGCTAACAAGGACATTATTCTGGACACGGATGCCAGTAATAAGGGAGTGGGCGCCGTTATTTCCCAGGAAATCGAAGGTCAGGAGAAAGTCATCGCTTATTTTAATAAGAACCTGTCAAGATCTGAACGGAGTTACTGCGTCACGAGAAAGGAGTTATTGACAATAGTAAAGGCCGTTGAGCATTTTCAACATTACTTGTAAGGTCGAAAATTTCTTTTAAGAACTGATCATGTGTCTTTGACTTGGTTGCTGAATTTCAAGAATACAGAGGGACAAATAGCAAGGTGGATTCAGCGCCTACAGGAATATGACATGGATATCCGTCACAGAAAAGGAACGTCCCATGTAAATGCAGACGCTCTTTCCACAAGACCATGTCTGGAGAACTGTCGATTTCGTTCCAATGTCGAGTCTAATTTTGGTATTAACGCATCGGCCGTTCGGAAAATAACTACCAAGTCAACTACTTCAGACGTGGACCTTTGGAGTGATCAGAATGTTCGAAAGAGTCGGGTTGAAAATCAGGACTTCTAACCTCTAATTCAATTCATGGAAGCAGCCAACGGAAAACCCAGTTGGAAGGAGATTGCAAGCTATAGACCAACAATGAAGAGATACTGGGCTATGTGGGATTCTTTGCACTTGAAAAACGGTGTACTTTACCGTCAATGGGATTCCGATGATGGCAAGACCTTCCGGTAGCAATTAATCCTTGAATTACCAGCGTTCTGGAAGAACTTCACAGCAGCCCTACTGGAGGACATTTTGGTGTCATGAAAACACTTCTGAAAATCAGGGAGAGATTCTTCTGGGACAAAGCAAAGTCCGACGTGGAGAAGTGGTGCAAGTCCTGTGATGCATGCAATTTAAGGAAGGGACCGAAGACCCAAACTCGTGTAAAGTTACAAGTAGGAGCACCATTCGAAAGAATTGCTTTGGACGTCTTAGGCCCCCTACCTCATACAACTTATGGCAACAAATACATCCTAGTTGTCATGGACCACTTTAGCAAGTGGCCAGAAGCATTAGCTATTCTGGACCAGGAAGCTACAACCGTAGCAGAAGTCCTACTACAGAATTAGATCTCCCGATATGGCGTACCCTTGCTGATACATTCCAACCAGGGGACGAACTTCAACTCTGCTGTCTTCACTGGGCTGTGGACATGGAAAAGACTCGCACAACTCCCTTGCACCCACAATCTGATGTAATGGTGAATGCTTTAATAGAACGATTCTGAATCATCTCTCCTTGTTTGTTTCCAAAAACCAGCAAGTTTGAGTTGTCCTACAGAAGTGCTATTCACGTGACTACCAGATTTGCACCAGCTCAAATGATATTTGGAAGAGCCCTTAGACTGCCCTGTGAACTCCTCTTTCGACGATAACCGGACACTCCTTCCTCGCCTGTCCAGTATCTAGATGATCCCCAGCACGTTTGGAAGCTGTACATGGGTTCGCCAGAGAGAGAATCAACATGACAGAGCGCATAAAGATCCGATACGATACCAAGGTCACGGAACGTTCATTCCTGGAAGGTGACAAGGTGTGGTTATGGAATCCTAAACGTCGGAAAAGACCCTCTCCTAAGCTCCAGATGAACTTGAAAAGGTTGTATGTGGTCCTTAAGAAGATCAACGACGTCGTGATAAGGATTCAACGGACACCTTCCTGTAAAGCTAGAGTTGTACATTACCATAATATGGGGCTAGCCTATTGTAGTAGTGATTGAATGGCCTTTCCTCTTAAGGTATCCGACTACGTTGAAAAGGTCAATTTTTATGAAATTAAAATATTTTTTTTTATTCAGTTACTTTTTTGAACACATTTTTAACTTTCTGAAACAGTCCTTACTTTTTATGTGCGTCAATTAGATGCGAAGTTATTCCAATTTTTATACGTTATGGTAGGTGTCAAAATCAACCGGAAGTTGAATTCCGAAACCAAAACAATATGCTATATCGTTATTTCCCCTTCATTTCTAACATTTTTCTTCTAAATTTTAATTTAAAATACTTTATATTATGTTGCTAATGTTTAGCCACAATATTTATTCGATTTATATTTTATTTCCTTGATGTAAATGGCAACGAAATACGGAAGTATTTTCATAAGCTTGCTTGTTTACAACTCTTTTGTTTATCTTTTACGTTTCATCTGAAGTTCAATTTTTACGCTAAATTCGATACATTTTTACTACAATTTTGTTTAAAATTGGGATTTAGTATCATAGAAATGGGAGGGCGAAGTTTCGGAAAAAAGAGGAAAAGAAGTTTTCATGGAAATCAGCACACTGTGGATGAGAACAGTGCTTCTCAAACGACTGCTAGCGAGTCGAAGTTAAAGAACTCGAAGGATCTTTTGAAGGACGTGATTGATGAAGAAAAATTAACTGGCAATCGAGTTATTAATATAGAAATATTGATGAGTGTTTTCGCCTTACTATGTTGCCCTTCATGTTTCCAAACAGAACTATTTTTGGTGGAAGATTCTAAGTATGGCCTTTGTTCAAACTTTTGTTTACGTTGCAGTAAATGTCCCTATTCTATAGGATTTTCCACATCTAAAAAATGTAACAAGTCTAGTGAAGTGAATTCACTGTTTGTATATGCGCTTCGAGTGATTGGAAAAGGCTTCACTGCGGGAAAAAAACTTTGTGCCACTATGAACTTGCCTTTTTTTATCAAAGCAGGCATTTCGAACTCAAGAAAAGAAAGTTCTCGTTGCTGTTAAATCAGTGGCGGAACACTGTATGAACATGGCTGCATCTGAACTAACAGTAAGTGGAAAACTAGGAGACCTTGTCAACTGTGGAGTGTCGGTCGACGGTACATGGCAACGAAGAGGTTACTCTTCACTCAACGGCATTGTCAGTGTCATTTCAATAGTGACAGGGAAAATTCTAGACGTTGAAGTAATGTCTCAGTTTTGTAGAATTTGTCCTAAACACAACACCCCTGGAATATCTTCATATCCCAAGAACAAGCATGATTGTGCAAACCACAAAGGTTCAGCGGGTAATATGGAAGTTGTTGGAGCTTACCGTATGTTTGAGCGTTCGGTCAGTTTACATGCTCTTCAGTACACCACATACTATGGAGACGGTGATTCGAAAGGGTTTGAAGCAGTGAAGGACATATATGGAAAGAACTCTGTATCCAAATTAGAATGTATCGGCCATATTCAGAAACGAGTTGGCACTCATTTGAGAAAATTAAAAGCAACAAGAAAAGGACTAGGAGGCAAGGGAAAACTCACCGATAATTTTATAAATAAATTGCAAAATTATTATGGTATTGCTATTCGGGCCAATACTGGTGATCTTTTGAAGATGCAATGTGCAACAATTGCATCATTTGTTCATTGCTGTTCAACTGTGAATAAACCTATGCATAGACAATGCTCCATAGGTGTAGAAAGCTGGTGCAAGTATCAGCGAGCATTAGCTAATGGAAAATTACTAAATGATACTGGTAAAGGATTACCTCAAAACATTATAAACGTAGTAAAACCTGTATATATGAAGTTATGTGACCAAAAACTGTTATGCAAATGCCTCCATGGTAAAACCCAAAATGCCAACGAGAGCTTCAATGGGGTGTTATGGACTTTTATACCAAAGAATGTCTTTGTAGAACTTCAAACTTTACAATTGGGTTCATTTTTAGCTGTGATTCAGTTTAATGATGGATTTAGTGGTCTATTGAAAGTAATAGAGAAATTGGGCATCAATCCTGGGAGCTTTACTTGTGCAGAATATGCCGCTGCGGATATCGAACGGATCATCGACTCAAAAAGACATTCTTTACCGAGTACAAAAATGGCTAGAAAAAAATTAAGAGCCTCAAAAAAGAAAAAAAGTGCCACTATTGAGAAAAAAGAGGGTACGAGTTACAAAAGTGGTGAATTTCACACATAAAACTTGTTTAAATAAAGTGAAACATAAATGAAATCTTTAAACGCGTTTTCTGCAGAATGAGTTATTTGTTAAATAATGAGCGCGCAAATCCTGATTTGACAAAAAGTTGTATAGATTTTTGAATGAAAATTTCAGGAAATACTATTATATTAAGAAGGCAATGAACCAGAAATTTAGCATTAACATTTACTACTTTTTAATTTATAGCTGTTTTTGTAGAACGGTAGAGGTAATTTTTACAAAAATTCATAAATACCAATTTATAAAGTTCACAATTTTTCAACTATTTATAATATCTCTTATATTTTTGGTTCATTGCCCTCTCTACTATCATAAATATATGGTTGCACGAGGAATTTGGGATATGTATAATAGATTTTTTTGTAGTGTGTTTTTGCTTTATCGTAAAATTTCCTTAAAATTTGTCTAATACTGCTTTATTTTAATTAAAACAAAATTTCTTTGCTTTATTTTTTGCTTTACTTCATACTTTTATATTACAAACTTCATAAAAAATTGCCTAAACTGTACTTAATGAGCCATTTTTAAAAAAGTTGTTCCGAACGTAGTCGGATACCTTAAGGATTTCACTGCCCGGGACGTGCAGTCTTTAAAAAGGGGGAAATGTTGCACAAATTGTCTGTATACAGTGTAAATAGTGACGTATTTTAAAATTCTATTTTAATTTATTTTATCTTATTTTATGCATCAACAGCAATAATACAGGTTAGAAAAAGTTGGCAACACCTAAAGCAATCGAGAAATTTCGAGATGTTTCTTTTTTCGATGAATTGGCTGGATATTTCGAGAAGGTTCTCATGGTCTTGTATAAATTCGACAGCAGCTAAAATCGACGGACAGTTTGACTTTGTAACTCGATTAAAGCTGTACGCTTTGAGAGTGCCCGACCTGAATTATCGCTGAATTTGACATTGTTGTTACTGAAGCTTGTGCTGCAGCTCGATATTGATTGCGCTGTTCTTCGATTAAATTTTGTGTGCCTTTGAAGAGTGAATAAATATTTTTTTTTATCCAATAAAAACTGTGCCATCATTGCCTCAGTGGAAAATTCGCAACAATACACAATAGATGTCGCTAACTCACTTCTGAGGAACCACCACTAGTCGAAAGCTTTTTATCTCAATTACATTTCTAAAAAACACTCAATTTTCTTCAAGTATAAGTTTATTATAATTTTTCTTTATCGGGAAGAGAAGGTTTTTAGTACGACTTTTAACCTCACTATCATCAATTAGAACAAAAAAATAGTACAACTTATTTAAATGCCATTTGAAAAGCATAAACTTTTGTGATTGACAGCGAATATTAAACCAAACGATAATTAATAACAATTTGAATCATGACGTGGCGTAAACAGATGTAAAATAGTGAATAAGCGTTTCCTTCCATATTAGCAAAATGTAGTTTTATTTATGTGTAATAGAAGTACTTTAGGTTCACATTGGCACAAAATGTGTTCGGCCTTTCCGCCATTACGGCTCAACTGTATACATTTCGCGTAAACCTTTCGTCATCGTAAATCTAATACAACCCTTTCTATCAGGAAGAAAATGGCAGGTGTCCGTCAGTACGTAGCTAACGTTGGCCTATTTTTGGATTTCGTTGCCACCAAGTTGGAATGGGGCGATCTTGCAGGTAACGTAGTGTTCGACGTCGGATGCGGCAACCCGAAGGTAAAGTTGGCCGATTTGTTGGTGGAGAGGTTTCCCAACGTCCAGCGAGTGTTCGCCATTGACAACCAGCTTCATCTCATCAGGTATCTCAAGTGTAAGAAGCCTCACCAACTCATTGAGCACCTCGTGGGAGACATAGAAAGGAGGTCAGTCTTCATTTTAAGTTGAACGACATTGCTCATATGTGTTTTAGTATATCATTACGTTGGTGTTATCTGAGATGGTAAGTTGACTGAATCAATTGTCAGATTCCTGCCGAAGAATTGTCTTTTAACACATTCATAAGCAAAGCATATCGATTGTTATATTGAAAACCATTGAACAATCTTTAGGATGTCGTAAATTCCGACTAATTTTCACTACTTCTGTGTCGTAGTCTACTTTGTCAAGATCAAGATTAGACTCAATTAAGAACAATAATCAACTAGTTTAATATTCGACATTTCTATTAATCCAACTCTCACAAAGGCAACTGGCTTATTCTAAAAAAAGTTAAAAAAGAACAACAGAACAATAAATCATTGTTGCCATTTAAACTAAACTAAAAACTGAAATTATACAAATTTATATTCATTGTAAAAATGACGTCACACCTTAAAGTTTTTGGGTGTAATTAAAATTAAAATAAGTTTACATGTTCGTTTATTTCCGACATCCTCCCACCTTTGATCTTTTAAATACTTTAAAAATCAAATAAAAGTTATTCACAAGTTCAAACGATTTGGAAATCTTATACGTCGTCCACGTCTTGTTCTTAGGTTGTTATCTTTGCGTGCTGCGTCGATGGTTCCAGGTTGTGAATCTCTTTCCTGAAAAGAAGATCGTTCAGTTTTCTGAACTTCAAGTGGGTACAATCGTTGCAGCGGTTTCAAAAATGTTCCAGAATTCGTTTTCACTTTGTCAATTCGAACCTTTCCATCTTTCCCTGGATACAGCTCCAAAATTCTAGCTAGAGGCCAACTTTGTTTTCTAATGTTGGTATCGCTTACTAGAACGATGTCTCCCTCTTCTACTTGTTGCACTTTTCTAACCTTGTAGTGTTCTCTGAACTGCCCCAGATATTCAATTCTGAAACGTTTCCATAACTCCTTTCTGAGATTTAGTCTGTAGGCGAATCTTCTATTCAGCCTCTTAGCATCTACTTCATCAAGGTCTGCCATTCCAGTTTCATCGATTTCATTCAAAAACATCGATGGTGATAGCACCACTAAATCACTCTCGTCTTCAGAGACATAAGTCAATGGTCTAGAGTTGACTAAACTCTCTGCTTCACACAAAACTGTGTATAGCTCTTCATGTTGCAAACAGGCATTGCCAATTACTCTTCTAAGAATTCTTTTAAGCATGCCAATCAACCTCTCCCAAAAGCCTCCCCACCAAGGGGATGACGGTGGATTAAATTTCCATCGAATCTTTTTGATTGCAGCAACTTGTATTTTTTCCCAATTCACAACTTGAAATACATTAGATGTCCCCACTAGATTCGTTCCGTTGTCTGAGTAAATAGTTGAGGGTCGTCCTCTTGAGAAAAACCTCCTTAGAGCTAAAATGAAGCTATCAGTTGTCAAGGACGTAACTAATTCGATGTGAACAGCTCGGTATACTGCGCAAGTGAACAGGACAGCCCAACATTTGGTTTGGTTCTTCAAATGCATGGGCCCACATAAATCGACTCCAATCACTTCAAAAATATGAGCTTCTCGCACACGATCTTCAGGCAAAGGAGCTTCATCTACATTTAACGGAATTGCTGTAAACCTCGCACATCTAATGCACTTTCTTGTAACTTGTCGAATTGTTTTCCTACTCTTAATTATCCAAAAACGCTCTCGTAACTTTGTCATCATCACTTGAACTCCTGCGTGGCAATTGCCAACATGCACTTCAAAAATAAGTTTCTCTACAAGTTGATGTTTCGAAGGTAAAAGCACTGGATATTTAAAAGCTTCGAGGTCTTCTCTCATGGATATCCTTGATTTTACTTTTAATAGACCATCTGTGTCCAAATACGTCTGGAAGTTAAAGGTTTGATCGTCTTCAAAGCTCTCTTTCTGAACTTGTCTCCAAATAACTGTTTCTGCATACTTCACTTCATCTACTAACAGTTCCCCGGCAACCCTTTCATCTGATCTCTTGCAATTTTTGACAAAACGTATAATCCATGCCATGACCCTGGTGATCTTTCTGAATGAGGATATTCGTGAGAAGTATTCGAATTTTTCTGTGCTGGTATTTGTAGCAGCAACAATCGTCTTCTTCTCCGCTGTTATTATGTCCATATTTGGAAAAGCATCTGAGGTGGGCCATTCATCTTCCGCTTTTCGCTACCATTGAGGTCCCTCCCACCATTTCAACTGGAGTAACTTCTCCGCAGAACAACCGCGAGATGGTAGATCAGCTGGATTTGAAACTCCAGCGACATGTCTCCAGTTGTCAGAGCTGGTTAATCTTCTAATTTCCTGAACTCTATTCATGACAAAAATGCTCCAATTTCCATTCCGTTTTATCCAATACAAACAATTTGCAGAGTCTGACCAGTAGATAATAGGCATATCTTCATAACCAAGATCAACAATAACCTTTTGCGCTAGCCTGGCTCCTATGAGACAAGATAGCAGTTCTAATCTGGGAATTGAAATCTTCTTTAAAGGGGCAACTCGACTACGAGCTTGAATTAATGAACATTCCCTTTGGTCTTCAGTTTCAGATCTCAAAAATATACAGGTTGCATATGCATTTTGAGACGCATCACAAAACACATGTAATTGCATCACTTTCTTTCTAGTATTTAGAAGACATCTTGGAACTCTTATTTCTTGTAGCTTTGATAAAGTCTTCAGCCATTTTCTAAAGTCCTTTGAAATATCTTCAGGTAACTCAGTATCCCAAGATAGTCTCAGTGTCCACGTTTTTTGTAAAATTATTTTACATATAAGCATCACAGGACTTGTATAACCAATAGGATCAAATATGCTGCTAGATACGGATAGTACTTTCCGTTTAGTCAGAACTCCTTCACAATCAAAATCTTTAACTGCACAAGATAAAGTGTCGTCATTGATGTTCCAAACCAGTCCAAGTAGGTTAGTTGTTTCTACGTCTGTTTGATCTAGAACCCTGGAGTGTGCGTTACTGGTCCAATCTCTTAAATTAAATTGAGCACTTGATAAAAGGACGCGAGATTCCAAGACAAATTTCTCCATTTCTTCCACGTTATCGAAGCTAGCAATACAATTGTCTACATAGAAAGATGATTTTAAGTGCTGTGCTGTTTCTTGAAGTTCTTCAGTTGAGTTTTCTAAATGATGATTCAATGTCACATTCAAAAGAAATGGACTTGATGTCACTCCAAATACAACCCTCTTATGCCTATATTCTATTATATTCTGTTCTTCATCATACCAAAGAAATCGTAAGAAATCTCGATCAGTTTCACGAACACCAATCTGGAGGAATGCCTTCTCTATGTCCGATATTACTGCTACGTCCTTTAATCTGAATTTGATCAACAAGGATGGAATAGTTGCTACCATATTCGAGCCTTTCTCCAAACAATCGTTGAGTGATAACATTCCTTTCTTTTTCGTCGATGCATCAAATACCGGTCGTATCTTGGTGCTCTTACTGTTCTCTTTTATGACAGCTCTGTGTGGAAGGTAATGAACTCCCTTACTCGAAACTTCGGGTGCTCGCTCTATAATATCATTTGACAACCAATCTTGAAAAATAGCTCCATACTCATTTGAGTGCCCAGAATTTTCAAGTTTCTTCTTCGTTATGCAAAGTCTTTTCTCTGCCACGTCTCTGTTTGCCAGATTGTCTTTTTCATGTATCCAGGGCAACGCAACTTCATATCTTCCATCAAAGTCTCTTCTCACAGTTCGTTGAAAGTGAGCAACAGTTTCTTCTCTTAATAATTCTTCGCTTTTGTCGATTGGAGACTCTGAAATACCTATAAAATCTAATTTCCATATACTTTCTAAATTGTGAGTGAGAAGCGAAGTTACAGAAAAAACACTGTTCTCGCTTCTAGCTTGAGCTCGAGGAATCTTTCCCATCGGAGTCCATCCTAATTTCGTATGGATAGCAACAGGTCTAGATTTGCAATGATGTAGTTTACCTGTTAACAATTTTCCGGCTACATCTGCTCCAATTAACAAGTGAATCTTGCTGTCTGTGCATCTACGTTTGTTTTCTCTATCAGAGATATAAATATTCAGATGTTCCATTTCAGTAATCCAATCTCCAAATGGTACTCGAGCTATTTCATTACAAATCTTCCTCTGGTCTAATACTTCAATTCGACACTTGAACGTATTTTCTAAATTGCTTAAGCTCAATAGATATCCTTTATGAGTTTCTTCTTCAGTTTGCTTACCACCAAAGAGCGTATGAACAATTTTAACTTCTTTAGTTGGCTCAATATTCAATGCTTCAATTATCTCTTGCGTAGCATATGATCGCTGGGATCCAGTATCAATCATTGCTCTTATTACTATTGTAGCAGAATAAATATATCCTCGTGCATCTCTTGCTGGATGATTATATCCTCGTGCCGTCACAACTAGATATCGTCGCGTTTTACCTTGGTAGTTGTGTTCTATAGATTTTAAGATAGCAGTTGAGTTTCGGAGAATGGCGAATTAACTAATAAAGTTGTTTCTTTAAACCGTTTCGTATTATTACAAGCGTAAACAATTTACAAGTTTGTTATCTCATCGACATCACTGCTATAAAGTGGCGCCCAAACCTGGGGCTCGAAAATATACGAAAACTACCCAGAGAAGAGTCTATGTGTCGGTGATGAAAATGAACGGAACAGATAAGTGTTATTTTATTTGAATGTTGGAGGTGATATCTAGTCTACTTTAAGTTAAACCTTGTAATAATTTTTCGGTTATTACTCACCCAGAGGAATAATTTGAAAGCAATTTACTCGACCCGAGTTGAATATTAAAGGTTTTGGATCATCCGGATCATAAAGAGAATTTGGCGATATTTCCTTTCGCATTTGAAGTTATTGTTTCAGAAATCCAGAGTGTGGTTTCTGATATTGCGTATCATTTTTCAAGTAAACAAATTGGCTGGTCTTTATCGGTTAATTCTGAAGTGCATTTAAGATTTGACTCTCGCCATGGCATTTTTGGGGCGTGGAAAGAAAGAGGATCTTAAGCTGTTGGCACAAGAATTGGGTGAAGATCCGAGTTCAGATTTAAAGGTAGTTGACCTGAAGAATTTGATAATTAATTCACGGAACTACGACACCGAATTTGTTAAAGAAATGTTTGCCACTATAATAGATGATCGTTTAAGAAGAGAAGTACTTGAAATTGAGAAAGAACGCAGAAAAGAAGAACTTGAAATTGAGGAAGCTCGCAGAAAAGAAGGAATCGAGGAAGCACGCAGAAAAGAAGAACTTGAAAATGAAGAAGCTCGCAGAAAAGAAGAGTATGAGCTAGAAAGATTAAGAATACAGCTCGAAATTCAAAAATGTGTTTCACCATCTGCAAATGTCCCTCACACAGAATATGATCAACAAATAATTGATTTAAAGAGGCTTATTCCAAGTTTTAATCCAAAAGAAGATGACATGGCAATATTTTTTAATCTATTCGAGAGACAGCTAAAATTCTTGAAGGTTCCTGAATCACATTGGGTACCCTACCTAATCGGATCACTGCCAAGTGAAGTGGCTACGTTAATAGCTAGAGAATCCGAAGAAACGTCACAAGAATACACGAATGTCAAACAGATGCTTTTGAAGAGATTCAAACTTTCTGCTGAAAAGTTTAGGCAACTTTTCTGCCAACACAAGAAAAGACAGGAAAGCACTTGGCGGGATTTTTATTTCGAACTAAGAAGCTACTTCGAAGGATGGCTATGTGAGTTAAGGATCGAAGATTTTTGCAGTTTAAAGGATCTGATAATTTCCGATCAAATCAAGAAAAAAGCTCCTTCGTATTTCAGAGACCACTTCTTAGATGAATGGACTGGATGGGTGTCTCCAAGTGAGCTTGCAGACAAATTGGATGCTTACTGCAGTCTTCGAAAAACTATGAAGAAAGAAGATCAACCGGTTGGAAACAAGAGTCTACATATCCAATCTAGCGATGATACCTTCAGACAAAAGTCTTTTAAGAATAACTACAACTCTAAACGACACGAGAAGGACAAACCCATGTTCAAGACCGAAGAGGGAAAAACTTTTAAGTGCTATGGATGTGGATCCCCAGGTGTTATCAAATCCAAATGTCCAACCTGCACAAAGTCAAGAAATGATGGGGAAGCCTCTTTCGGAAACATTCAACTCCAATCCTGTGCACCTTTTCAAGTTGCTAACTTGAAGGTCTCAATTAATGGAATATATGGGATCGTATGCGCTGACAGCGGAGCAAGCCACTGTATTGCAGGAGAGATGCTACATCATCTTCTTTTAGAACAAGGAGTACAATTCAAACCTGAACAACGAGTCATGAGCATGGCTAATGGACATAAATCTACGGTGAATGTAAGCACTGCGCTTGTTACCATTGAACTTGAAGGGAGAGCGTTCCAAATCAAGTTGATTGTTCTTCCAGATGCAAAAGAAAATCGAACATTATTGGGCATCGATTTTCTACAAGAAGCTGGAGTTGTTTTAAACCTAAAAGAACATGTATGGTTTTACAATGACAGACCCCATGAATGTTATGAATTGGCATCTGAAAAGAGTGTTCCAACTTTAACGTCTCCACCTTGTTTCAAAATCAATTCATGTTCTCTACGTGACGAAGAGGGTCAGCAATTGACCGGAGAGCAAAGAGACGCTTTGAATTCTGTATTGAAGGATTTCGATGAGGTGTTTCGTCCAGGGGGAGATGCCACCCCTTTTATAGAACATCACATTGATACCGGTACACATGCACCAGTAGCCGTACCTCCATATAGGATTCCTCCCCCAAAGAAAGATATTCTTCGAAAAGAACTGGATCGATTATTGACAGAAGGAGTTATTGAAGAATGTGAGTCGCCATACGCCGCTCCAGTCGTGCTTGTGCCAAAGCCTAATGGAAGCATACGACTATGTGTTGACTACAGGAAGCTGAACGAGATTACAGTTCCTGACTCCTATCCATTGCCAAGAATGGACAATTTGCTACATGCAGCCAAACATACTCCATACATGTCTACAATTGATCTTCGTTCAGGATATTATCAAGTTAATGTCGCTGCTGCTGACAGAGATAAAACAGCATTCGTTACTCCGTATGGGTCTTTTAGATTCATTCGTATGGCTATGGGACTTCGAAACGCTCCAGCCACATTCCAGAGGCTCGCCGATCGTTTCCGAAGTGGGCTAACTGATGTATTAACTTTGGCATACTTAGATGACATTATCGTCTTATCTGAAACCTTTGAACAACATCTGGCTGATCTTCGGAAGGTATTTCGGAGACTTTTGACTTTCAAACTATGTGCTAACAGGGAGAAGTGTAACTTTGCATGTTCACTAGTCAAATTTCTTGGACATTGGATCACAAGCTCCGGATTAGAAGTAGATCCAGAGAAAACAAGTTCTGTCATGAACATTCCTCCACCTAAGACGGTGAAACAGCTACAATCTTTCTTGCAGTCTTGCTCTTGGTACAGAAGATTTATAAAGAATTTCTCTGATTTAGCCAGACCATTGAGTAACTTGACTAAAAAGAATGTTACTTGGAAATGGGGTAAGGAAGAGCAAACTGTCTTTGAAGAATTGAAACAACGACTCATTACAGCTCCTGTGCTTTCACAAGTTCAAGAAGACAAACCCTTTGTATTGAGAACAGATGCTAGTAGTTACGCCCTTGGAGCTGTTCTTTTACAAGGACATGGTGCTGACGAGCACCCTGTAGAATATGCAAGTCGTCTGTTGACCTCTGCTGAGAGAAATTACTCTACTACAGAGCGGGAAGCTTTAGCTGTCATATGGGCTCTAAACAAATTTCGTGGCTATATCGATGGATCGGAAGTTACAGTTGCTTCTGACCACCAACCGTTGAAGTGGCTCATGAGTCTGAAATCTCCTTCTGGAAGACTTGCCAGATGGGCCTTGCAGTTACAGTCATTCAACGTTAAGATGACTTACATTCCGGGTAAATGTAATGTTATGGCTGACATGCTGTCACGTCCAACTTGCCATGATGAATCCAAAGAAGTTTGTGACCTATGTATGGTTGTTGCCGACTTTCCTACTCGACGTCCAGCAGAGATACGAACTGAACAGCTGAAAGATGATGACATAAAGAATATCATTGAAAGTTTTGAAGGAAAAGATGCAGATGTTTCCAGATGGACTGGACGGGGTTATCTAATGAATAATGGAATTCTTTACTGGTACTCTCCAGATTCAGAATCGGAAGATGCTCAGTTAGTTGTCCCCTCCCATGAACAAGAGCTGGTGTTGAAAGAGCATCATGATGCTCCTACGGCTTCTCACTATGGTATAGAAGGAACTTTTCAACTGATAGCTACTCGATATTATTGGACGGGAATGCGCAAAACTATTGCCGAATATGTAAAGAATTGTCCTGACTGTAGTAGATACAAAGCTTCTAACCAAAAGCCTTCAGGTTTATTACAAACACCTGTGTATTCCCAAAGGTTTGAAACCATTGCCATCGACTTCTTTGGTCCATTACCTGAAGGAGAAGGAGGGAAAAAGTGGATTTTCATAGTCGAAGACTGCGCCACCAGATGGATTGAACTGTTTACCCTTGAGACATCCACAGCAAAAGAGTGTGCTCTTACGCTCTTGAATGAAGTTTTTCTTCGATATGGGCTCAGCCGTCGTGTCATTAGTGACAATGGTGCGCAATTCGTAAGCGCTATAATGCAACAACTGTTGTATTTCCTTGACATAAAACAGAGTCTTACTCCCTTCTATCACCCTCAAGCAAATCCTGTCGAAAGAAAAAACCGGGATCTAAAGCCGCACCTAGCGATATTGGTCGGTAATGACCATAGCACTTGGGTAGAGCGGTTGCCTTCCATTCGGTTTGCCATGAACTCGTCGAAATGTGAAAGTACAGGACAGACTGCTGCTTACCTACATTTTGGTAGAGAAATGAGGACTCCTGATGATGTTTCTCGTGATCTAAGAGCCATCATTCAGAATGATAACTTTGTCCCAGAAATAACATCCTACCTTAAAAGATTTGCTGAGACATTGAAAGGAGTTCGGGAGAGGGTAGAGATACAGCAGGATCGTCGAAAAGACTATGCTGATAAATCTAGGAAAGAAGGACCTCGTTACGTTCCTGGCGATATGGTATGGGTTACATCACATCATTTAAGCAACAAGAAACATGGAAAAACATCGAAGTTTATGCCGAGAAGAGACGGACCATATGTAATATTGACTCAAAGATCTCCAACAACATATGAAGTGGGTAATCAAGACAATCTTGATGTGCCATTGGGTACTTATCATAGTTCAGCACTGTGTCCTTACCAAGGTCAAGATTCTCAGCCAGAAGTACCTCTTCGAAAACGCGGATGGCCTAAAAAGAAAGCTGCCATCCCAGATTCACCTTCACCAAAATAAGATCACAAGAACATTTCTGTGTCTGGCTCCTGGTCGGGACGACTTCGGACCCAGAGGGGGAGTCTGTAGCAGAATAAATATATCCTCGTGCATCTCTTGCTGGATGATTATATCCTCTTGCCGTCACAACTAGATATCCTCGCGCTTTACCTTGGTAGTTGTGTTCTATAGATTTTAAGATAGCAGTTGAGTTTCGGAGAATGGCGAATTAACTAATAAAGTTGTTTCTTTAAACCGTTTCGTATTATTACAAGCGTAAACAATTTACAAGTTTGTTATCTCATCGACATCACTGCTATACTATTTCTTTATTACCGTCGCCTATTCGTACGTTCAGAGTTTGAAGAACAACATCCATTTCATCCGTTTGGTTTGATAAAACACTACTATTATTGTCAGAGACTGTATTACTTGTTTCCTCATTGGATGCTCCTTTAGTAACATTGGAATTGTCCCGCTTTCCATAACACATAACTGTATTATGTCCTCGACCGCATTTAGAACATTTGAGGTGAACCATCATACATGAACGGGCATGGTGATTTGAACGTAAAAATTTGAAACACAAGTTCTTCTTAATTAAAATAGCCTTCTTTTCATCATATGGCATGTTAGGAGCATTCCTACATTCATGACTTTTGTGAGACTTTCCACAAAATACACAAAGTAACCTTCTGTCATCTGTTGTCAGCAAAGATGACGCGGTTGGTATCTTATTTGCATTTTCACAAACTCTCCTTTTACTGTGCTTTACTTCTTGATCCTTTGTTAATCCGAATCCAGCCATAGCCAGTGTGATTCGTTCTTCTCCTTCAACCTCGCTTTTCAAAATATTCATCAAATCGTCTAATCTTTCTTTAGCTTCAGTTTTAGAATGAGAGGTTGCACTTCGATTCCAAGCTTTTAAAAAATCTTGTAGAAAACAAGACTCTACCATTGGATAAAGTATGGAGGCACATTTATCAGTAGTAACACCTAATGTTTCAAGTGCTCTCATATACGATTCAAGTTTATCATATAAATAAGTGATAGATGGGTGTTCTTTGGTTTGCACAGATATGATTAATTTTAACAATTCTCTTACATACACTTCAATCAAAAGATCTTCCTTACCGAATCGAGTTTTCAAGCAATCGACAGCCTTAAAGTAATTTTCACCGCTTGGTGGAAAACTGTCAATGACTTCTCTTGCTCTAGAACCGGCCACTGTTGCCTGAACTAAATATTGAAACTTATCTTCGGCTGCGATGTCTTCGTCATTGTGGATGTTACAGAATTGTCCCCAGAACGGCAACCATTCTTTTATATCTCCTCCAAATTTTCTAAATTCCAGCTTGGGTAATGTAAATATTCTTTTAGAATTAAAATCTTCATTAGGAACAGTTTGAATATTAACAAGGTTTGGATTGGCAACTTGCATTCTCGTCAATTCAATTTTCAATTCATTTTCTTGTTTTGCCAAATCAATCGCTTTTTTAACTTCTATCTTTTGTTTTTCTAATTCAAATTCTTTTTCTTCTTGAGCTTTTCTTAATTCAAATTGAGTTTTCCTTTCAGTTACCGCCGTTGTGAGAAGTTCTTTAATAAGTTCCGGATCGTCTTTCGCCGCTTGGTTTTCCAAAATTTTTGTTCTTATTTCAGAGATATTCATTTCTGGCGATATAATTTCTCCTAAATCTTCAGCTACTAATTTTAAATCTTTTTTTAATCCTTTTACTTTAAATATCATTTCCATTTTGTTGCAGACGATTCAAATAAAAACGTTAAAAATCAATTGTTCTTACTTACGCAAAGTCCAATCTCGAATCCCGGCAGGGATGCCAAATGTCATAAATTCCGACTAATTTTCACTACTTCTGTGTCGTAGTCTATTTTGTCAAGATCAAGATTAGACTCAATTAAGAACAATAATCAACTAGTTTAATATTCGACATTTCTATTAATCCAAATCTCACAAAGGCAACTGGCTTATTCTAAAAAAAGTTAAAAAAGAACAACAGAACAATAAATCATTGTTGCCATTTAAACTAAACTAAAAACTGAAATTATACAAATTTATATTCATTGTAAAAATGACGTCACACCTTAAAATTTTTGGGTGTAATTAAAATTAAAATAAGTTTACATGTTCGTTTATTTCCGACAAGGAAGAACGGACAATTTTAATTAATTTCTGAATATAGTTTTAAAAACGCATGGTTTGAAGGAAAGTATCAAAATTTAAAACTCATTACTTTAAAAACGCTTGCTATCATGAAGCACTTCACGATTTTCAGAAGTTCAGTTCTAACTATGAATACATCTATATATATAATTCTCTTGCGTGCCGCCCAAATTCGGCTGTATTTCTGTGAGAAGAATGGCAATGACTTCAAACAAGCAATCACAAATCTTCTAAATGTGCTTTATGCACGAACTTCCAAATTCAGCAATCCAGCCAATCACAATATATCTTTTGAAATTTGACTTCTGGCAGTAGCCACAACTTGAATTCACTATATTTTGTTTGCTTATTACTTACGGAAATTATTGCTTATTTAACCCGTATTGATTTAATATTTACGTTGATACCGGAATAAATAGATGTGTACATTTCTTTTGGATAAAAATTCTATATAAATCAGGTTTTTCCGAAAAGTCGGTTAAAGTTCCTTGTCGAGTAAAGATTCTGCGCCAAGAATTACGCCAACAAATGTCAGCCGACGCCCTTTTTTTAATAACAAGTGAATTGCCTATGGTTGCCATAATTTGGTGGGTTTTATGTAAACAATTCTTGGCGCAGAAACCGTACCGTTCTTTAAAGTTTTATCCATATTTATATGTAAACGTTTTCCGTATATAAATACCTTTTTAAAAAATGAGCCCGAAATTTCCATTAAGAATATTAAGGTTTCTATGCCGAAAATTCACAGTAGATTGAATAAGAATTTCAGTATTCTGGATAAACCATAATTTATTTTAAAAATAACTGTTTATAATAATATATTCATTCAGGGTATGATTTACCGTACGGTGCCTTTTGGTGACTTTCCAAAAAAAGTCACCAAAAGGAAAAAAAAAGTTGAAAGGCTGTGTTGCCAAATCCACAATTGCGTTAAAACGGCGTGTTGTCAAATCCAAATGGTCACTAGGGTTTCCGGAAAACTGTTCTTTTTTAACGCTTCTCACATAAGCAGTAGGAAAATGATGTCGCAAGTATTGTAGCTTATCGTAAATATCCCATTTTCTTTCAGTTTCATTTCACAATATCACTCTTCAAGATTTTTCTTGATTATGCAACTGAAATAGCTTTTTGCTAGGGCATATTTTAAATGCCTCACTTTGAAGCGAGCAAAGAGAGCATGGTTCGCTTCACGAACCAAAGGGAATTGCTTAGCAATCCCGGGGGTTGGCGAGCATTAGCTTGCTCCCTAGTAAATATTCTTACAGGATCGGAAAACAATGCGATGGAAACTTGTAAGCATCAATCACACTTCAGATTTGAAAATTTTCTTTAACGAGTAATTTAATTTTTCGTCATTTCGATAAATTTTCGTATAATAGTATTAATTCGAAACAAGTCACTTTCAAATACTATAACCTCACTTTATTTTCCTTCAATTTCGATTGTTGACTTCTATTGTAAATGGTAAAAACTAAAAAAAAAAAAAAAAACATTATTTAGCACCGCGGCATGAAGACACACAATGAGCCAACCCCAGTCGTAAACTGACCAAATTCTAAACTCTAAAGAGTAGTTGGTTACAATCGAAGTGCACCACTTGGAGACACGTGAAGTCTATTCTCTGTATCATTTGGGGCGGCTGAGAAACGTGGAAAAGAATCTCTAATAAATACAAAAATTTGAAAAAAATTCCATGTTTTCGGAAATAACACCTCAATGATAACAGATATTAAAATCTTTATTAGATTTTAGCCAGTTTGGTCCGAAACTTGAATTTTAAAGCCTTTTCGATCATCTTTGCACTATCTACGGTTCAAATTATCAAAGCGCTACATTCCCATCTAATGATAGTTGGATTTCTTTTATGTATGTCTCAATAATAAGTGTACCAAACTTAATAAGAATTTGTTAATTATAAGATATGTACAAGATTATCCTCTAACCAATTATTAATGTACCAAGTGCAGTGAATAATGGGTCCTTGTTTTTGCGGTAGGAGCGACTTCTCATTTCCATGGTATCGTGGACAAGGTTCTCTCCGCTCACTGCTTCCACATGGTGCGAGATCAGGTTGCTGCATTCGGAAACGTCTTCTCCATGCTGCGTCCTGGGGGTGAGGCGGCCTTCCTGTTCTGCCTCTCTTCGGGATACGCAGACTGGTTCACGGATATCACACAAAACATCAAGTGGAACAAGTACTTCAACGTAAGACTTCTTTTGATCAACTCCACAGCAAAAGCAGACAATTGTAAAGCAAGTTTTGGATATGCTTTGAATTTCCCTTTCTCTATGAAATTTTATGATCTGAGACAATTTATCGTTATAATTGAGGGAAAAGTGCTATAAAAGTACTTTAAATAATACATATTTGCGTCTTAAGCTTAAAATATTTCTCAATCATAAAAACAAGTCTCTAATAGAGTAGCTCGTAGATGATGTCCATAGAACAGTCGTGTACATAGATTTATAATACTGTCTAGACCGCATGTTTAGAGTAATCTCGTGTAACCAAATTAAAACCACGTGACTAATAGACGAAGGAGAACGAAGAAGAAAAAAAATCCCCGCTCATTCCCGTGGAAAACGCCGAAATGCGTCCGACGGAAAGTACGTGAATCCAAGAAAAATTGTTAAATATTGTTCTGCATTTGGTTGTAAAGAGTTGGTTGCAAAAGTTCCAGAAAAAAGGCTCAGTAACCTTTCACAAATAAGTGCTATTTTTGAAATCTATATAAATAAAACTGACTTTCTGTCACACGGATTTGGGGACCGTTTCACGTAAAAACTACCTAACGGATTAGGGTGAAATTTTGTATATCGCTTAATTAAACGACCAGGAGTAAAATATATTTTTAATATATTTTTTATTTTAATTGAGTTTTAAAATTTCCGAAATAATTTTTTTTGGTGTTTTTAAGCAGACACAATTTAGTATTTCCTGAATGGCAACTGAATGACAATCTTCGTTTGGTTTGTTTTGAAAATCGCAAATGATATTCTACATTCACAATGCCTAGAAAAAAACGCCCATCATTAAGCAAAATCGACAAAAAAGTTTTTCAAAAACGTTTAAAGAGGAACGAATTACAAAATGACAACCAAGAAGCTTCGACTTCGCGGCAGCCGGACATTTCCCCAAAGGACAGATTAGCATCGCAATGGCGACGCCAGGAGTCTGTAAGGAGTAGAGAAACATCAGAGAGGCGTGCCGTTCGTTTAGAAGCCGATCGGCTAAGACATGCCGAACTAAACGAACAAAGAATGAATTTACAATGGGGTGATAAATTTAAAAGCGCGTTTTCGTATAATCCATCCATTAACTATGATACCGAATCTGACATTGGGACAATGACAATCTAATATTGTTTACAAAGAGGCTCTCCAATGACTTAATAACTGTGTATAAAGTAACTTATTTTTATGATATTTTGTTTACCACAAATAATTTATTTCTTTACCAACAATAAATAATGAAATTTTTTACGACAATAAATAATATCTGCATGAACATCCTATATCTGTTTAAAAAATTTACTGTAATTTATAATGTAATTTTGTAAAAGATTTAAACTCAAATAGTGCTTAAAACTATTTTCGTAACATATTATAGACAGACTTACTTTATTTTACTTATTTTTACATATATATACTTATACATATTGCTACAGCATGCTTTGTAAACTTTCCATTTATTAAACTTTTATATTACTTTTATTTAGTACCAAAAACTGAGTTTATCCGTCAACGACGGGCCACGCAGCTAGTTTTCTATATAGTTGAGGTTTTACAGTACACTCATAAATATGTTGTGTTTCTCATTCTCAAAAAGCTAGCTTTAATTGGTTTATTACGGATTTTATTTTGAAATTAACTTCTGAAAATTGCAGTTAATATTGAAATAGAAAAACAGATCAAGGTTATAGCTGCTTTTTGAAGAAATTAGTGGCTATTTAAGGATTTTAATTTCACTTTTAAGTATGAACAGCAAATTCCGCGCAGTGGCCAGATTGGCGAAGTTTGGCGCAAATCAAAAAGAAATACATTTTGACGTTTATCAAGGTCATGATCACTATGCTTAATCTTTTTTTTTATCCATTAATAAATAATCTGAATCTTCAAAATTGATGATTAAGAACGTTTTTAATATTGTTTCGATACTTTCATATCGGTTTACCTCGTGATTTTTTAAAATGAAACTTACGGGTTTTTAGGCTTTAACATAACAAGATTATTGGGTGGATATAGAATATTTCGCGTAATAAAACATTACTATTTAAGTTTCTTTTTCTGTTTGAGTTATAATTACGATTTTTCCTTTAAAATTATCAGAAAAGTCCATTTTTCTTTACATCGTATACGTGAAGTACAAGTTATTTATATAGGTTAAAATAGATTTTTTTATTAACTTCAATTTTTTGTGTATGTTTGTTTGTAGCGGGAAACTCAACGGAAGGCTAATTAACCTATTTGCCGTCATCCAATAGAACTGAAACTTGACAGATAGACTTTGTCGAATACAAGACATTCTATCAAATTTTGGGGGAAGTCACTAAAAGTCGACTTTTACACACGCTACTATATTACCGCTTGGAAGGAATAATTAACCCACTTGCCTTCATCCAATCTATCCGAAAACTGGCAAATAGACTCGTTGTAGGACTGCTAGAATTAGAATTTATAGAAGTTTAAAGTTATTTCTTAGACAATAATTAAATTTGTTTCACAATAATTAAAAAATACACAGCACTAAATTCCCAGTAATATAGTTGCCAAACTCTCTCTCTCTCCTCCCGACTCCCCTCCCCCCCAAAAAAAAACCCCCCCACACCACTCAGTTTTATTTTACGAGTGTCTTTAATTTATTTTTTACTAATAACCCAATCCTGTTTCAATTTAAAATTTTAAAATTTGTTTGTCTTCTGGGATTCTGATGTGCTAAGAATCTATTTAAGGAGTATTGTTATCATAAAATTATTTTCAGAAATTGCACCACTACAATTTAAACTATTGTGATTTTACGTTGTGTTGATGTTAAGTACACATAATTTAACCTACAAAATTATTTTAAATGTGTAATTGAAATTTTTCGTATTATAATTGTTAATAATAGTTCGTATTGATTTGAAGAAGCAAGAAAAGTTTTATGTTTTTACACTAAAAACAGCAGAAAAACGACATTTTTTTTCAAGTTTTCAACTTTTTAATTAAAAAAAATTAATAAATAAACATAGCACACATTATTCCATACTAACTTTTGTTTATCAGATGTATATAAATACGCTATAAAAATGTCCCAATCCTAACTAAATTTAGAAAAGCCCTAGTAACGAATTGAGAAAAACAGAGTTAAAGATTTCTTTTTCAGCTTTTATTGGGTGAAATGGTTTAGAAAATATAATATAATTTTTTATCTGTCAAAGGTACAAGTATAAATTTTTGCACAGATATTCAGAAATATATTCTCCACATTATGGGATAAAAATTGACATTTTCGTCATTTTTTGGGTACCATGTCCCCTTAAAGCACATATCGTGCCTGGATTTAACTTCTTGTACTTTGCTGAGATATTTCTTGTTCTATTATGAAGATGGCATTAATTTTTTTTAATAAAAAGGTGGAAGGATATGTATTACTTACTTATATAATATTATTCATCGTAATTCTACAATATTTGCTTTTCTGTATAATTACTATTAATTGAAGTATTTATTTAATACAATGATGGAAGAATTTTTTTACATATGTAATATTATGCTTGGTAAATTTACAACATTTGCATTCTTTATTTGTGAATACAACGATCAAAGTGTAAAAGTGCCAAAAAATATTACAATAAGTAAACCTTACTAAATTCTAAATTTTCTAAAGGTTTTTATAATTATTAATAATTAAAACTGAAAAGCGTAGTTTATTTACAATTAGTTTGAAGTTGTGAAATTTTATCAAGGAAACCAAGTAAAACTGCACAAGCTCTTTTAAAACACAAGTGATCGGAAAAGTTATATTATTCCAGAAGAATACAATCAACTAAGAATTTATCACACAAGTTAACTACGTCATAAAATGATTCCTTTATGTAACTAGGATAACGCCAAAAGTAGGCGAAAACAGCCAACTCTGCAACCCTGCTCTCAAAAACTCCCTAGTCATATGTTTTATTTTGGCTTCAGATTCGTTGTATAATTGAAGTGGGAGAGCGCAGTCTATTGTGTTTATTATAAGTATATGGTCGTGTACCAGAAACCTGAACGAAATGTGATTAAGGGGTGATAAAATGCTCTCTTAGAATATATTAGTGATGTGAACTTTCAGGGGAATAGTCCAGAAATTCCAGTGACCCAGTTCATGAGCAGCCTCACTAACGAATACTACATCAAACTTCTGGAAGACGAAGGATTTGAAATAATTTACTGCGAAAAGGACAAGATTTGCGTCCCTTACCCAACGGATCAAGAATGCAAAGGTACCTTCATTTAAGTCTTGGAATTAGGTTAATTATTTTTTTATACTATTGGAGGCTTTGTATTAGGCTCTTTTTAAAATGAACAATATAATGCGTATATAATATGTCCTAACCGGGAGTAATCTACGAATTCTAAAAAATAAGTTATTCTAAATAGGAGGTAGTATGGTTTGTAATTTGTTAATAAACTTTAATATTAAGATGGAAATCGACAAATTTAATTTTGTAGTCGGCTTTTTTTAATATACCTCCCACACGCAAATTATATTCGATTATTGCTGGATACTTAAACCATTCATTATGGACTTGTTGTGATAGTTCTTGGGAAATGCCTTACGTCACTATTACTCAGATTTATATTGGACTTTTGCTATAGTCATTGGTTATATACTTACGTCTCATGTCTGTTGGGGGTCTTATTATACAGAGCCAAATCAGTGAGAACGCGCTCCACCGTTTCAGACGCTCGGGTGGCCAATACTGTGGCGCATCCAAGCCACCATGGATGCACGGCCTAGCTTCCGAGTGGCCTTGTCATGATTTCATTCCCCTTTTAGTATTCAAGATGTCTTTGTGAAGTGAAGATAAACTGTGCTTGCTTCTATTATTCAAAAGGAAACACAGAAAGAATAAAATCGATAAAAATTCCATAAAATGAATTCCATAAATTCATCGATGAAAATTCTATAAAAAAAAATAAAACACGCCACACTATTTATATAGTAGAAACACTTACTCCAGTGATTCTCAACCTTTTTTTTTTGTCGCGGCACACTTTTAACGATTTAAAAATTTGGCGGCACACAAAGAAAAAGATGAGTATAAAAGTTGTTTACTTACCTATAATACACTGTAAAATAGTTTATGATAATAATTTGGAATTTAAAATAAAATATAATATGTACTACAAAACAACCGTACGTTTATCAAGGGATTAATTACAAATCAATAATAAGAATACTTTTAATGAGAAATTTGAGCTTGATGTTTTTTTATAATTTCATTTATAATTGGTCATAAAAATAACAATGCTACTCTCATATCGTCTTCTACATTTAACAGTCTCGATCTTTTTTCGTTTTTATGTTGGTTAACAATTCAGTTATCCTGTCTCGTATTGACTACGGATGCGTTGCATATGGTTCTGCAGGAGCATCTCTTCTGCGCAGATTGGATACCGTCCACCATACTGCTGCCAGTATTTGTTTAGGTGCATTTCGCACATCACCCATTGAGAGTCTGTTAACAGAGTGTTGTCAACTCCCATTTGACCTTAGACGTAAAAAGTTAAGCGCTAACTACTACTGTAGAATAAAATCTGATCCTTCTCATCCTTTACGGAATTCGAGTCTTGACGCATATCTTGGTAGGCTATATAATGCACGTCCATCTAGCATTCGCCCATTTTCTGAAAGAGCTCAATCTGTTCTGTCGGATGCAACTCTAAGTGACCTAGATATCCAGCTGGCTAATTCTCAGATCTTTCCTCCATGGGATATTCCATCATTTCAGTTTTTAAATCCATTTGCGATGCATTACAAAGCAGACACTGCCCCAGAAATTTTACAGAAGATCTTTTGTTTACACCGATCTCAGTATAGTGATTATCATGCAGTCTATACTGATGGATCCAAAGCAGGTGAACGTGTTGGCTGCGGTGTTGTCTGACAAATCCACAGTCAGTTTCACGCTTCATAAATCCTGCTCGGTTTTTACTTCTGAGATGGTGGCAATTTTTTGTGCTCTACTGCACATTTCTTTGTGCTCCCATCGCAAATTTTGTGTATACAGCGATAGTTTAAGTGAGGGAAAAACTTGAGAGGAAAGGTTTTGTTACTTTATTTTGCTGGGTACCTAGTCATGTGGGGATTTCAGGAAATGAATTGACGGACTCTGCTGCTAAAGCGGCGTCAATCCCGTTTCAGCAGCCAGTCCCCTACCAAGACATAAAATCACATATTCATAAGTTTATTTTTTCTTTGCGTCAAGAAGCATGAGATTTGCAAACTAGCAACAAACTTCATACCATTAAAAACCATCTTCATATGTGGCCAGTAAATCCAATGCGTCGGACAGATGTCAAACTGACTCGTCTGCGCATTGGTCACACCCGATTCACGCATCGACATCTGTTACTGAGAGAAGATCCGCCCATTTGTGATGTTTATCGTTGCGATATTACTGTGCACCATATTTTAATTTCATGTCCAAAATTTTATTCTCATCGTCTTCAATTTTTTAAAAGCACAATTTTAAACCTACAGGATTTGGTTGGGGAAAACCCCCATCCAAATCTTTTTGCATTTCTAAGAGTAATCGGGTTTTTAAATCACATTTAGTGTTTATAATCATGACTAGTTTTAAGGTTTTTTAAAAATGAGTTTTTAACATTTTATTTCTTTTATTAAATCATACCTTACCTTCATCTATTTATAACTCATCATCCATTCTAGTTTCTTTTATCGTTTGTTTGGCGCAGCATGGCCCTTGTGTTGCCTTTGCGCCATAAAACAACAACTAAACAAAGCGATCAGCTCACATCGAAGTCCGAAATCAATCTGCAAACTTTCCCGATCACCGGTCTTTATATACTTGGCACGAGAGAACATTCGCGAAATTTCCAGCCAATTCGTCGGAAAAGAAACATCTCGAAATTTCTCGATTGCTTTAGGTGTTGCCACCTTTTTCTAACCTGTATAATCACTGTTAATAAATAAGATAAAAATAAATTACAATAGAATTTTAAAATAATACGTCACTATTTACACTATATACAGACAATTGGTGCAACAGTATATTGGTCAAAGTACAGAGTGGTTAGAATTAAACTGACGGTACTCAGAGACTCGTAGCTCAGATTCTTCTGAAGAGATCTGAATGAAATTTTAAATACATGTTATGTTGATCTAAAGTTTGCGTAAAAAAAAAATAGTTTGAAATGTTGCCAATAGATGGTGCTGTACTGCTAAAACCATATGCAAATGAGTAACTTCACATATAAATCAAAACGCATAGTTCGAAACCAGTCCTCTGGATATTGCACAGGAAAGAAGACGACACAAAACTGAGTCAATGAATGTGGAGGAAGTTGCAATTGTAACAGCATTTGCAAACTCTTCAAATGCCAATATCACGAGTGCTGGAAATTCCGCGAACAACCGCGCGCATGATTTTACGCAAAATTATGAAGTTGTACCCTTACAAAATGCATTTCGTGCAGCATTTGAGACTACTCTGCTTGTTTTCATTTTGCCTTGCATTTTGTGGCGTGGATGCAAGTGGATGAGTTCTTATGCCATCGCCTATCTTATGAATAGGCGATGCTCATTTTCTTAGATGATGCTGTGAACGCCAGAATTGCAGCATATTAGATTTCACCCATCCTTATCCAAATTTCAACATGTGCAATATTTTAGCTAGCTGTGAGGCCTCGCGTTGCGGAAATCTGCCATTCGTGTATAGGACCCAGTTTCTGGCGCTTCTCTCGCAGGAAGGTTCATTGCTACGCAAAATCGAGCTCGCTTCGTTCGCTGAAAAGTTCATGGACACATAAATACAGGCTTATTTCACTCGTTAAAAGGTTCATTGCTATGCAAGCATATTCTCGCTTCGCTCGCTGAAAGGTTCATTGCTGCGTAAGCATAAACTAGCTTCACTCATTAAAATCTAATTGCATGAAAATCATTTTAACACGTGTTTGTGGAAAGCAAAATTAGAGGCTAAAACTACTTATGTTGAAACTTTCAGAGATCTATTCCTAATCAAAGTCGCTTTTTGTGAAAAAATTTATTGAAAAACGAATTAAAATTTTAACATTCTTTTTATCAGTCTAATTAGAAGGCCAAAACTACTTGTGTTGAAAATTTCAGAAATGTAGCCCAATTACAAATCGTTTTGTAAAATATTTGTTAATTAATTAAAAAAAAATATGTTAAATTCTGTTTTTCAAAAATCCAATTAGAAGGTCACAACTATTTATGTTGAAAATTTCAAAGCTGTAGCCCTATTTGAAATCGTTTTGTAATATATATATTAATAAAACAAAATTAATTAATAACGAACTAAATAAAATTTTAACATTCTGTTGGTGATGTTTACAATTAGAAGGGCAAAACTACTTATGCTGAAAATTTCAGAGCTCTACTCTAATTTTAAGTAGGTTTCTATTGATCCACAGAGCACCACAGACACACAGCTTGTTTTATTATTATCGATTTGAAAGGCAATAGTCAGCAATGTGTAGTGAAAGGGTGGTATAACACAGGAAAACACTATTTTATGCATTTTTAAAACATATATTAATGATTAAAAATGCTCAAAAGTAAAATTTTTTGTAAGAAATAATGATTTCTCTGTAAAATGGGTACTAATGCAATTTCTAACATTTTTTTTTAATATGTTATTATTCATTTAGCTCACTTTTTTCTCGAGCTTTCAATCCCAGTGATGCACTTTGAAGGAAATTTTTGTTGAAAAGTGGGCATTATGGATCTTTAATAATAAGGTTAACGTCTTTGGCATCAGTGCCACCCACTTTTTGTCTTGTCTTTCTACACAAGCGTTGCACAGCTCGTGAGTGACAAGGAAACGAGTTCAAGTCTGATTTCAGTGGTCTCCAGTAGCACAGAAACGCTAGCCAATTTCGCCAGACATTGGCCAATCTCGATTTGGAGCGTTTGGAATCGGTCGTTGGAAACAATATTGGCTAATCTAGTCCAATTCTGGATAAAATAAAGAAGAGGTTTTAAAATTTTGATGCACAGCTTTAGAATTGGGATATTGTATTTATGATAAACAACACTATGTGGTGGTTTTGACATGTTTGTTTAAAAATCGTGTATTTTGGAACTATACTCGGTCGGAATTAACCAATCTTCTAGTCTTCCCTTGTTTCCTCCAAGATAGTTGTGCTGCTCAGAAGCGTCTCTACTAACAAATGTTCGTTTGTTACTTTTCTCAACAAAGGAGGAGTCCTATTACAAAGATTCCAATTAATTATATCCACGTAATCAATGGCAATAAAGTTAAGTTTGGTTACTTTGCAATGTCTGGTTGTCTTTCTTTAGGAAAGTTCTCGAGATTTCAGAACCCGACGCCCCAGATCTCTTGCATCCCTCCTTTCTTACTAAATCATTGCCTCAATCAAATTTTTTTGTGTGAGAGAAGAAAGCATTTCGTTTAATAACCGAGTTTAAAACTTCCAGTAAATATTCAGGGAGGTATTGAGACAATCGATTTGCCTCGTATATAATCTTAGGCCCTTCAAAAAATTAACTTTTTTTTTTAATTTGAAATCAATGTGGCATATAACAATTTAAAATAACAAATACCACTTGCTTGAGTTCATCCGATGGTTTACATTTACTCACATATATTCCAAGTACTGATTGAAGTAAATAAAACAATTTTAACAGAAATAAGCAAGAAATAACGTTAGTATCTATTTTATAGAAATCCTTCTTTTAAACAAAAAATGTATTTTTGATTATTTTTAATTAATATATGTTTTAAAAATGCATAGAATAGTGTTTTCCTGTTTTCTACCACCCTTTCACTACACATTTCAAACTATTGCCTTTCAAATATATAATGTTTAGAAATTTTAAGAAAATTTTGGAAAAATAGTTATTTTTTAAAATTTTCTCCAATTTTGAGGTGGATGCGCTATCGGAAGATATATATATATATATGTATCAAATTTTTTTTTGCAGTTTTTCTTATCAAGATATGCAACAACTTTTTTCACCTCATGTGTTTAAAATATATATTTTTTTTTCCCCGAACCATTCTACTACTGATATGTTGCATGAGGCCTTTGTCAACGCATTGGTACGCTTTCAGCATATTGTCAACCGGCAAGATGTGCACATAAAGCACACAAGTGTGTAAAAAAAATATATATATTTATCCTTTGATTTTTGAGTGGTTAGCTTGCTTTTTACATCGTTATAGCTCCCCCATCACAACATTTTGAATAATTTTTTTCTGACAGAAACCTCGGCCGCATGATCTTACATAACATATATTTAAAGTTTCATTGGGATCCGTTCAGTAGAACTGGAGCTACGAGCCTCTTTGGGAAAGTTCTTGGTGGTTAGTTTAATTTTAACCACCCTGTAAAGTTATTTAAACCAAAATAAATTCATGTTTTTAGAATCTATTCACATTCTCCAGAATTAAAATAGCTCCTATTTCGTTAGAAATGTTATTTCGCCATTAACAATGATATCAAGTGATTTCTAAACTGAGATAGTTTTGAAAGTTTATTCTTTTGCCATTACGCGAATTTGGAAGCAGTGAATTCACTTAGAGGACGCACTCGCATCAAATTAGCGCACTACCAAAGCATTAAATTATTAGAATTAAACTTGACGGTTGGTAAAACACAAAGTCTTGAAGAAAGATGAGAAGTTGGGCAAAATGGGCATTATATATTTTTATACTTTCAATTAGGTTTTCATGATCTGTTCTAAGTAATCCATCAGTTTCTAGAGCAATTCGTTAAATAAAAAATATTAATATACTGGACTGAAGAATGCCCCAAATAGTTTGAAAAGGCATTCATATTTTTTCTATCGTCTTTTGGTAGTAGAATATTGTTACAAAATTGTCTGTAAATACTTGTAAATAATGACGTATTTATTTTTATTTAATTTAATTTGTAAACAGCTATAATTCCGGTTGAAAAAGATAGCAATACCTAAATCATTCCACAGATTTCAAGGCATTTCGATCAGACAATTTATCGGCTGGATTTCGCTAGAACTTTTCTTCCGTGACACTATTTAAAGAAACGAAAAATAAAATCGAGGTCAATTGCGTTGAGAGTCGTTTGAGGTTCAGAAAGCTTCCGAAGACGTTTGTGAGCCCTTCGAAGAAAGATTCAATTTTTTTATAGTTTTTATTCAGCTGTGTCATCATTTACTCTGAAAAAAATTCTTAACAATGTTTTAATACGATCTCATCAAGCAATTTATTATCACAATGAGACCATGAAGAAATTTTATGTGAACAAAAAATGTAAACTTTCCCCTTTGGTTTACTAAACAACCCAAGGAATGCGTCAGCATTCCCCGAGGGTTGGCTATCTTTGCGAGCAGGGGGCGAAGCCACCTAGTATGTGAAAAAAAAAATTAACTTTTGTTTCATTTCTTATCACTAAATGGAAATAAGGTAATTTAATAACTTGCTTGATAGCTAATTTTCAAAGGCTGATCTTTATCGGGAAAGTTGCAAATGAAGCCAAAAATTAATTTATCGAAGTTAAAAATTTCAATTATATCTGTCTTGTATTGTAGCCTCAAAGCGCTGTTAGCAAAAAATTAATCAATTAGTTTTTTTTTTTTTTTTTTTTTTTCTTTTTTTAAATCCTTTGTATTAACTTCGATTTTGTATGCGATGTGATGGTTGGTTGGATAGTTGGGAATGTTTGTCGATGGCGGGCGAATCTGATGATGCCTAATAAATCCCCTTGTCCTCATCCAATCGTTCTGAATTTTGGCAGATGCATTCGATGACAATACATTCCATCAAATTTTGGGGACAGTCATTGTCGATAAAATGTCGCTTTTACAAAATACTAACTAACTTACCGTCATCCAATCGCGCTGCAATCACATTTAACCTATTATTAGAAAAACCTTTTATGTTACCAAAATTGCTTTAATCGGAATAAATAAAAAGATAATTGGAAATGAATGCATAAATTCAATATTGAGTGAAGTCCTGTCAACTCAGCTGTGCATTGCGTAGTAACGTTGTAAATGAAAGAATTTCAACCAATCATTGTTGAAACTCTTTCCAGTTGCCAAAATTGTTTTAATAAATAATAAAATGGTTTTAATCAGAATAAATAAAAGATATTTGGTTGTGAATGCATAAATCACGTTCATCTTTAATGAATGAATTTTAAAACGTAGTTAGCTGATAGAAATGTTCTTAATATTTAAAATGAGTTGCTACCATCAAACACACGCTGTCAACAGAATCGGCGCTATGTTAATGCATATAAGAATTGGCAATGCGTAAAAAGGATTTATATTAAAAACTTTGTTTCTATATCAGTTATTTCAGTTGTAGTCCAGGGAATAGAGACATTTTGCCTTGCAAAAGGTTATGTAGTTCTGATTTTTTAATATGTTATAAAGGTTGGTCTCATGGTTTATAAACCAAGTTTTCGACCTCCTGCCCCTTGTGCGTTCTCCGTGGTGCACCAAAAACTGAGCCGTTTTTCAGTTTATACGTTATAACTCTTTGCCAATGCATCTTAAAAATAAATATTATATTTAAAAGTTGTAGAATATTAAATTTGCTACAACTTTTGTATACAAAGTGTTTTTGTAGACCTATTATGGAAATAGTTATGTCGCATCAAATCAAAACTTTTTCGTAAAAATGCTACTTTTTTAAGATTTGTGTCAAGTTTTTTGATTCTATATCCTTAATAGTACGTCTTAGAGAAAAAGTTTGTAAATAAAAGTTGTAGAACAATAAATTTCCTACAAGTTTTATTCATTAACTTATTTTCTATGACTAATAACAAAGGAGTTACTCTGCTTTGTATTTTCAGTGGTGCACCAAAAAAAAAACGTTTTTCAGTTTATAGATCATAACTCTTTCGCAATGCATTTTAAAAACAAACACTCAGTTTAAAAGTTGTAGAATATTAAATTTTCTACAACTTTTGTGAACAATTTGCTTTAGTAAAGCTATTATGTAAAGAGTTACGTACCATCAAAGTAAAACCTTTTTCGTAAAAATGCTGCTTTTTTTAATTTTTTGCTGAGGTTTTCAATTATATCTTCATGACAATAAGTTGTAGGGAAAAATATATTATACAAAAGTTGTAGATGTATAAATTTGCTATGTTTTATACAAAAAGTTACTATCTTAGACTAATAACTAAGGAGCTACTCTGCCTTGAAGGTTTACGAGATGATAACCTATAATATTTTATGTATAGGTAGCGGTATAAAAGTAGCTTCTTACTGCATAGTCTGACACTTTTAATAAAAAAATAAAACAATGTGTATATACAATACTAATGATAATGTAAAATAAAAAGTGGAAATATATTAAATAATGAATATATAATCTATATACAATAACGGTAATATCAATTTACCATTTTCGCCATGGTACACCAAAAACCTTCAGAATTCTGAAATTTTGGATTTTTTTCAGTATACCGATCATATCCTTTTTCCAATGTATTTTATAGGGAAAAAATTATATTTTAGTTTGTAAAGTATTAAATTTTCTACAACTTATGTTTGTGCAAAGTTTGTTTTGTAGAACTATTGTATGAAAAGCATTAAAGCAAAAACTCTTTCGTAAAAATACCATTTTAAGATTCTTGTCGAGTTTTTAAATGATATCCATAAAAGTATATCACAAAAATTGTAGAACCCTAAATTTGCTACGTTTTATATACAAAGTTATTTTATAGGACTAATAACAAAAGAGCTACTTGGTAAGATCTAATATTAAAAACAGTTTCTTATTGCAAAGCCTGACAACTTTGATAAAAAAAATAAAACAATATAGGTATTAAAATAGTAGTATTATAAAACAAAAAAAATAGAAATATTATAAAAATGTATATAACTATACATAAAAATAGTAAAATCAATAAAACTTACAATTTAGAAAACTTATAACTTCCTAAATTATTTTTCGTTTAGCCACGAAGGCTAGGCTAGTTCCTCAGCTACTTCTTCAATTACGAGTTCTGTTGGGTCGTCTTCAATTATGATATCCGCTATATTGTCACAGGTTTGCCCATGACAGTTTTTACGTATTATGGAGCACTTGAGACCGGCCTTTTTACAACCGCAGGCCTTAGTGCATCCTATATTGCACTGGCAGAAAATGTAGGTCAGAATTGATTGAGGAGCTGAATCCCTGGTGGTTCTAATAGGATGAAGCCCTTTACTGTCCTTCTTCCACCCCCAGACCAAAGGATTTTTCATTTGGCCCATCCATGTCTTTACTTGATGGTATGTGCGAAAGACATGGTGTGTAGCAGCTTCTTGGGTCGGTGGTAGTTTTGACAGATTTAACTTTCAGCCAGTTGTTGATTTGGAAAATTGCTTATAACGCAAAGCATTTAAAGTTCTTGCCCTGTCACTACCATAGATAGGAACAAGAATGCTTGATACTGCTTCAGTGAAGCTTGAAACACTGGCATTATGATCTAGGAAGATCTTTGCGAATTCCTGTAATATTGGACACGACGAAGCAGCCATCATTACAACGTATGTAATCTAATACTAAGTAACTACACTGAGTGGTTGATATTCTGTCGGGATGGTTAGTGGTGGGGAGGGGTGAGAAAGAAAGCACTTGAAATTTTTTTTCGGTTCTTCTAATCTTCTTCCCTGAATTCGGCAGTGGCAAATCTCAATCAACAGTATATGGTGTTTTCTCGGAAACTGACCCCTTAAAAGAATTCCTTTACATGTCACTTATGCCACCCGACTATTCTATCTCAAAAGATCTGTACCCCACGTGGTTTAGAATTAGCTACTTGAATGCAGTCTATTTCTCATTTTTATTTTCGAATGCAGAAATTTTTGGTGTATCACAGCAAAATGGTAAGTTTTATATTACTATTATTATCTATAGATATATACATTATTTAATATATTTCCACTTTTTATTTTACATTATCATTAGTATTATATATATATATATTTTTTTTTAATTAAAATTGTCAGACTATGCAGTAAGAAACTATTTTTTTATACCCCTACCTATACATAAAATATTATAGGTTATCATCTCGTAAACCTTCAAAGAAGAGTAGCTCCTTAGTTATTAGTCCAAGATAGTAACTTTTTGTATAAAACTTATAGCAAATTTATACATCTACATCTTTTGTATAATATATTTTTCCCAATGACTTATTGTCATGAAGATATAATTAAAAAACTTAGCAAAAAACTAAAAAAAGCAGCATTTTTACGAAAAAGTTTTTACTTTGATGCTACGTAACTCTTTACATAATAGATTTACAAAAGCAAATTGTTCACAAAAGTTGTAGAAAATTTAATATTGTATAACTTTCAAATTGAGTGTTTGTTTTTAAAATGCATTGCGAAAGAGTTATGATCTATAAACTGAAAAACGTATTTTTTTTTTGGTGCACCACTGAAAATACTCAAAGCAGAGTAACTCCTTTGTTATTAGTCCTAGAAAATAAGTTAATCTATAAAATTTGTAGGAAATTTATTGTTCTGCAACTTTTATTCACAAACTTTTTCTCTAAGACGTACCATTATGGAGATATAAAAAAAACTTGACACAAATCTTAAAAAAGTAGCATTTTTACGAAAAAGTTTTGACTTTGTTGCTACATAACTATTTCCATAATAGGTCTACAAAAAAACTTTGTATATAAAAGTTGTAGCAAATTTAATTTTCTACAACTTTTGAATATAATGTTTGCCTAAGATGCATTGACAAAGAGTTATGACGTATAAAATGAAAAACGGCTCAGCTTTTGGTGCACCACGGAGAACGCACAAGGGTTAGGAGGTCGAAAACTTGGTTTATAAACCACGAGACCAACCTTTATAACATATTAAAAAATCAGAACTACATAACCTTTTGCAAGCTAAGACTCCTTTTTCAGTCTCTATACCCCGGACTATTGGTTGTAAACACAGTCTCTAATTCCAGAAGGCCTCTTGAAGCTGAGCAACTGCTCGTTCTCTGTTCCGGATGAATCGAAAGACGAATTCCAGTCTTATCTCTTCGAGACATTCCTGAAGCACAACAAGAGGGACGAAGGAGACAGCCCATGCCAGATCTCTTACTACGTCACTGTTATTGTCAGGAAACCACAGAAATGACATGTTTCCACTTTGGACGACTCGTTTCGAGATAGTTTGGAATATTTTAATCAATTGATTGATTTTATATATTTTAATTAAAATATTTTTACCCATGATACTGCGAGTTTGATTGAATAATATTAAGCTAGATGTTCTCAAATTTTTCAACACCAGGGCCTGCTTTCTCAATTCTAGTTTTCTTCGAGATACAATTGTATACAAATAAACTGGAAACTAAAATTCTTGGAAGAATAGCGTCCATAGGTATTCATAAATAATTCCCAATAGGCGTAATATCCTTTGTTAAACTTCTTTTCGTTAGCTACCTATTTGAAATCAGTGCCTGAATGTCCTTCACTTACCAAAGTCTGAAGAACCATTAGTCGTTTGGCGATATTTTAACAATAAATTGCAAAGCTATCGCCAAAATTGGCAATTTTTGTGCATTATTTCTGGCTACTATTACTAGGCATAATAGTTTACGGTTTTTAACACTGGTAGATACTGTTCATTAGAAAATGCATCGACACGTTTCCTCTTGATTCTATTTCGTTGTAATGAATTTTAATGACTTCTTATTAATTACTTACACAAATTTAAAATGATACCATCCAGAAGACATCCCACCCATAAAATTCGGACAATTTTCAATACTTCGGACAGTTGTCTACGTTTTAGCTTAATATAATCATCTTCGAATTTTGGAAAGTCATTTCTGGATTTAATTTGTTTTTTTTAAAGTATCATTGATTGTGAATACCAGAATTTAATACAATGAGTGTTATTTACATATGTTCTCCTCCATGCATTAGGTGTTCCTTGACACAATAGAGACCGTAACTACCAATATTGCAGTTGCATCATTTCTCTGCAATAAGAGGCGATACAACTTAATTTTGCAACTAGTATTACAAAAACATAGGTAGTAATAGATTCATCATAGTAAGTCAATTCTAATTTGCTGACGAGTTGAATAGAGTGAAAATGTCATGTGACGTTTACCAAAGACTTACCCCAACACAGTATAAATAAGGTAACTTTATTAGAAATGAATGTAACCCAATTAACAAAGTTGAATATAGACCAACTTCACTCGCAATAAATCAAAGTCTAAACAAATTACAAAAGTTGAACGTATATTAGCTGTGATAATAAATTGACAAATATAGAATTGTTACTAGTTCTAAACCGACATTGATAAAATTCTTGATGTCAATTAAATCGCTCGATCGTAAATGGAACTTCTGAGTTTTTGAAAAATTTTACAGAATTAGAAAAAAAGGGCCACAATTGGGATCCAAGGTACCTCTACTGAATTAATGAAAAGTACCCTTTTAATATGAAGCAGTATAAATCTGGCGGAATTTCCAAAGAAAATGTCAGGAATATCAAAACTCAATTTATGAACCTAGTAAATTCGGAATTAAAATGTTAAATAAAATAATCAGTTTTAAATTACAGATTTAAAAGCTGTCCCGTTATTAGTAAAATTAAAGCAATTAAAATAGTTGTAAAATAAGAAATTTTATTCCTTTATCTGATAGAACTGATTCTCCGCCAAGGTGTTTAAGGAGGTATGGTACCGAAATTTCTTCAAAAATCCCAAGTTTTTTTTCTGATTTTAAAAAATAGTTCATACATTCCTGAAGAGAATGATGTTTTTATCTTATTCCTCCGGTGATTAGAACGCCACAAAATTACCTGTGATTTAAACATCACTAAGGGGCGTAACACCTTGAAGCGTCTGCTTAAAATGAGTTTTTCGAGCACTAGTGTTTTTCAGATGTTGCATATTCAAATCGATATATCTCCAGAACCATTAACAATTGGCTATTCAAATTTTTAGAGCATTTAATTTATATAGTTTTAAATATTTTGTCTTCACAGAATTTTATTTTTTTAATTCTGTTTTTAATTATAATTTTTAGCGTAAAAGATAACATAAAAAAAAGCAAAAATTTCAATATTTTAACTTTGAGAATTTTTTTTAATTTTTTTTAGTTCACCTATCAAAATTCTGTGAAGACAACATTTTCTTTATATAATTATGTATTACAGAAAGCTTTCACTTTGAAATTTTTTTATTTTTTCTTGACTTATATCAAAATACGCAAACTTCAATCATTATGGATTTTTCTTGGTTTTTAAATTTTTTTTAAATAACAAAACACAATATTTAAAAAAACATTTTCTCAAAGATATGTAAATAGTATCTCATACATAAAATAAATTTTTGACGTAAAAATGTACATAAATAAAGTTTTTTTTATTTTCGGTACCGCACCCCCTTAACCCACTGACGGTCACGGAAATGGGCAAAATTCTACAATTGTTTTCCTTGCAATAATTTAAAAATTATATTTCTAATTCAAATACATAATTTTTTTTATTATTTTTTATTTATTTGGTTTTTGATAGATTATAAACTAATCTCCTTATAAAGATATTAAAAAATATTTTATTTTAAATTTTATTTAAATTTACGGAAATATGCGCACAGGCCTAGGATCCGCAACTGATAAACGTCTTGCGGCCGAGACCAAATTTGCACAGCATGGATATTGACTGGGTCAGTGCTCACTCCATCGGATGAGATAATGTGTCCGAGATAGAGGACTTTTCGCCTAAAGAGCTTACATTTTGATGGACTAAGTTTCAAGTGGGCTTCCCTAAGCTTCAAGAACACGTTCTTTACGTTTTGCAAGTGTTCATCAAAACTCCGTCCGGTGATAATGATATCGTCCAAATACACCAGACAGGTTTCGTAAGGGAGTCCTCTGAGAACAGTCTCCATTAGTCGCTCGAACGTAGCCGGTGCATTACATAAGCCAGAACCCAGAAGGCATCACTTGAAACTGCCATAATCCTTGTCCGGTAGTGAAGGCAGTCTTCCACTTTCCAGTATCCACTCTTCAAATCCAACGTTGAAATCCACTGGTTCCCCGATAGAGTCCAAAGTGTCATTAATTCTTGGTAGAGGGTAGCTGTCCTTTTTCGTAATTTCATTCAGCTTCCGGTAATCCTCACAAAATCTAGTAGAACCATCCTTCTTTCGAACGAGTACGATTGGAGAGGCCCATGGACTTGAGGAGGGTTCGATAACTCTGTTACATAAAATGGAAGATAATAATCTCCCCACCTCCTCTTGTTTTGCAAATGGATGTCTTCGAGGGTGTTGTTTATTCGGTAAATGGGTCCCAGTGGTTAATTCGATGTTGTGTAAGCTTCGTTCTTCCTACATCTTTCGGCCGACCAAACGGTATAGTGGTTACCCTATTGGAAAAAGTTCAAATTACCAGTATCAAATTGATACCGGAACCAGTAAAACCATACTGGAAATTTTAAAGCCGGTATGAAACTATACTGGAAATTTTAAAGCCGGTATGACACTATACTGGGAGATTTTAAACCGGTATGAAACCATACTGGAAGTTTTAAAGCCGATATGACACCATACTGGAAGATTTTAAACCGGTATGAAATTATACTGGAAATTTTAATACCGGATTTGAAACATACTGGAAATTTTGATACCAGGTTTGAAATATACTGGAAATGTTTGAAACCAGTATGGAACCATACTGGAAATATTGAAACTAGTATAGATTCATAGTGTAAGTATTTAAGACAATATACTGGCCTAAATATATTTTACAAATGCATTCAAACCATATAGAGAATTTTCAATCTAAATATTAATTCGTTCCAAAAGCACAACATAGAATTGGGGGCCCTCATATAAAGCCAACATTGATTGTAGTAAAAATAAAATTAAGTTGGTTATTTCACTTATGTAGAAAATCAGCAAAAAGTGTTACGAGCAAATAATTTTTTTATTATCTTGACCTACATGATTAATCCATTAACGAGGGTTGGCAAGAAAACTTGCCAAACAATGTTTTAGTTCTTTTCTCTGCTAATATAAAATTTTCCCAAAAAATCTGAAAAATTCAAAATATACCTTAAATGATGTAAATAAACAAAGTTAAAGTTAAAAACAATGATGAGTTTATCCATTTTAAAATTGTCTTTAATGGGTTAATGTAAATTGTTGGTAAAATGCTGCCAAATTTTGGTACTTACGTGTTAACGCCACCGCAGCTACAGATTTAGCAGTTTTTAAGTGCCGCCAATAAAGAGCAATCTTGTATGCACGCGCACACAGTTATCTTTTGGATTCCTTGTTTGCTGATTTTTGACGCCATTTTTTACATTGGCGGCACTTAAAAACCGCTAAATCTGTAGCTGCGGTGGCGTTAATACGCAAGTACCCAAATTTCTAGTATTGCAAAACTGAAAGAAAAATACTTTGATGTATAAAAAATATTTATTGTAAAGAAACACAAGAAAGTAGGCCCTGTCTGTGGCATTTCAAACTATCTTTTCAAGAATATTCTATTAAAATAAAGCAGATTCTCAGCATGTGTATTAATTTCGAGTTGTCATTTTGGTACTTTTCCGTTATAAGCACATTTTAAATCTTGGCATTTTACAAATACAACATAACGTACTGGCGAATGAAATAACTTTTGATGTATTCTACTAGTGATCCTTGAATCAAAAGGTTTGCATATTTTAGTAATGCAATTTGCCAATCATTAGTATGATTATCTTCTATTACTTTTCTCTCTTGTAACAGCGATTTTTTAAAACGTTCCCAAGTGGAGTGAAAAAAATTGTGGTGCTAAACGGAAAAGTACTATAATATGAAACACTCGACAAATCTTGACTACAGTATTATCTGTTTTCCCAGCACGTGTATAAGCTTTGCTAAGATACATTATACAGTATATTATCATTTGGCTCTATTCTGAGACCATCACTTGAGGGATAACAGTAATAACATATGCGGTACAGATGTAGTATAGAACATTTCTTTGGCATGATATTATTTTTTAAAGATAAATGCTGTTTCAGTCAACGGGTTGTACTTTAAGTTACATTTTAATTTAGTTTCTTATTTATATTTTATTTTAATTACTTTGTTTTTAATTTTGGCGAAATTTCTTAATGCCAAATAAAAAAAAAATTCTTAATGCCAAATAATAAAAAATTGCCTAATGTCCTATATTTCATCTGTTCCACATATGCTTGCTCTTCAGTTTCATCATAAGTCCTTAATAATTTCTGTTAGCCAAGCATATGAATGCCACGGCCTAGTATTTCAATACATTATTTTTCCTCCTTTTGATGTGAAGTCGCTAAATGATTATTTACAAGCGATAAAAGACTTTTGAGAAAAGTTGTTTATTGATTTGGGAACGAATTCGATTGTCTTCACTTCGTTTCTTAACGTCAATTTCTTCACCTTTCCCTGGCCAACATAAGTCATTACGGTGGCTTCACAACTCTTGTAAAAATAAATAAGGACATTTTCAGTCGATTTAATATAAAAATTTAATTTTGATTAACCATCACTTAAATAATAATAAATAAATTTCATTAAAAATATGCATATATTTGTGTTAGTTCAATTTTAACTAGACAAAGTAATGGCAAGTAAAAAGTTTCTTCGGCAGTGTTGGCAACAGCTTAATGTAAACAAATGAGCATTTTGAAATTCAAAACGTGTTTTTCATGCGTAATTCGAACTTTTAATGTGTTTAAAGTGCTTATTGAAAGAAAATCTTCATAAGGGCGGAATACAGCCGATTCTAAAATGCTGGTGAATGACTCTGGACAGTACAATAAAAGAAATTGCTGCCGGACTTACAATCTGGAAAGATTCTCTGCCAAGACATTTTTAACGGAGGTTTCCGTAGTTTAATTTAGATAGAAATATTAAAGATATTTACAAGAAACAAATTAATTTAATCAATAATATATTTACAAATGACATTTACAACTTTGAAAGCTGAATGGCTAATGAACTGCTTTTCCAGTTTTTTGAGATCCATCTAAAAAGATAAGAATTCGTTTTCCTTTTCTGTTCTATTCTCGTGCCGCCCAAGTCATGTTCAAAGTGCTTTTGAAAGACTATGAGCTCTACTATCGTGGCTTCATCACTTAACTGCCACAGTAGCCACACCAGCGATAGCAAGACTTTAAGCATCTCTTCGATTAAACTGTACTCTTCTGCCTGATCGAGTTGTCTTGGTCTCCTGGGTAAGATTTGCTGTATCATGGTTGACCGTAGAGGGAGCTTGAATCGGTTCAGATGATGCTGATGAAATGGGCTTTTCCTCCAAGATGATGAGGTTCTGGACAGTTCCTTCGCAATGTATGCTAGCTTTAGAGAGTCGATATTGATGTTTGTGGCTTTTACCCCTTTTTGAATTTTGAAGCAATAAAAGGTCCCTCGTAAGGTGGTTGCAAGCCTTTCCTGAAGGTATCTATTCGCAGAAACACATGGCTGCAAGTTGATAGATCTTTACTTACGAATACTGATTGGTGTCCATGAGGTTGTGGAAGTAACCGTTTCATTGCCTCTCTAAGCTTCTTGACACATGTGGCTGCATCAAGAACCTTTGAAGTTGGAGACATGAATTTGTTAGGTAAATGAATTGTTGAACCATAGACCATTTCTGCTGTCGTTACCTTTAGGTCATCTTTCCATGCCGCTCTGAAGCCCAAAAGAATTGTTGGCAGCACTGCAGACCATTGTGTGTTTCTCTGTGAGATGATCTCAGCTTTCAATTGGCGATGAAAACTTTCCACCTGACCATTTGAAGCTGGGTGGCATACCGTTGTATGTTGGCGTGCTGTACCCAAGAATTTGGAGACGGCGTAATGAAGAGATGGCTCAAATTGTGTTCCCTGATCTGTGGTTAATCTGAGTAGTGTCCCGAAGCGAGTGATCCATCCAGAGTAGAAAGCTTTTACAACTGTGTCAGCAGTGATATCTACATTGCTTCTGGACACTTGGAAAACTTATCCTCACAAGTGAGACAATACCTGTATCCTTCTGATGGAGGGAGTGAACCAACCAGATCAATGTGCACATGCTCAAATTTAGCATTCGGTGGTACAAAACTGCCAATAGCATTTCTGGTGTGGCAAGATTCCTTGGACTTTTGGTGTTCCAGACATGTGCATGCCCAGGCCGCAACCTCCGCTTTTATGGCAGACCAAACATGCCTCTCGTGGACTAACTTTACCGACACTGGCACCAGAATAAGAAAGATAATGCAGACTGTTGAAAACTTCTTGTTGATGAAAAGCGTACACTATGTTCAAATTGCCCTTAAATGTTATTTCAGACTCTATAGCAGTTTGCAACATATCCAAACCGGGCAATGTTGCTAAGCTGTTGCAGCAGCAACTTGCTCTTTAATAGTATGATATGAGGTTTCGTCCAGTGTTAAAAAGCTTTTGTTCATAATAATAGTATTTAAGTGACTTAGCAATCATTTGCTCTAACTCGAAAATGATCTTTTTGATGTGCAAAACAGCTTCATTTCAGTTAAAAAGTTGGTTTTTGTGATATTACATAAAATGTCGATTTAAAAAATATTTTGAATCCTGAAATCAGCTGTACACTTATCCGGCTGCCATCTCAGCTGCTTAACAATTTAATGCTCAGAAAATAAGAAAATCATTGACATATATATGTATGGGGAACACTTTTTGTACTTGCATAAAAAAATTATATAGATTTAAAATTAACAATACTTGCAAATTATTCCATTTTCTAATTTTGACAAAACCGAATCTGTCACCAAAATGCAGCTTAAGCGATAGTTATGGATAACAGTGTGCTACAGCTACTTTTTGCCAAAAGTTTAGGTTTTTTCGAAAATGATCCAAACCTTTTAAGAAGTACTATTTGCTGGTTTATACTGAATTCATTTACAGAGCAGGTACGAATATGGTTTTTGTTTTTATGATTTTTATTTTGTAATAATTATTCAGAGTGTTCAGTGTAAAAGAGACCCCAGACTTAAAAAGTGCTAGCGTTTCAGATTGTTAAACGTAATTTCAATTCCAAACTTCTGTTTTGAAAATTATCTAACGGTTCTTCTATGCTGGTCACCTTATATTATAACTTGAACTATCTAAATCAATAACCTATGTGCCTCGACGAGTACCCCACAACACGGGTCTACTCAGCTAATTATTAATAAGTTAACTTTCTTATTCTTTCATTTGATGTTTTACATTTGTAATTGATTGATGTAATTGTATTGCTATGATAAATCCTGTGCTGCATAAATATCAATTCTGTAATCAATGTTCTAGTATGAAACTGGTACATGTTTCACACTAGGACCGATATATTATACTGAAACCGGCATTGTACCAGAATTCTTTCCGGTATAAAAATATGTATACCGGTTTATGAAACACCGGTTCCGGTATGATACTGGATCCGGTATGATACCGGCTTATGAAACACCGGTTCCGGTATGATACTGGATCCAGTATGATACCAGCTTATGAAACACCGGTTCCGGTATGATACTGGATCCGGTATGGATACCGGTTCCGGTATGATACCGGAACCAGTATCCATACCGGAACCGGAGTTTCATAAGCCGGTATCTTTTTTTTATACCGGAATTTTTTTTTTTCCAATAGGGTAGCGTGCTAGCTTCTAGACCCCGAGGTTGCGGGTTCGAGTCCCGTGTTAGGCATGGGTGTTTGTAAATGTATGTTGGCTTGTATAATGACGAATGTTTCGGTGCATTATAGCCCTCGTGTTGCTGACGGCGCCAGATAATCTGAAAACAACCAAAATAGCCAATCCTACATCTTTCGATAATGGAGGAAACGTCCTGAAATTCTTCTATAAGGTTTTCGACAATCTTCTCGTAACTTCTTTCCAACCGATCATCCTCGAGAAGCTGGTCCACTAAATCTGTGGAGGGTGAGGTCGAAACCTCCTTCGATCCCCGTTCGATGCTTGTAACAGGTGTGCATGTGGCAATTTCTTCTCCTTTCTTGATAACTTTGGTGGCATCACCGATGTTAGTTATTCTCACATGCACCACCTCCTGAGAGAGATCCACAAGCGTCGCTCCTACTAGCACTCCTTTCGGGACGCTATTCGATGATGGGAAGTCCGTTACTCCGAATCCTTTACAACCAAATCTGTCTTGAAGGGATGGTAATGTCTTCAAGAGCAACTATTCGATATGCCAGCGATTCTCAACCTGTGGGGCGCGCCCCCCTAGGGGGGGCGCGAGAATATTCAGGAGAAAATATTACTTGAAAAAATTTATTGCACATAGAAAACAAAATACATTTCGACATATTTAACAAATAAAGTAAAACAACTTACTAAATCAAAACTTACTAAATCAAAACTTACTAAATCAAAATTAAAAACAAATTTAATAATTATTAGTGACTTCCTTGGGCCCGTCTTGCAGAGCAAAGTTTTTCGGAGGAAAGCTTTTTATTAGAAATGGCCACTCTCAGTTCTGTTTCTATATTTAGCCTAGATCTATATTTTGTCTTCAAATAAGCCACAGCAGAAAATCCAGTTTCACAAAATGCGAAATGCCCTTGTTTTTAGTGCAGAAAAATCTTCCTCCTCGAGCCTAAAATTCAAATAGTGATTTATTACTAAATTGTCTTTTGGTTTCGCCTCTTGTCGTGAAGTTTATGAATTTTTCTTCCTCATCAGTTGAGTCCTTCGGGAGTCTTATGAAATGGATCCCTAACCCACTCGTAACTTGCTATTAGTTAGTTTGTCGTCAGCATGAAAATACTTTTTAAAATTCTTTGCCAGCATGGCTAAATGATTTTCAATGGTTACAAAAACAATTTTTACATGTTCTTCTTCAGCCTTGTAAGTTTTAGTTCCATCGTCTACATTTGCAAACATTGTTAGTTTTTTTTTTTTTTTTTTCTTGCTTTAAATTTCCGCTCCACAATTCCGATTTTCTACAAAAAGCATCAACTTTATCACTCGTATCCAACATATGTGTATTTTCTCCTTGGAGTTAAAGATTCAAGTTATTTAATTTATCGAATATGTTGACCAAGTAGCTCGATTTTATCACAAATAAACCATCGCGAAAACTTTTGGCTTCCGGTGTGTTTTCTTCTAGGAAAATTGCAATTTCTTCTCTTAATTCATAAACACGTTGTGCCGACCAAACGGTATAGTGGTTGGCGTGCTGGCTTCTAGACCGCGAGGTTGCGGGTTCGAGTCCCGTGTTGGCATGGGTGTTTGTAAATGTATGTTGGCTTGTCTAATGACGAATGTTTCGGTGCATTATAGCCCTCGTGTTGCTGACGGCGCCAGATAATCTGAATACAACCAACCAACCAACCATAAACATATTGTAAAAATTTCCCACGTGGCTCTTCACCAATGGTGTGAGATTTTTTACATCTGGCTATTTTATGTGAAACTTTATGAGATGCAATTAAAGCTTTTTCATTCACAAAGTTTCATTAAAAAATAATTTTTGCTTTTTATATGATTTTAATTTTAATTCGAAGAATTCTCTGGGTTTGTTGACATACACACTCTGAAGCTCTTCCAAATTTCGTTTAAGTGTATCAGGTTTCATGCTGTCTGCTGCCAATATTTTTGAGCAAATGATACATCTTCCTTGATCCTTTCTTCTTCACTTACTTCAGTATTGGAAAACCCAAAATTTAAGTATTCAAGAAAATATTTTCTTGATTTTACTTTCGGAACCACACTCGTCTGTGTACTTGTTGATGCTTGACTATAGTCTAATGCTCGCTTACTTCCACTTAAAAATTTATCCATGAGTCTGCATAAATCTGCTGCCGTGAATTTAATATGGGGAATTGCAATTAACACGAAAACATATATAACATACACATTCACGATAGATTCGACAGCGATAGAAGGATCGACACGAAAGAAACTGGCTGGAATTGAAACTTGTGTTATCGAACATTTTCCTTCTTCCTATGAGAAAGCATTTGCTCTGCGCATGCTCGAGACGGCATCGGTCGTGTTCACCGCCCACTTGGCGAAATGTCAAATGTGGTTTTTCGCCAACGTTGGCGTTAGAAAGTCCAGCCCGAGAATGCATGGGTCCAAAATTTCAGCAACATAAACGGTGTGAGAATAGGTGTTAAATCCAAATGAAATGTTGACTTTCAATTTCTCGTGTACATAAATTTTGTCACCTGTCACAGTCTATAGCGAAACAGAAGGCGCCGTGTAGAGAGGTTGGCAATCCAGACGCTGGGCTACATCCGTCCATACGATGGTTACATTAGCTCCCGAATCAACTATTAGACGATAGAGAGTCCCGTTAATCTCGCCCTCCACGAATAAACCATGGTTTCCTCCTTGAAGGGAGGAGATGTGATAAAGGTTGAGTGGGGCACCATCTTCACTACACGGCAATCTCCACCCCGCGAGATGGCAGCTTTCTAGTTTAACTGCTGAGGCTCGGAGGTGATGTTATCCCCTCTTTTGTCCAAGTCTGGGCAACTGCGCCTAAAATGTCCTTCCCGGTTGCAGAGCCAACAAACCACTCTAGTTTTTTGATCCCTCGAGCCAGGATTACTTCTCATAATTCGCTCCACCTTGTTTTCCAGTTCTTGAAACTTCTTCGTGAAAAGCTCAGAGGAATCGTCTGTCAATGTTCCAAGTACGAAATGCCGATCTTTTCTTGAAGCTTGCTGTGCTGCTTATACTCTCATGGCATAGACGAGGGTGGACTTCAGATCTTTGCTGTCTGACATCCTGGTAGCTTGCTGTATGTCGGGATCTTTGATGGCATCCACAAAATACTGAAGAGACAGATTATCTCGTAAATCCGAGGGACAATCTGGGAAAGGGAGGAGCTACAGTTTCTCTATATCTGACGCCACTTCTTGAAGAGTTTCATTGGCCTTCTGCTGTCTCACTTTCAATTGCTGTCTGTTGTAATCCTTTAGATGCTGCTCCCCAAACCTTAACTCCAACGCACTTGCCAGCGCCACGAATTCTCCCCGCTTCTCTTCAGGTAGTGTCTGTAAAATGTCAGCAGTTTCACCTCGAAGAGATGCCGCGAGATGGAATGCTTTCGAAGTATCGTCCCATCCATTCGCAGAAGCAATCATTTCAAACTGCGTTTGATAAACGCGTCAAGTCGACCTCCCATCAAAAGTGGCCACTTTGATGTTGGAATGTGGCGCAATGAAGGGAGTGGAAACATTATCCCAATTAGGCGTTGCAAAGGTCACAGCTTCGCGAGCTTTCATTTTCCGTAGTCTTTCTTCTACAGCGTCATGAAACTTGTCCTGCTCCTCCTTCATGGTGGAAACTTTGTCTCCTAAGTTGTTCACTTTTCCGTTAAAAAAAATCAAACTTTTCATCAATTTCCTTTCTTACTGCATTGAACACTTCTTCTTTCACAGATTGCAGAACGTTTGAGGTAGTTTCTATTATGGTTCATTCCACCATTGAGGCTAGCTCTATCTTCATTTCTTCTTTGATTTCATTCACTGCTACAGATGTTGTTTCACACTTGGCTGCTAAAGCTTTAATGTCCGATGATGTAGCTTCTTGACTGGTGGCAATTGAGGCGGCGAGTTCGGCCTTTGTCGTTTCTTGAAGGGCTTGACCAGCGGCATGGTAGCGGCGGTTGATTCTTGTCAGGCTTTTATTTCGGCTTTCATTTCAGCGGCAGTGGATTCTTGTCCGGCTTTTATTCCAGCAATCATTTCCATCAATTGCTTCATCTGGTCTTCCATCATTCCTCTAGTTGTCGGCATTCAAAATTACGAGACCCCACTTCTGACACCACTGTTATGAATTTTTCCGCTGAGGCAATGATGGCACAGTTTTTAAGATAAAAACTGTTATTTATCCACTTCAGAAAACTCACAAAATTTATTATCACTATCAAGCTTCAATACAAGCTTCAACAAAAGTCCAATTAGATGGCAAAAACTACTTAAGTTGAAACTTTCAGAGCTGTATCCTTATTAGAAATAATTTTGTAAAATACAGATTAATTAAAAAAGACAAAACAAAAATTTTAAATTCTGGTTTTCAAAGTCCAATTAGAAGGCTAAACCTACTTATGTTGAAAATTTCAGAGCTGTATCTCTATTTGAAATCACTTTGTAAAAAAAAAATTAATTAAAAAATAACTAATTAAAATTTTAACATTCTGTTTGACGTATGTACAATTAGAAGGCCAAAACTTCTTATGTTGAAAATTTCAGAGCTCTACCCCAATTTTAAGTCGGGGTCTATAGATCAACAGAGCCACGAACAGCTTGTTTATTATTATAGACTAGCTAAATACCCGTGCTTCGCTACGAAATTTTAACATGTGTAATATTTTAGCAAGCTGTGAGGCCTCGCGTTGCGGAAATCTGTCATTCGTGTATAGGACCCATTTTTAGCGCTTCGCTCGCAGGAAGGTTCATCGCTACGCAAAATCGAGCTCGCTTCGTTCGCTGAAAAGTTCATGGACACATAAACACAAGTTTATTTCACTCGTTAAAAGGTTCATTTCTATGCAAGAATAGGCTCGTTTCGCTCGCTGAAAGGTTCATTGCTGCGTAAGTATCTAATTGCTACGTAAAGACTTAATATTGGAAGCCTCTCCCTTGTCAAGAAAAAAAAAATTCCCGTTAATACAATAACACAACACCCCTTTAAGATTATTTTAACACGTGTTTGTGGAGTTAATTAATTAAAATAAATTAAAAAACGTTAAATTCTGTTTTTCAAAAATCCAATTAGAAGGCCACAACTATTTATGTTGAAAATTTCAAAGCTGTAGCCCTATTTGAAATCGTTTTGTAATAAATATATATTAATTAATTAAAAAAATTAATTAATAACGAATTGAACAAAAATTTAAAATTCTGTTTTACTAAAGTCCAATTAAAAGGCCTAAACTATACTAAACTTCAACTTAACTAGACATCACTTAGACGGTAAATCGTCACAGTGCTCATAGGTATTTAATCCATTTTGGCGGAGTGAAAGCATAATTCTCGCCAAACCTTATAGTCTTTTGTTCTCTACAGGGTTGTGGTTTGGCGAACATTATGCTTTCACGCTGCCAAAATGGATTAAATACCTATGAGCACTGTGACGATCTACCGTCTAAGTGATGTCTAGTTAAGTTGAAGTTTAGTATACTTATGTTGAAAATTTCAGAGCTGTAGCTCTATTAGTAATCGTTTTGCAAAATGTTTATTAATTAATTAAAAAAATTAATTAAAAAAGAACAAAATAAAAATTTAAAATTCTGTTTTTTAAAAGTCCGATTAAAAGGTCAAAACTACTAATGTTAAAAATTTCAGAGCTGTAGCTCTATTAGTAATCGTTTTGTAAAATGTTTATTAATTAATTAAAAAAATTAATTAAAAAAGAACAAAATAAAAATTTAAAATTCTGTTTTTTAAAAGTCAGATTAAAAGGCCAAAAAATACTTACGTTGAAAATTTCAAAGCTGTAGCCCTATTAGATATCGTTTTGTAACATATTTATTAATTAATTAAAATAATTAATTGAAAAGAACTAATTAAAATTCTAACATTCTGTTTGTGATTCTTACAATTAGAAGGCCAAAACTACTTATGCTGAAAATTTCAGAGCTCTACTCCAATTTTAAGTAGGTTTCTATAGATCCACAGACAGATAGACGGAGAGACTGACAGACACACAGCTTGTTTTATTATTATAGATAATTAATAAAAAAAAGTAACTCTTCCAACCAAGATATAAATCGCTTGATCCTCCAAGCTCTTGGAGAGACCTAATATCCTTTCTGACTACCTTAAGGAAATACTTATCTATTTTTATCGATTGTGCCAATTTCAAGCTTCACAATTTCAGTAGTGCCATCTGTTGGCTTAGATTATAACTCTTATAAAATCTAAAAAAAAATTGCGAAACAAATAGGAGGTAGGTGGTTTTTTTTTTGTTGTAATGAAAATATATTAAAAAAATCTGTTTTTTGCATTTCCGTCAAAAGTATAGATAAAATCTAAATTGAAATTAACTCATTCAGTGAATTATTTCGGATTCCTTGGATCAGCGTTAGCCACTTATATGCGGCCCGCGGGCCAGATTGATTTTTCTGCGGCCCGCCAGCATTAAAGCATACCTCACTTTGATTCAAATCAAAGAAGGGAATGCGAGTGCGCCATTGGCTAATACGTTGCTTTCATGGAAGCCGCTAAGCACCTGACAATGTTTACTGTGTTGACACAGAGAATTAAACGCATGTTTTAAATCTTGAGTTTAGGAACTGATTTTTAAATGGCGAATGTTTTATAAATGATAATTTTATTCCTGATTAATGTTTTACTCCAATTGAATCTAATTAACTGCTTTGAACAACAAAGTATAAATTTTGAATATTTATCAAGGAAAATTATGCAGCTGGAATACATTTTTGAAACTAAGTTTAATTTTTTTTTTTTTTTTTTTTTTTTTTTTGTAAACATTTAGACGTAAAAGAAAAATTCGGGTGACTCAGAAACTCGAATACTACTTTTGAAATTATCAATTCTTATTCTCATTATTTTATTAATAGTCATTTGTTTGCTGCCATTATAAGGAAGAAACTAAAATATTTCTGAATAAATGACAGCATCAATGTGACGCATAAATTTTTTAGAGCCTTTTTGTTATAATCATTTTTATGGCACAGATGCAGAATATGATATTTCTTCGACATGATTTTATATAGGTGTTTTTTGTCCGGATAAATGCGGTTTCTGGAAACAGATTTAAGTTTTATTTTAAATTGATACTTTATATTATTTACATCTTAACTTAATTTTAGTGTTATTTTAATTTTATTACTATTAGTATTTTAATTTAATTATTATTAGTATTTTAACCTTATTACTATTAGTATTTTAATTTAATTATTAGTAATATTTTAACCTTATTACTATTAGTATTTTAATTTAATTATTAGTAATATTTTAACCTTATTACTATTAGTATTTTAATTTAATTATTAGTAATATTTTAACCTTATTACTATTAGTATTTTAATTTAATTATTATTAATATTTTAACCTTATTCCATTATTATTTGTATTTTGATTTTAACCCTTTTTGTTATTACCAAATAAAAAATATCGCCCAATCTCCTATATACTGCATCTGTTCCATTTTTATAATAATAATAAATGTTAATAAATATTGAGCTTTTTTAATATTGTCTTGTATTTAATAAGAAAGATTTTAATGTGCAGTCTATAGTATTATATTGGATTATAATATTGTGAACATAAGTTATGACAGTTTATATTTATCTATTTTATGATAGATGAAGTTATAGAAATTATAAACATGTCTATTCTATAATTTTACTATAAGTAAAAAATGAAATATAAATATAATATAGTTCTACTATATTAATTATACTAATATTTTTTCACATAAAACGTCTTCACTGAATATTAATTATCACGACTCTTAGATGGTAAAAATATTTCCTAAAAGCTAAATTAGGATTTGCTAAATTTTTATATAGATTGCACCACCATCCAAATTTCCAATTAATTATTATTAAAAATCAGTTTTATGATTATTTATAAGTATATTACAGTTTTGAAGTCACAAATTAACTTAGTGCGACTATAAAATCATCAAACTTCATTAAAAAAGCTACGTCAATAAGAAATACCAGCAAACATAACTTTTCCCATTTAATAAGAATATGGCTTCGTCGAATTCAGCATTTCGTAATACTGTATAAATCGTCCACCCAGGATTTTTTTTTCATACAATGATTTGATCTTGCTTCTAATGAAAACAATATCTTCCTTTTTTTTCTCTAATCATATTTTCAAAAACAAACGAAGAAAATAAGAATTCTCTGTTAGAACTATCAACTTCCTATTCAGCATACAGCCGCCATTTTGTGTATGCGTTACTGCTTCCTAGACTGACAGGAAGATTGACCAATGGCGCACTCTCATTCCCTTCTGTGGTTTGAATCAAAGTGAGGAATGCTTAAATGCGGCCCGCCACCACCACAAAAGATTAAAAAAAAACTTCACGGTACGGATTTTTTTTTTACATAATTGTAATTTATCCGAAATAGTATATGTTAACTATGTAGAATAGAGTTCTCCACTACGTGCTCGAAGAAGCTTTCAGCAAGTGGATTTCACCAAGAATATTTACAGAAAAATTTAATTAAATGTCATTTGGACAATTTATTGAGATTGGCTGCAATAAATACGACGACAAACAACGACTCTATCATAAAAAAATTGAACGGATTCGACCATCATCGTCTCACAAATGACGAGATAGCATATCAAATAAAAGGAATCTGGATGTACAGTTTAAATACTTTTATTAAAAGTTAGGTCAAGTTATATTAACATGTTGAAAAGAAGAATTTACTTCTTTTTTAGACTTTAATTTACTAATAATAAAAATTATTATTTTTTAATTATTTGATAAAAAGAATAAAATAGTAATTGTAATTTTATTACGATAAAGAAAAAAACAATTTTTTTCCAGTTTAATAATAATTAAAGATACGTATATTTAATTGTATCCGGAGCGTGAAACGCTCCAACATAAGTGATGCGGATGCTGTTCTAAATGGAAAAAAAAAATATGCACAGTTAATTTCTACATTTATCATACTTTTATCATTAAAGTAATTATTGCCATTTGAAAAGGTGTTTTACTATATATTTAAATTTAACCACCGTCTGTTAGCAAGATCGAGTTGGTCTAGCTAGTAAGGCGATGGATTGCAATTGCCGAAGTCCTTGGTTCGTATCCCGGCGGGCGGAGCATACTACTTAGTGCAGTTGAGCATGGCTGTCTGTGATGACGTGTCTTAGCTGGTATATGGTAATCAGTGCAAACTTTTCAACTTTTTTTTTAATTTTTCCGGTTTTTTCCCGGATTTTCCAGGATTTTGTGAATATCTAATAAACATCTATCGGTCGTCCATTGGATTTTGTAGATGCTAAATAAATAACTATTGGGTCGTTTACAATATCCAGATAAAATCTTATAGGTAGACATTGTGGAGGTACAATGGATGATTAATGTACAACGATTTCCGGGACATTTGACGATCCATTACTCGTCTATTATAGGTAAACGCATGCTCCAGTAGATATCCCATTTTTTTAAGAGCATATCCAGTAGATATCTATTGGATGAGTTTTGGCTATGTGGGATACACTTGCCAGGATGATTTTCCATCATAAGTCGAAAGCTTAATTGAAGGTCGGGAGGTAACTGGTACACATTTCAAATCTTCTGAAACAGTTCTGCTCGACAGTCTTTTCTTCTATCTCACCCAAATTTTCTTCTAGATTCTTCTTTTCCAGAATCTCTATATTTTTCTACTAATTATAAAACTTGAATTCGACATTCTCGAATTTCCCTTCTATTACACATCTTTTCGCCATTCTAGAATTTTCCAGCAAATTTGTCTTCTATTTGTTTCACGCTTTCTTCCATAGCTGCTAAATGACCCTTTAATTCCTCCTGTCCGGCAGAGATCGTAGCAATATTCTTCTGCATTTTCTCTTGGCCAGAGAAAATCTCTTTCTTCATCTCTTCTTTGCCAGAGAAAATATTTTTCTTCATCTCTTCTTGGCTCACTTTCATTTCTTCCCGTTCTTCGGATATTTCCTTCTTCATCTCTTCTTGGCTCGCTTTTATTTCTTCCCGCAAAAGGATACTTCCTTCTTCATTTCTTGCATGAAAACAAAAAGCTGTTTAAATTTGTCCTCTTGTTCCGCCATTGCTCTGGTTATCTGCATTCAAATCCTACTTCTGACACCAGTTGTTGCGTGGATGGGTTCGAAACACTTGAAGCCAAAGAAGATAAAACTTGAAGATATTAAGTCCGAAATAACTCTTCGCAGATTCTTTTACAACTCCAGCACTTCCCGTTCAAATAGACTCAATACAGCTCTTTACACAACAATGTAGCTCAAACAACAGTTAAAGACTAGATACACAACTGCTAAAATCGTCGCAAAAGACAATGCAATACAGTTCACTTTTGGAACTCTGAATGCTCGCTGAGAGACAACTAACTAACTAACTAAGTAACTAACTAACTAACTCAACTCTATATTGGCCTTATATAGGAAAGGTTCCTTCGCGAATCTTCTAGAGATAGAAATTTGGAGAGTTTTCAAGATCGCAGTCGAAAAGCCATATACAGATACATGGGGACCGAAAGTGTCGCCAAATGGTCGACAAGTTTGGCGACATTTGGCGACTTCTCGTCAAATTTTGCGACCAAAATACATCGACAAAAACGTCGCCAACTTAGCTTTATCTCACCAACTTGGCGAGATTGCCCTTAACCATAATGTTAAATGGCCTTCTCCTTGTAAAACTCGTTTTCAAGCATTAAGAGACGCATTGCAGGAAAGCGAAGTAAAGACAAACTCTGTTGTTGTTGTTGTTTCTTATTCCACTTGATCTAGAACAAGTCAAGACCAAGTCAAAGAGGCCGTACGCCCAAAGAAAGTCTCGAACCAGCGCAGGGTTTTTAAAGAGATCGCTCTTCTCCAAATCCAAGCAGGAAAGTAGATGGTCCGGTGAAGCTTGATGGGAAACACACTTGAGGCACACAGGGTGAACATATGCAACTGTGCGAGTATGTCCGGTGACGAGTCTGGTGATGGTGGTTTGTAATTTCCTGTCGCCCTTCAGCTCCAGGGCAGCCCCATGACGTTTTTGTTCACACCAGTCATGAGTTGGTGGAATCCTCCTTGTCTTGCTGTTGTCGGTTCTGAAATTCAAGAAAATTTCCCTAAACGTAAGATGACCACAATTTTCGGATGTTACAGCAGAGTTCTCCTGCAGATGAATGACATTATGCGAAGAGAAAATCTTTAGTTTGTTCACAATGTCCATGCCGAGTTTGTCGGTAATGTTTCGCCATTTGCTTAAGAATTGAATGGAGCTCTTACTGTCCAAGAAAATCCAGATATCGCACGAGAAATTATTGGAAATCATATAATGTAGAGCTTCGTCGATGGCTATCAATTCAGATCTAAAGACTGAACAAAAGTTTGGGTTTGGATTGTTAAATTTTGCAACGCCATCGGGGGCTACAATTACTACTCCACTGCTTGTGTTGCCATTATCGTGTTTACTTCCATCAGTGAATATCCGAACTGCCTCTAATGGGAACTATGAATTGTTTCTAAAGCCAATTGTTTCAGAAGTGCTGGATTCATGTCTTTCTTACTACTGAAAGACAGTAGTTCTTCATGAAAGAAAATGGGTCCCCAAAAGGCAGGATTCAACTTCAGGAAATAAGAGATTTTGGTTGGCTGCCCTGCTAAAGGGGCTGTCACTTTTGAGTCTTTAATTGTTTTTCCAACCCTTTAGATAGAAAGCAGTTCTATGTTGGTCTCCAAAGCTATAAAGTTTCCCTAGTAGCAATCACTGCAAGGCGTTTCGTCGGCCAATGATCGGAATTCATCAAAGTCATCGGCGATTCTCCAGACTGATATATAAACACACCCGTATTTCCTCGTCTGCCGATGACCCTAAACTCATCGGTAAAAGATATCTTCCCAACATAGGTGACCGGTGGAATTTCTGATCATCGTTTTTTGATCGGCAAAAGATATCGGAACGACATTGACAGGCAATAAAAAACTTATGTTTCTTTTTCTTGCAATTCCACTGAATTAGAGGCGATCCTTGAATGTATTTCAAATTTAAATCAAGTACACAATTTGCTAAACATTTCGCTTTGGCAATAAGTGAAAAATATTTTAAAAATAAGTGTACGAAAAATTTTAAATGTAAAAATATATTTTGAAAAAATGCAAACCACATAATTATATATTGCTTATCTAATACGTCAATAAAATCCATAAATAAAATAAAAAATTTGTAGTGTAAAAAAATATAGGAACAATTTTCTAAAATTAAAAATAAATTCTCATTTCAATTTCAATATAAAATAAAAATATAGTCCTTGTTTTTAAATAGTTTTCATTATAATTTGCTGAACTGATTTTGGTCCGTTTTTTAAACATCTTTTAAGTAAAATAAAAATATGTTTATATGTTTCAAAAAGTTAATCAAATTGAATATAGTTTTTAAAAAAAATTAAAAATGAAATATATTTTTTTAAATGTCAAAATTATTAAGTAAACTCTTAAATTGCATTTCAAAAAATATCATAAAATGTACACTTCAATTAGTTAAAATTTTCCAAAATAGATGGCGACACTATTTATTATGTGTATAAGAATACAAAAACTAAATATGTTTTCATGTGGGATATATATATTTTTTTGCTATAATAAATAAATTAATATCATTTTCCCAAATTTACGGAAGATTTGCTATTTTCCAAAAATTCCTCATATATAAAAAAAAAATGTCGGTCAATTTTCTTGCAAAGTCTCTGTATGATAGTAGAGTTTTGTACTACAATACAATTGCTATACCAAGAATCACAAGTAACAACAGTCCAGTGGCCAAGTCAACGCGCTTCGGAGAGGATCACCCTTGGTTCAATCCCAGGGTAAGTAATTTACACAATCCTGGCGTGAGTAATATGGTGGTGTTATAACTTCGATTTGTATTCTTAATATGTCACTGGAAATACTACCAAATAAGAATTACGCTCTGTGGGTAAATATTTTAGTTTTGCATTATTTTAACTTGCCGTTTTTAATATTCGATACTTACATCTTTATAATTATTTAATGTTTATTAATTGATATTTTCGAGAAAATAACGACCATCGTTGCGATATTTCTTGAGAGCAAAATTTTCCTCGGATAGTGCTCGTATTTCCCCCTTTTACCTCGGCCTTCAAACCAATTCTTGTTGGCTTCTCCTCGATTTCGATCAGTTTCCGGACATCGGCCAATGGCTGGCCACGGGGACAAAATGGATTAGTTGCCAAGGGAAAGATAAGTTTCGGGTGAGTTTCCGGTGAATCGCCAATCACCGGCGATTCACCTGGGGATGGAATTCCGATCATCGACCGAGGTAAAATTGCTACTAGGGTTACTAAAATATCTTGAAATGTTGGAAGACCATCTCAAGCTCAAAGGTTGGAGATTTGGCCCATAAAGAACAATCTCATTAGGACACCCTAGTAGCAATTTTACTTCGAGTGGTGATCGGAATTCCATCCCCAGGTGAATCGCCGGTGATTGGCGATTCACCGGAAACTCACCCGAGGAAATACGGGTGTGTTTATATATCAGTGTGGAGAATCGCCGATGACTTTGATGAATTCCGATCATTGGCCGACGAAACGCCATGCAGTGATTGCTACTAGGGCAGCTATTACGTAGCCCTGTAATGATTCGTGCAGCACTTACAAGGAGACCTTACGGTCTCGGAAATTCAGATCGGGATGAAATTTGGCAAATTGATAGTATACCTTAAGGGTATCCACACTGTAAAGTAATAAAGCGCACTAGCCAGAAGATTACGAGAAAATAGGCTTTAAAGTGTTACACATAGCTTAGGTACTAGTAGAGATTTTTGATTTGCAACTCCCCGGTGGTTAAGTGGTCAGCGTGATGGATTCCCGTACGGGCGATCCGGGTTCGATACCTCGTGAGGTAGTTTCTTTTTTTTTTCAATTTATAAAGTGACTGTTACAGCTAATTGAAATTTGAATTAAAGATGATATTTTATTTTTAAATACGGTAATGTATTTTTAATAGAGAAAATAGAGATAAATTAAAGAGATATAAATTAAAATTCTAATTACCACGGCAAAAAAATTAGGGTAGACTTAATTTTTCTATGGATTTTGACATATAGTTTTTATTTGTCAATTATTTATTTATATACATACACCAGAATGACACTTATCATAAAAACATGGAAAACACAAACTGTTTTGACATCTTGCACAATTTATAAAGGAAGATTGTTTACAGGAACAACCTTTTTGTAAAAGATTCGTTGGAAAATATACTTCATTAACATTCATGAAAATATATCTTTCGTCAGAAAACTTGGAAGCATACCAGGCATACCGGATCATTTTATTAAAAATTGATGATGGACTATTGATTGTATTTTTATGCAGTCTTCACGGGTATTTATTTCTCTATTATTTTCAACCAGATACGCGCAATTTTGCATACGCTTTAGTAGATTCTTTACCTGTCTATAAAAATAGACGTCGCAAAGTGCCGTTTGGGTTTTGAAAATTTCTGACTACCTGCTTGAGTACAATAGGACAACATTCTTACTCTTCCATATAGAAACTGGTTCTTCATGTTTTTTGGGAAAATCCTTTACTTCTCTACATCTTATAATATCTCAATATTTATAATCACTTGTTTGTGAAAATAGTAAATAGAGTTTTAATGTACCTTCATTAAAAATACATTACGTATTTAAAAATAAAGTATTATCTTTAATTCAAATTTCAATTAGCTGGAACAGTCACTTTATAAATTGAAAAAATAAAAATTAAAAATTACCTCATTAAAAATATATTACGTATTTAAAAATAAAATATTATCTTTAATTCAAATTTCAATTAGCTGTAACAGTCATTTTATAAATTGAAAAAAAAAAAAAAAAAAAAAAAAAAAGAAACTACCTCACGAGGTATCGAACCCGGATCGCCCGTACGGGAATCCATCACTCTGACCACTTAGCCACCGGGAGTTGCAAATCAAAAATCTCTACTAGTGTCTAAGCTATGCGTAACACTTTAAAGCCTATTTTCTCGGAATCTTCTGGCTAGTGCGCTTTATTACTTTACAGTGTGGATACCCTTAAGGTATACTATCAATCTACCAAATTTCATCCCGATCTGAATTTCCGAGACCGTAAGGTCTCCTTGTTAGTTGGATCCTTTCGAGTTTCTTTAAATTTGTAGCAGATGCTGTTTGCAAAATCTGATACCCATATTCCAGAATAGGTCTAATAAGGGATGTGTAAGTCGTCCTGAGGGTAGACGCATCCGCCCCCCCCCCATAATTTATTTTTAATTTAATTAATTTTAAATATAATTTATTTTAAATTTAATTAATTTTAAATATAATTTATTTTAAATTTAATTAATTTTAAATATAATTTATTTTAAATATAAAAACATTTTAATTATATTACTGAAAGAATATATAATAAATAATTTTTTTTAAAGATATATTTCGGTAAGTAATATTTTAGGTAAAACAATTCAGGTATCGCAATGTAAATAGTAATTTTAATCTAAAAATAGTTAAAATTTGTCAATAAAAGCCAAATTAGGGGGTGGTATACTTTTATAAACTCATTAAAAACTTAACTATCAACATTTGGTTTCAATAAATACACTTCGGAATTTTGGCCAGTTTTACCTTTTCTGCCCCACTGTGAGTCGGTACAGTGTAATCCTAGCTTCCTTTAAACATCAGTTATCTTCGCTCAACCAGGATCAAGACGAAATTTACCACCACACAAACATCTACTCTCGTCTAAAAGGGCCTTATAAATCCCAGAAGTATTTAAAATCTTGCTGTCGTTAGTGGAGAGAGGGGAGAGGAGGGGTGTCTTCTGTAGAACCCAACTTTCAATGGTATAGTGACGTCACAGAACACATGTGTCTATTTGAGGAGAAGCGATGGGAAGAAGTGAAAAGAGCTAGAAGAAACATAAACACTGGAACCTACTCGCGGTAATACATTTATTGCCGTTAAAAATCAAAAATATACTTACGTCTATAAGTTTTTTCCACAACAAAAGTATTAAAGCGGGTGCATTCATTCCAAATTTCTTGTGAAGAATCGTAAGACGTGTACAAATTAAATTGCATAACAATTGAAGAAATTAAAATACACAATCAAAGGGCCGTTTGAGAATGTGGAGGACAGTACCAGCTTTTGCAAATTTATCCCGAAGTATAGTCAGAGCCATTTAGTGAAGAGTGCAGAACTAGCTTTCACGCTTGATTTATATACTTACAATTGTAACTATAAGGGTACTGGTTAAAATGTGCTTTACATTAATAACGCTTTTTTTCTGGCGATTTTGCTGCCAAGTTTAATGGACACCAAACTATAGTTTTACAAAAATGGATGCTAGGTTAAAATAGAACTATATTGGCATCGATATACCATATTTGGGGCAATATCGCCAAACAAAAAGTGGGACAATTCCCGCATTTTTTAAAAACAAGTGAAATTAGTACATGTTTATGAAGAATTTCTTTCTGATTCCAAATGTTTCAACAAAAGTTCTTTAAAAAAATTTGTTATTTAAATATTAAGAAAAGAAAATGCCCAAAACCAGTCCGATCAAAACTCAAAACTGTTTACAGAATTCGTGACGTAAAGAGATCCTATCATTTCTATGGCTATCAAGAGGTTTCTGCTAAATAGTTAGCATTAAAAAAATTGGCTTAAGTAGACCATTGCCACATTCCGTACAGGTTGGCGTGATTTGCGAGAAACTTGCAAATCTGGTTTCTGCTGCTGCATTTCAAGCCAAAAGATGTTTGCGAAGCCGTGGCGTCACATTATGCCAACGAAATGAGTCGTTTTCTTGCCAACGTCTAACAAGGTAAATTTGATCGCAATTAAAAAAAAAGAAAAAGCGCATTGATAAGAAATTTTTATGTTTATGGCCTTTTCGAAACATTTAGAATTGAATAAAATTTTTTTTTTAAAAATGCTGTAACTGTCCATTGTCTTTTTAGCAAATTTGCTATTTTACTCTAAATATCCTCTGGAAATATGCTGTTCAACCTTCAGCTTGTGTGTTCTTTGACATCAAAGGTTTATTAATTTTTGGATTACAAAAATAGTGATTTTTGCTAATTTTGTTGTGAAAAGTTTTAGCAAAAGAGCTAAATCAAATTTACTAATTTAAGAAAGTTTTGTTGCACATACCTAAATAAGCACCCACTGCTTAATCCCTGGTTATTTATATTTTATTGTTAAGCATGTACTTTATTCATTGAACAGAATAGTTATTCAAAAAGCCATTTGTATAAAGTGTATCTCTTGTTTTCAATTTTGATAACTTAATTACTGCATGTAGCTCGTATAATATTTATTAGTAATTTAAGTTAAAGTTTATTTTTCTTGAAAGTATTTAAAGAAAACTTAAGAAGAAATAGTTTTACCATTAATTTATGTAAATTTGATAGTTTTATATACAATCCCATTAGATGAAGTTAGAATCATCCAGTAGAGAAACACTATCAAAATTGGTACTTGCATATTATCCTGTCAACTGTTGCCAAGACATAAATTTCGTCAAAACAGCCCGTCTGGAAGGATGTTCTGTTCTTTTTGCAAATGAGATGTTCAATTTGAAAGGCTCCTAAGCTGGCTGTAAACAGACATCCAAGGTGGCCAGGCAGTTTGAACTTTTCATTGCTAACAGTCAACAGGATAATACCACAAAATTTTATAATAGAGAGGGTCTATTTTTTTGTAATCGATTTTATTTGTAGTTTAGATTAGTTTTGTATTTTATTCAATTTTGTAGGTGCAGAGGATGGGAGGTTTTGAAAATTGCCCTTCAAGAGTATTTAGATTTTGTTTCTGTAGAAAATGTCTGCTTGAGGCTCAAGCGTGATTGAAACCCCGATAAAGTGGTTAGTTTAATATTTATATTTTTTTCTATCGTTTCTTAAATCTGATTCCATATCTATCTAGTCAGAGTGAACGTTTTGTGCAGGTGTACTATTTTTTTTTATGTGTTCCTATTTATGTGTTTTGTTTATAATTATGAATGTGCTTTGTTTATTGTTTCACTAGCTGTATGACACTGCGCTGCTTGGGACCGGTAAAAAAAACAAACAGATATTGGGGATTTTTTCATTTGGTGATCACAAAGATTTTCAAAATAAAATTAAAACATTACTACTAATAAAATTAAAACATTACTACTAATAAAATTAAAACATTACTACTAATAAAATTAAAATGTAAATAATAACATGGTTAATAATAATAATATATAACCAGAGTCCAATAAAATGGACGTACATGCGTGCGATGTACGCAGGAAATCGTCGGATCCCGCAGGAAATTAAAGTCAAATGTCGTTTTTTGTTTTGTTTTTTAATGGAAAAATTCCAGTTAGGCAGGGCGGGAAAGGGGGAGTTGTTGACTCCCGTAACGCCGGGAGGGAAACGGTTGGGGGAGGGGGGATGCTATGCTCCATATAGTTCACCACCTGTTACTTCCAGAGTTCATCCTAGAAATGAAAAAGGGCAGGGTGCTATTTTCCAAAAAAAGGGCACTTCCTGTTTACGAGGGCACTTTTATGGCAAATTGCAGAAATACGCATTTTCTGCCACAATTTCAATATTGTTATACTTTTCTACCACGATAAATAATTTTCAATATTCTGCACACAAAAAATTATAATGCAAAGTCCGTGAATCAAAAACTCGCTCAGAAACTTAAAAGATATCAAAATACTGATAAAATGCTTCAGTCCTAATTCTGTTGGAATGAGACTGAGAAAATTATTAAAATTAAAGTGCAATATACACAGTAAAATTTTCATCAAATAGTAATTTTTATAAAATTATCAATTTATAATACAGTAAAATTAAGATAAGAATGTTTTAGTATAATGAAAATGTGTTAAAATAAGAACTTTTCACTCTTTCAAAATTTTCTAAAGTTTGAATGAATCAACCTTAAACTTCATCTCTTAGTTTTGCTATTGTCAGATAGAGAATAGAGTTTCTACAAATTTAACATTATTCATTGTGGGATATCACAAGGAGTATTCTGACTAAAGAACTTGGACTATGTCCTGAAATTTTTGAATTTTTTTTATTTTCAAAATTGGATCAAATTTAGCGTCAAAACGGCGATTTTTTTGCTGTGCATGCCGCTATTATGTAAGCTATAATAGAAGTTTTATTTTTTTGAAAATCGGAAATAATCTTGGATTTTGGTTGCATTCCTGTTATGTTTAATTTTAAATATGAAACGGATGTTTAGAAATTAATTGGTAACAGGCAAATTACCAAAAACACCCCCTAAATTTAACAGGAGGACATCGCAATTACGGGTGTCCAAACGGAAATATTCTTTTTAAATTGTTAGTGTAAACATTTGATAGTTATAAACCTTTAACTAAGTTATTCAAGTCTTTCAAATTCCTTTCTTCTCTATTTTGAAGGAGGCATGGTAAAAATCCAGCGAAATACACTTAATCAAAACATGTACGAAATGGCCATTGGAATTTATTAATGTGCACTTGGAAATTGTAAGACGGCGCCCTACAATCCCCCTACTAATGAAGCACATTATATAGACATCTACTCAATGGTTTCAGTCCCTGATATATAAGTTGCGCGTTTGAACATGAATTTGCACGCGCGACAGCCGATTTCAGTAGGGGTGATCCACATATTGCGTACTGTTGGGAGGGGGGAAAAAAAGAAAGTTTTTCGAATTCTTTCAGGATGAAATTTTTTCTGAAAAAGGGCAGGAAGGGCGCTATTTTTATAGAAAAAGGGCAAGAAGGGCGCTATTTTTATAGAAAAAGGGCAGGCAGGGCGCGCCGCCCCTCGAAAAATGCCTAGGATGAACTCTGTTACTTCTATAGAGGAAGGAGAAATTCCAGTTAGGTTGGACAGGGAAGGGGATTTTATTTCCCGATTTTGGAATCTGAACCTATTCAAACATGTAATTACACCGAGAGCTTATTTCCTTCATTCTTCTTTTTAATTTGAAAGAATTCTTGGATATTCCATTGTAATTTAAAAGAAACCACATTTTTTTTTTAAATGATAAGGAGCTATCCAAGCAAGACAAGGAAGATGAAATGCTGTATTTGCAAGAAATGTTGGAGCAAAACTATTCACAGTATTTAAATCAAAAGCCCAAAAATGAAAATTGTTATGAAAGAAGGCATGCTATCGTTTCACAAGCTTAACCTTTAACCAATAACCTAATATTGCAACTGGAAATGTGCCATTGGAAACCAATGTTTTTCCTGCAGAGTGGTGCTTCCAAAATCAATGCCAAGAGTGATTTTGAATTAAATAACTTAATTCTCAATAGTACGTAGCATTTAATTTTCTTCAGCAGTATAATTTAAAGCCTGCAGACTTGCAGGAAATTTTTTGATATGGCATTTGTGTATGCAGGAAGAAATTTTTTTTTGGAGCCCTGTATATAACTAAAAATCAAACCCATTTCCAGAGTTCATCCTAAGTATTTTTCAAGGGGCGATGCACCCTGCCTGCCCTTTTTCTTTCAAAATAGCGCCCTTCCTGCCCTTTACCATTAAAAATATTGTGCCATTTTTGCCTTTTTCAGAAAAAATGCCATCCTGCACGAATTTGCAAAACTTATGTTTTTCCTCCTAACAGTACGCAATATGTGGATCACCTCTATTGAAATCGTCTAACACGCATGCTCAGAGTTTGCCAAAAGGCGTGAAATCTGCGTGAACACGCATTGAAAATCAATTTCACCCCATAGAATTAACCTCTTACGTGAATTCACGCATCAGCACATCATGGTTAAATTTTAAAAACTAATCTTTCATGTTATAAAATCAGAGATCATCCTATCAGTTTTTCGAATGGTGGTGCTATCTCCCTGTCTTTTTTGTCTTCAAAAATAGCGTCTTTTTCTGAAAAAATGCTAAATTTTCGTTTTCCAACGGAATGTAGTGTACTGACCACCCCTTCCGAAATCGCCATTTACACATATGCGCATTTATGTTCAAAAGTGCCTCTCACAGACCAGTGACGCACGTCTAATCGGGATTCTTTTTTCTTACTGTAGAACTGGTTTAGAAGTTCAGATCATTTCACCTATAATTATTGCGGACGTTTTTTTGGGATATCGTAAATCGTCAAGTTTTACTTCACCGTCATTTGTATGATAGTTTTTGTAGTGTTGCCGCCATTTTCCCGATAGTTTCGTGGGACACCAACCTGGTGTCCTCAAACTGCATAGTATTAATAATTAGTTTAAGGTTTATAACCATCAATTGTAAAAAGCATATTTCCACTCTGATACGCGAAATTGCGAGCGTGCATCCCTATTATTGTTGTAGTAGTTATTTATTTTGTTAAAAAAACCTATTTTGCTTTAGTTTAAAAAAAATTTAGTTTAAAAAATACCTCTTAACATTTAGAGAGGGGGTGAAATTAACCTTTGGAAATATTTAGCTGGCGAACACTGCACATGCGCATTCATCTTCAAATGCGCAACTCACAGACCAGGAATTGATATCATTGAATGTTTGCTGATTTAAAGAGCATCATTAGTCGGTGGATTGTAGGAGGCCATCGTAAAATTTCTGGCTTAGTAATTAATTAGCACGGATATCCATTTCGTTAGTACTTTGATTATGCATACTTTTTTTGCTTACAGAATTAAATATTTTTCTTTAGTTTTTTTTAATTAATAAATATGTTGCAAAACAATTTCTAATCGGGCTATAGCTCTGAAATTTCCACATAAGTAGTTTTGGCTTTCTAATTGGACTTTTGAAAAAGACAATTTTAAATTTTGATTTAGTTTTTTTTTAATTAATTTTTTTAATTAATATTTTGCAAAATGATTTCTAATAGGGCTACAGCTCTAAAATTTTCAACATAAGTAATTGTGGCCTTCTAATTGGATTTTTGAAAAACAGAATTTTAAAATTTAATTTGAAAAAAAAAAAAATTAAGTAATTAACAAATATTTTACAAAACGATTTGTAACTGGGCTATAGTTCTAAAATTTTCAACACAAGTACATTTGGCCGTCTAAGTGGACTGACAAAAAGAATGTTAAAATTTTAATTTGTTTTTTAATTAATCTTTTTACAAAAAGCGACTTTAATAGGCCTAGAGCTCTGAAAGTTTCAACATAAGTAGTTTTGGCCTCTAATTTAGCTTTCCACTAACACATGTTAAAATAAGCTTAAAGGAATGTTGTATTAACAGAGATTTTGTTTTCTCGACAAGTGAGAGGCTTCCAATATTAAGGCTTTACGCAGCAATTACATTTTAGTGAGTGAAGCGAGCTTATGTGCCAAAGCGAAGTGCCAAAAACTGGGACCTATGCACGAACGGCAGATTTCTGCTGTGCAAGGCCTCACAGCTACCTAAAATATTGCACATGTTAAAATTTCGTAGCAAAGCATGGGTATTCAGCTAGTGTATATATATTTTACACTTTTTAGGCTGAAATTGTACGTTACCTTATATTTTATCTAGATTGTGTAAACTTAATATTGTAGACTGTATTTGGAATATACTATATAAAATATAATTTTTTAACACCTCAACTTAATGTTCTAGTTCCAAGTTATACCAAGAAAATATCCGCCTTTTATTGCTAGGATTAAAATCATCAAACCACCTCCTTACCAAATTTATCGATTTTATAAATGTTGTTGCATGTGACACATTATCTAAAATATGTATATCTATTCAACACAGTAGTTGCAGCAATAAAATTCTTAACTTCAAACCTGACAGTGAGAACCAGCCAGTAAATTGGTAAAAGACGATATAAAGAAAGATAATGATTAAATCTCGCATTGTAAAAGGAACGCTTGATGAATTAGCAAATCATCTTTAAGCATTTCCTCATACATACATTTATATTACGATAACAGGATGAAAAGTATTATTTCCTCCATTCATTCAGAGTCGATCACAAAGACATAAAATAAGGACATGGGAGGAGCATGGTGTATGGCGTTTTACACCCACCAATACGATGTTAGAAAATGTTCATTGTTACAAAGTCCTGCAAATATGAAACCGAAATCGGATATGTATCATAGTAATAGTACTTGAATTTAGAGATTTTTTTACGCTTACATCCTGTTTTGTTCTTCACAGCTACTTGAGAGGATCCATGCTTGCACAACATGTGAACTGATAATTGAACAAGTAAGTAGACAGTTTTTTTTATCTGTCTTAAATTACGAGGTCCCTTTTGCAATTTAATAAAATTTAGTGTCTCTATCTTATCATCATGGGAGCTGGAAGAATTATTAGAAGTGGATGGGGGGGTTGTAGATCGTATATAGCAGTGTGTAAGGAAGCTAATTTTTTTATTCTTTGATTTTTCAAAAAAAAAAAAAATTGGAATTTCCTATTAAAATATTAATTGATAGTATTGCATATTAATTTTTTTGCCCAAATGATTAATTTAAAGCCAATGTTATACTTTTAAATTTTATATTTTAACTTTGATTTTGTTTATTGTGTGCAAAATCTTTGGAAGGCTAATTAGCATACTTGTCATCATCCAATCGATAGGAAACTTATCAGATAGACCTGTTTTTGATGACAATGCATTCTATCAAGATTTTGTTGCAAAAAAAGGTTAGGCAATGGCACCTAATTGATGATTTTCTTTGTAGAGGACTTTTTTTAGAAATTTTCTAATGAGAATATACATTTTTTCCTGTGAATAGTTCCCCTTCTCTAGTTTTCAAACATTAGAGGATGAATTTGCATGTCCTTGACTCTCAATGACGGTATCCATGCTTGTTTCATATTTATAAAATGGTTCGATTGTGGCACGTTAAAATCATTGATATGCTGCATCTGCCTTCAAATTTTGTTTTTTCTGACCGAATATTCTTTTTTTCTTTTATTTTGTTTATTGCCTATAAAATTCTAAAATCAAATTTCTGGTCTGAAATAAAAGTATTATAAATGTTGTTCTCATGATATGGTCTTGGATTTTGTTAGTTCGGTTCACTGGACGCTGAAGAAACTTCGGCATACTTGTGGAGAAAAATATCTTATGCAATGATAATAGTTATTTTTTAAAAACAAAAAACTACTTAATATTTAGAGAGTTAATAAACTATTTATAATCTTTCTTTTGTTTGTGACCTTGAAGCATAACCTTCCAACCAAAAGTCACAAGCAGTGTTGCTTAATATTCCACATATTCTGGATTTGTAATTAAGGGCTGTGAAAGCTTCAAATTGCAGGATGTGCAAAGAAAATAATATTTTGGATTCATCTTTTTAGCGTTGGTAATGTAGCTTCGCTAGCTTCAATCGCTGCACATTAGGGTGGTTCAACATAACATGTAAAAAAATAAAGTTTCTCATACTTACCAGGCCACCCTTAAATTTTTTAGACTAGTGGATAGTAATATTTTGGTAGAATTTCAACTCCATATTTCAACTGGAAGTGGGTGCTCAACTCTCATGAACTTCATAAGTTAGTACATTCCATTGTAACTTTTCTAATAATTTAAAAAAAAAAAATTAAAATTTACAAATTTTATGTGTATTTTTTTATTCTACAATCTTTTACAAAAAAAAAAAAATAACAAAAAAAAAATAATTGAAGTAAAAAAAAAAAAAAAAAAATTATGTATGTTTTGTCCTTTAATATTATAAAATAGTGTCTAAAACTGGTTTTTTCATAGTTTCTAATGGAATGCATTTTTTGTTGCTTCTATCACCTGCAGCAAGAAGTGATTTTCATCTTCATAATTTGTTGCAATTTTATTGAAATCTTCAATAAGCTTAGCATCTCGTTCTGCACTATCATTCACCACTTGTAAATTTTGAATCCGTTTTTTTTTTTTCTTTTACAGCAGTCATCCTTGTCATTCCAATTGTCAAGCAAAAGGCTTAAAAAATATTTTGCCTGTATTTAAACGAGATAGGAGTTCTGATGTTCTCGTTGTCGCAAAGTCTGACTGTCGCACACCATCTTGTTTGAAAATATCAGTTTAACCTCTTACTTAAGTTTTTGCATAGCTGTTATTCCCATTCGCTCTACAATTCTTTATTTTTCTTTCGTGGAAACTATCAGAAAAGTGATAAAGTCCTACCAAATCATCAGATAAATACCACATATGACATTCCATCACTTTTCTAGCAAAAAACGCAATCACTTAGTCTATTGATAGATAATTTTCAAGATCTTTCAAAAACTTAAAATTTGTTTCAGGTGCTTCAATTGCAAGATGTGCTTCTACCCATGCTTTTGTTTAGAGTATGAAATTGTACAAAACTTAAAATCTGATTTTCTTCCCTCTCTGTTATATTAAAAGCATCTCGCTGATCTCGAAATAAATATATCTTTAATGCATATTGTAATTTAGTAATCCATCAAGCATGTTGAATTGGTCTTGGTCACAACACCATTCCAAACAGCCTTGAATTGCTTATAGATTTAAATGTTTGGGGAACTTGAAGACCCAAAAGATAAAGTAAATGTTTTTGCCCAACTAATTCCATTATGTGATGGCAGCAAGTTAACCAGAGAAGTTCAGATTCAAGTTTTCTTTATAGTTAAGCTCATGCTCAATTTAAACTACCAGTGTTCAAGCTCGTTTTGTCAAAGCATATTGCTTGAACCAATTCTGTGACGATCCACATGTATAGCATTAGTTGCGTTTTCTCCATTTCCAGCTGTCAGTTTTCGCTCTCCAAGAAGCTTATTAAGACCATCTCCTGATATACTGGTAATCGATCAATGCTTCTACATTTCAGGGAGAGCTTTGTCAGTGAACCACGAGAGGGAAATTTCGTTTGAATTCACCTTTTGTTGATTCTGCATACTCCTTCCAGGATTTTTATGTTTTTGCTGAATGGTACTTCTTGAAATTGGAATGCAAGATAAATTGTGGACAAGAGCTGCTGCGAGTAAAACAGTTAGATGAACTGCTTCACTGCCATTCATTATGAAAATAATTATCAGAAATAATTTTACATATAATAAAATATTTTAGAATTAATAATATTATACTTATATAATACAACAAATTAAATTTCTACAAAAAACTTCTGTTAAAAATTAAAAATATTTCTGAACAGTAAATTATTTGTTGCATTTCGTATACGCCTGCAATTGTAGAGGTCATTCAGCACCCTCTTAGAATTTGAGTAAGAAGCTAAAACTTTTCCAGCATTATACTACTGGTGTGTCTAAAAAAAAATAGGGGGTGGCCTAGACTCTAGTTCATTTTTTTTTTTTTAGAACCGCCCTACTGCACAGGCACGTGATAATTCCTACCCCTTCTCCTTAGTTTTCTTTGGTTTGGTTTTGTCTATGGAATAATAGACGGGCAAGTTAAAAAAAAAAATTATCAATATCGTCTTTAACTTTAGGAGATATAAAAACAAATAATTATATAAAACAAAAACGTAACTACTAGATTCATCATAATTTTGCAGTTCTGATCCATGTACGAGAAGAAAAAAGAGCGATCTTGGGTATTGGTCTGTTATGCCTTAATAAAATTTTGCATGCTTGACCATCGAAACAAAAGGAAGGTTACTGCCATTGTAAGAGCCCCTTCTCTCATTTCCACCCTCTTAAAGGAGTATGATATCACAATTGAAATCTACTGCACTTATTTGAACTGTGTTTTTTCTATAGGTATCTTGACTATTTCAGATTATTAGGAAAACAATTTCATTCCGATTATGAAATCAAGGACAGGGTGCAATCAATTGAAGCGTTTTATGTTTTGAGGCTACAATTTTTAACTTAGAAGGCTAATAAAGCAATTATTTTCAAAGGTTTAAGTCAGTGGTAGCCCTGCAAACACTTCATGTATTATGTATAGTATTACGCTTTAAAACCGCTCATGCGCAGAGCTTGTTTATGGTATTAATTGACAGTGAATATATGTGTGGAAATATTACAATTATATTCAAACCGCTTATCAGAAAGACTATTATAATACATAAAAATATTCAGAAAAATAAGGGGATACACAAAAATAACTTTTTAATTAATCAAATCCAATAAAAGAATATGTTGCCATTCCAAGATTTTTTTTAATGTCATTAAATTTTAATAAAAGCAACTTTTAATCGAGTTTAAAAGTTGCTCTCTACAATTTCGGTGTACTAAAGCTTCTATGTACCCGATTTCATATCTCTTAAGTTCAGAACTGTGGATTTGTATAAGGTTCATACGTACAGACACTCAGTTTTATTACTGTAAGTCGTAGTTACTCTCTTTTTTTTTTTAAATGCTCCAAACTTTTTATAATTTGTTTACTTCTAGTAAAAATTATTTACATGTGGAAATACTTATACGAGCAGTTGGTTCATTTGACCAGGTCAACATTTCCCTTCATTTGGTATAAAATATGTGTCTTTTAAGTACTACTTGCAAGATAATAGTTAAGAAATTAAGCATTTTTCCTTATTTTCTCATGAATACCAAAAGAATGAGCAATGAATCGAAATAAGTTGGCAATCAATATAATCATTCTTTAACAAGATAGGTGTCTGATGATTGTACAGTTAGCAATTTTTTTTTTTCTTCAATGAATGGTTAGTAATTTAAATGTGCTAAAAAAATTTACAAATTAATGTAAAAAGAAAAAATTACTTTTTTGACCATAAATTCTTAAATAATTATTATATTTAATAATTTTTGTTTCAAACAATAGTTTATTAAATGCCAAACATAAATAGCAATCAACTTTTGCACCAAACAGTGTTTTAATTATTAATTGATAAAACAAGTTTTCAATTTTTTTAAAATAGAAACATGTATTTTTTTCTTCTTTCATTAGATTTATCATGGTCAAAAACCCCTCCAGAGTTTTTTTCATTCCATTTTGACTTTTGGTTATCAATATTTTAGCAAAAATGTAAAAAAAGCTAATTTTAAGGGTCCATGTAATATATTAGGTCTTGAAGCACGCAAACATTCAATTTTTCCCCTCATTAAACCTGAAATGAAGCTGTCTACCACTTAAAACTTTTTTTCACCCTGAAGATTGGCTAAAACATTTTCACTCATAAGTGGTGTGTTTCTCAACATAATGTACTGAAATTTGGTATTTAGGGTAAACGAAGTATTCTAAATCGAATGAAAACATAAAAAATAGGGGTTCATATCGAAATTTTCAAAGATGGAGTTAAATTTATTTAGTAAAATATCCCCTAAGAAAACATTTTTGCTCCAGACACATAAAAAATCGTAAACAAAACATTTTAGTGCAAACCGCAAGATTCTAATAATAATTAGAACCAAAAAGAATAATTGTGTACTGTACCATTTCAGTTTTTACATCGAGCTTTTTTCTTCTTGTTTGTCTCTCCGGGTCCATTAAACAATATTTCCTCATAAATTATATGCAACACCTAGTGCAAATGTTCTGTTTGTACACCTGGAAAACTACCTCTGCCAAAAGTGTTCATAATCTATAATAATAAAACAAAGAGTCTGTGGATCTGTAGAAAGCTACTTAAAATTGGCTCTGAACATAAATAGTTTTTTCCATCTAATTGGATTTTTAGCAAGAAGAATGTTAAAATTTTAATTTTTTTTTAATTAATTTTTTTAGTTAATATTTTTACAAAAAAGCGACTTCTAACAGGCCTAGAGCTCTGAAAATTTAAACATAAGTAGTTTTGGCTGGTATTAACAGGGATTTTTTTTTTCTTGACGGGGAGGGACGTCTAATATTAAGAGTTTACGTAGCAATTAGTTGTTAGTGAGTGAAGCAAGTTTATGTTTACTCAGTAATGAACCTTTCAGCGAGTGAAGCAAGCCCATGCTTGCATAGCAATTGATTTTTCAACGAGTGAGTTAAGCCTGTGCTTATGTGTCCATGAACTTTTCTTCAAGCTTGGTTTTGAGTAGCAATGAACTTTCCTGTGAACTAAGCACCAAAAGCTGAGACCTATACACCATTGATGAATCTCCTCAACACGAGGCCATGCAGCTAGCTAAAAAATTGCACATGGTAAAATTTCGTTGCGAGGCGTGGGTATATCAGCTAGTACTACTATACAATAGATTGAAAACCACGAAAAAAAAAATTACCCACATACCAGGACACCCTCTCATCTTTTACATCTATCCATACTAACATTCTAGCAAAATTTCAGAATCTTACTTAAAAGTTTGGCAGTCCCATTCGTTCTATAAATGTTTTTAAAAAAATATTCCTATATTTTTTAAACTTTCCAGGTGGCAGATTGAAAAGTGTTCCCCATGTTTTCCCTTGGGTCAAGTCTCCTTTTGCATTGGGACATTCGTAACTGGAATTGCTCATCACGAAGTCTACTGCACCTTGACCACTATCTGCCTGGCCATTGATTCATCAGTCTGGGAGAACTTTCGGAACAGACCAGAAGGGACATGTTCCATGGACTTGGGAACACTGGTGAGTAAGAAATGCCCTTTGGATCTTTGATTAGTTGTGTAAGGTGGTCTATTTGGAAAAAAGCGTTGAAATATTTTTGATTAAGATAATTAGATTGTTCATTCGAGTTAACTCTTATAGTCAATGTAAAATAAAAATTAAAAAAAAATAATATTTCAATTTGCCTTTCCAGTTGTGCTTTATTTCATTTTAACAATAATTATCTTCACCGTTATTGCATCTGAATGCAGTTTCATGCCAACTAGAGTTTCTAGCAATGAGATTTATGGGAAAGAAAGGAAGCATTACTTTATTATTATATAACAGTGTTCATCTGGTACATAAAAGTTGTTAAAAACTACTTATTTTTTGTAGGTCCTTAAATAAAAGTGCTTAAAGTTCTTTTCTTTTTTTTTTTCATTTTGTAACCTGTAATTTTCGATTGCGTTTTTTTTTTGTAAAATTTTTCTATCCATCCCAAATGATTTTCTTATTTCCTCTTCTACCAGTTTAGTCCCATTTCTATCTTCAATATCAAAAGCAGGGTGCATACCTGGCCTGGAAAACCTGGAAAGTCCTTGAATTTCATTATTTTTTTTTCAAGGCCTTGAATAGCCTGGAAAAATAGGATTATTTCCCAAAAAACCTTGAAAGTCCTTGAATTTTCAATTCTGAAACAGCAAAATTCCCGTCTTACCAGAACTCTGACGTCACGCTTTTACGTCACGTTCCCGTCTCCGACCTGTTCACTTTCCGTGGATCTGTCAATCACAATTGTATCAGTTCCCTCCCATTTCTTGCTTTCGGCGAATAGTGACCGTTTGTTACATGGTTTGAGTTTTGAACGGTGCCGGCTTCGGCTTGTCGCATGTCTGATATCCTGTTTAGTTCTGCCCGCTGTCGTTATTCTTTGAATTTAAATTGTCCTTTCAAGAAAGTTTGTTTTCATCGTGAAAATTCCGACTCTAAACAGTGTTTATGGCTGCTTTTTTTTTTCCAATACAAAAACCTCTTTTCGTTCAAGATTACGCCGAACTGCACCAAAAGATCATTTTTTGGCTTAAAAACTACTTTGCGAGAATTTTGGCACGAAATTTTTCAAAATTATCATGGAATGTCGCCAACAAAGCGATAGAGAGTATATTTTGCACTTTAAGGGCGTTTTTTGTAAGTTAACGTGCCGGAAAGGGTTCGCACTTGAAAATAGAAATTACAATCTCAGTTTTGTTGTAGGTTTTTCAAACTGTAAAGAAGTAGTAATTGAATCTGTGTGCATCTGATTTAAATCTGTTTCTTGGCTGATTTTAGTTATAGAAAATTTATATTATTTTTTTATACTTATAGAATACATGATTATTTTGAGATTTTTTTTTACTGAGGCTCCGTGCTAAAAATAGAATACAAGTATTGTATTTTTCACACAAGCATCTTGGTTTAGATTTGCTCTCTTGCCTGGTTTCAATAATTAAGAAATGCATAGCTTTCTTAAGGCTTAAAGAAAACTCTAATATTTTTTTTAATTTCTAAACTTCTTAATCCAATTGACAGCCTCCCCTCCCCACACACTTCCGGGCTTAATTTCTAAGTCATCGGTAAAACGGGATTTGAAGTTGCTGTCGTAATTAGGTGAAACGGGATTTGAAGTTGCTGTCGTAATTAAGTGGAAGGATTGGTGAGTATTAGTAAATGATTTTTTGGCAACCCTTGATGTTGGATCATGATTTTGACTTGGCCACAAACGGGAAAACGCATATTACGTCTTTCTTTTATTGTATCCAATTCCCAGAAAAATCGTCAAGTCGTACCGTAGACTAGAAATTTTACGAAGAACTTGAATGGGGGGATTTAAGCTATGTCTTTATTTAAAAAAAGTAAGGATTTCTTGTATTTACAAATATTTGTTCCGTTAAATTAGCTGTAGGAAAAGATCAGGGATTCGCGGCAGTATGGCCCTTGCGCCGTTAAACTTCAACCAACCAACCAGGAATTCGCGCTTTGTATTCAAACTGTAGAAGGCATGAAATCAATCTTTATGCATCCAATTTGGATTTTTTTTTTCTTGCCTGGTTGTAACTAAAGATAATAAATATTTTTCTTAGTACTTTAAGAGTTAATGATTGTTTTATTAAAAAAAAAAAAAAAAAAAACTTACCATGTCTTTTTTTGGATAGATTTCACAAAGCACAGACTTAAGATCATTTTTGTTTCCATTGACCTTGAGATTTCACAAGGGAACTCTGTAATCCATTTAGACAATGGAGAATGCTAGAAAACAAACCATTACAAAAATTACTATTTTTCAACTTGCCTTGTTGTAATTTATTATTTAAGTACATTAGAAGTTATTTTTTTATATAAATTAAATGCTATATAATTGTCAAATTTCAGTTAGAGATTTTAATATTTTTTAGTCAAAAAAATTATCTTCCAATAAACAAATAGCCCTAAAAAAACCTTCTAAGTGAAGCTATCAGTCCAAACAGGTTATGAAATCTAATGCTTGCTGCTAAGCAGCCTTGTTTCACTTTTTCTGCATGGGGGGGGGGGGGGAGTACTTTGTATAGAATTAAATTATTTTGGATTATTGGGAAGAACTTCTGTAGGTAATTTTGGTACTGGGCTGGCAAAGAGGTTTTTTTTTTTAAAAAAAATCTTATTTAATCAGTTGTTAAAAGTTGCTCTAACTGAGATTATTTCGAAAAACTTTCAGTGATGAACCAAACCTCATGATGTCATAGAAAACTTCCTAATATTTTAATTGTTGGCAAAGAGGTTGATAATTATTTTTTTTATTACCCAAGTGTTGATGACAAAAAAAAAAAAAAAAAAAAAAAAAAAAAAAACATTAGTGCCTTGTTTGTAAATGAATGTCATGCTTTTTAATTTATTTTTTGAATTTTGTTATCAAATTAATTAATGTAAATTTAGAATGCAAACATATTTATATAATGAACAAGTTACACCTTTTTTTTTTTACTTTAAATTAATTTAAAATATCAAGGTTGAAATATACAAGAATATTTGGGGCATCACTAGTTTTAATGTAATAATTTACTGCTCCAAAACCACATTTTGATGCTCCAAAATGGTATTTTTACTGCTCCGACAGTGCTCCAAAATCACATTTCGGTACTTATGTCACTGCAAAACTCAAACTATAAAAAATGGATTGGAAAAGATTTCTCCGATCTTCATCCTACAATAAATATTTCTGGTTGCATCTTTGCTGTTTGGTAAAATTTTATATTTTAAACTTCAGACAAATTCAATAATTAAAAAAAAATGAAGTTAAAAATTGCAATTTTTTTACCGATTCTGCGATGGTAAAATAGGGCTTTGATTTTTTTTTGTAATGTCCTTGAAAGTCCTTGAATTTCACTTCCAATAAAGTGTACGCACCCTGCTTTAGCATCGTGAATAGATGTGATTGCAGTGGGAAGTAATGCGACGTTACTACGTGCAATGGTTACCAAAAGTTAGGTATCTTGGGTTTGTGTATCAGAGCTGGACAACATATGGATCACCACTTCTGCACGCAACTCCGCTGTTGTTGCACAGTTTGCGCGAATGTTCTCGTGTAGCAGTGTATTGTGTTTTGACGTACGCAATCTGTATGTAAATTGCGACGAACAGGTTTTGTTCAGGTGTTTCGGTGAAAAGCAATTGAAACACAATCTTTTTGCGCGCTTACATTTAAGTTTTTTAAAATAGTTCATTTTGTCCAAAAATGTGCTCCACTGCACTTTAAGCATACAACTGCTGTACGAGTCTGTAGCTGTATAAGTTCACTGTTATCCATTTTGAATCAGGATTCAAAGTTCTAACTCGCCCCGAAATCTTCGTTGTCCAGGAAAAAGTCACCTGTGTAATTGTAAGGCCGCAATCTTCGTTGTGCGGAACATACAAAACATGAATTCAATCCTGGATGCGACGTTCAATCTCGGTGAAACCTCCAATTTATGTTCGTGAACAGAACATAATATAATAATCACACGTATCTGACACGGGAAAGCACACTTTATTTTAGAACAATTTACGCTCGTTATATACTTGTTACAATTTACCTGAAGCGTTCTTCACTTCACTTCACTTTTCAACAGATAGAAATTAACATAAAATAAAAGTATGAACGCAAACATATTAAGTTATTAGGCATAAAATTACAAGTGGTTGTAAGTTTTTATTAGGTTTAAAATTACAGATGGTAATAAGTTTTTATTAGGTATAAATTAAAATCAATCAGACTTAAGTTGTTTAATTGGGCTTATTTACTAAAGTTTTACAAAGAGATATTCAGTGAGTTAATTATTCGTTCTTTTCCTTGATGCTGGAACCTTTTAAAATTGAATATCTGTAAAAAGTTTAAATGGCACAGACACAGTTCAAATATGAGATATAATCCGATAAAAATTTACTAAACCTTTTATTAACATTAGCGAAAATGATCAGAAATCATTATTAAAAATCTACGTAAATTTCACATAATAAAAACATTTCACAATGCTACGAGTTTGCCCTTTGTGGAAACCATCTAGATATTCAAACACATATATAAGAAGATATTTGATGTTTTTATACTGTTTGCTTCTTCATTGTAAATTATTACTGCCAACTATGCATTTGTAGGTGTTTCTCATTCAAAAAATCCTGCAAGTCATTTTTGAACTCGTATATTTATCCTGGTGACTTCTCCAATGTGATTTGTTATTACTATGAATAGGAGGGAATTTCTCCTTGAACTTCCTCAAGAAGGCCAGTTGTCTCTTGACAAACGCACACACACTCCCTAGGTGTCTAATGTGCTTCTCCAGTGTTAGTTGCTACTGGTGGCTATACGCAAATTGGAGCTTCTCTTTGAAAAACCTCCTAGAAGGTATTTCTTCCCTCACACATTTACCCTGGTGATTTTTCCTGTGTGATTTGATTGTACTATGAAAATGTAGGAATTTCTCCTTGAAATTCCTCCCAGAAGGCAGTTGTCTCTTCACACACACACTCCATTGGTGTCTAATGTGTTTCTCCAGTGTTAGTTGCTACTGCTGGCTATATGCAAATAGGGGCTTCTTTTTGAAAAATCTCCTGAAAGGCATTGCTCACCTCACATTGATTTCTTCAGTGTGATTTGTAAGTATTATAAAAATGTGGAAATTTTTCCTTGAAATTCCTCCCGGAAGGCATTTATCCCTTCACACACACACATACTACATAGGTGTCTAATGCTCATCTACAGTGTTAGTTGTTATTGTTGGCTATACGCAAATGGGCGTTTCTCTTTGAAAAACATCTCTGAATGCATTTTCCCTTCTCACTTTTACTCTGGTAGTGAATTCTCCAGCGTGAGTTGTCATTGCTGACCATGCTAAGCTTCTTCGAATGCAATTCAACATAGTGGCCGATTTGAAAGATGCAGCTACTTCAAAAAGGTCTTTAATAGTAAATGACGACTGAAAACAGAAGGAATATGAAATAAATACCACTTAATTTGCTAGTTAATTACAAAAAATACAGATAAAAGAGTTGCATATTTGTGGAGTTTTTATAATACGGCCACGTTAAATTGCAGCAGCGACGCAAGATACAAATTGCTGCCGTCAAAACAAATGGCCAGTCACCCTCTCATGATGCTTCTTCCAGCATCCAAAATGACTGTTAAAACTAAATGACGATTGAAAATATAACGAATATGCAATTAAACAATAATATATACTAGTTAATAACAAAAAATTTAAAAAAGATGGGAATCGACGCAAGATTCAAATTGCTGCCATCAAAATAAACTGCCCTGGGCACCCTCTATAAGACAGATAGCATAATAAATATGCAAATTAACAATAAAATACTACATTATATGCTATTTAATAACAACAAATACATGTAAAAAAGACGGGTACCAAAGCGAAATTCAATTTGCTGCAGTCAAAAGAAAAGGCTCTTCCACGGTAAGACAAAAAACGTAACAAAAATAATAAGCAATAAAATGCGCCATATTTGAATTAATTACAAAAAATCTGGATCTTCTGAACGACATTAACCGAAAGCAAATTAAAAAACAGCCTTACCTTTAAAAAAAACACTCTTCTTCCTCCCCTGTATTTCCATTAACTGCCGTACATCCATTTTCAAATAAAACTAAAACTTTTTCAAATATAAATAAACATCATATAAAAAACTATTCACAGACGTCACCACCAAACCAAATCACGATTGGTGGAGCGAAATCATGTGATCGGCAGATGCGCGTGAAATATAAAAAAAAATGTAAAACTGAACATATATTCTCACAAAATGTTTTGTCTTTCTTATGTCATCTTTCTTGAATTACGATTGGCTAATCTGGTGCCACTTTGAAATGCATCCCCAAAAAGTTTCAATTAGACATCTTGGAGATGCTACAAAAAAGACAAAATTTGGACGTTTTGAAATTGCAATTCATTAGATGACATTCTTAGGATGCCCCCCCCCCCCAGAACATGACATCAAGTTTGTCTCATCCCTATGAAGTTCTAAGCGGACGTCTTAAGTACGTCAAAGTTGTTTTCTTTCATCCTGAGAACAAAATTGAAAATAACAAGTGCCGTTTGGAACCTTAGGTTTTTCTGAATTATTTGTTACTCAAAATCTTTTGTAATTAAATGAAATTTTCCCCATAGATAGAAAGTTCACTGAAATAAAATCAGAAAATGTGCTTTTAACAGAAAAATTACTGGATGAAGTGGGGCAAATTTCACTCAAGGAAAAAAAGCACCTTTAAAGTGCATCATCACAAAGTTGAAATTGGTCATCCTGGGAATGTCGTTTGGTCATAGGACTCAGGACGCCAAAAAAGTGGCCATTAGGTCATTCTGAAATGTAGTTTACTGAAGGAGATACTTAAAACGTCCTCAGAACATTGTGTTTGTACCATCCATGTGAAGTCCAAATTGGAGGCCCCTAGGATGTCACGTTTGCTGCCTTCCTTTCGAAGTCCCAAGTTCATCCAAAATTGCTCTCTTTAATGTGAAGTCCGAATGGAGCTTCCCCAGAACATCGCATTTGTTCCCTTCATTTCAAAGTCCCAAGCTGACGTTCTCAGATCATTTCATCCTGGGATCAAAATTGGAAGTTCAGGACATAAAAAGAACATCCTGGGAATGACATGTGCTGTTAGGGAAATACCAGATGACCCTATCTTTAGGCTATTGTATCATTTGACTATATGTACATTAGGGTCTCCCAAAAAAATCAACTTTTAAAAATGTGAACTCTCACCCTCCAAAAATGTCCTGTCTGTCAATATAAAACACCTTGAATTTTTTCAGAATTTAAAAAAAATATTTAGAGATCCCTCAAGTCACTGAATTTATATAAAAATGTCCAAAATAGCTGCAAAATGAGGAATTTTTTTATAAGTTAGATTAAGTACTATTAATGTTAAAATAAACTTTTTTCAATTATGAAAGCTTCTTTTACATAGTTTCATACACATTTTGTATCAATTATACCTCTACCTACCCAGTGCAAAATTATAAAAATTTTCTAAAATTCAGAAAAATATGATTTAGTGGACATTTCTACATTCTACATAATTATGCATACAAAGTAATTATTACACTTAAGAACAGTAATTATTTCTTAAGACCACATTAAATACTTGTCACTTAAGTAAACAAGTATTTATTTTATAATTGGTAAATAATACCATAGGGGAAGAATTTTTTCAAACTGTCACATATTTACACATTTTTTAAACTTTCACACATTTCTTAGCAACTACATTTTAAGGAGATTTTAGCGATTGCACTTTGTAAATACGACCTCTTACACAAACTGTTGGTTGATTGCTTGGGCTTTGGTAACTATCACAAGCTCCATTATTATACTTTATTTCGTGCAGTTTAGGGTATATTTATTTCTAAAGTAATTTGGAAGTGGTGATTCGGGGAGAATCATTCATTATGTACCCCTTCAACAACTATGGATTAAAAATCCTGCCTCTGGTATCTTTCAGAATAGAGTTGGTAAAAACTGAATAATCGTCGAGTTCTTTGAAAAAATTATCTACTTGTGTAATTACACTGATTAATTCCATCTTTGGTTTGTTTGCTTTAGTAAGTTCGTATTCAGTTTTATAAAAATGAAATCAATAATACTGTAGGGTTAGAGTGTGTTTATGGGTATATTATGGTATTGTTTTGTTATTAATAAAAATATCCTCTTTAGATTTTTGAAGTTGGAACAGTGTACAGTTCTGAGTTGAATAAAACTTATCAGTTCTGTCTAAAAAAATTAATAACCGATTTATGAAAAAAACCTAATTTGAATATAAAATTTCATCACATATAGTAGCGAAATATTTTTTGCTAATTTCTAAATTTGCTAATTGAGTATTTTGTTGCGTAAGTTTTTATTTTGTTAAAAGATAATCTAAATCAACTAAGCATCATCGATTTTAAGTAAATCTTATTTTATTATAATTGCCATGAGCTATAAACAATACTTTACACGTGTAACAATAAAAAATATTAGAATCTTCAAGTATCATTGAAGTAATAAATAAGGGAGTTTTTCAATTCTTAAAAGCATATCTTTTTTATTTTCTGTTAAATTACTTTGCTCTTTAAAGTTATTAAACAGATTTTTCCTTCCAAGTAAACGAGTAATGATTCTTAAAATTTGGTTTTCTACTGTAGAAGATGTAGATGCTCGCAGTTTTCCCTTATATAATCTCTCCCATCTCTTCTCAAATAATGTTTTCACAAAATATAGCCTTAGTGTAAACTCTTTCACAAGATAATGTTGTAATCCACCAATTTTGTAAATTTCTTGTTGGTTTTATTGAATATTTTCTTGTGCAAGAACTAGATTAGCGCTATACAGCCCATATGTGTTTCAAGGGACAATGCCTTCCAGGAAGTGTTTGATGGGAAAACTGTCTGCATTTGCTTTCCTAATGGAGAAAACCTGCAAAATTCCCACCTGACACAAGAGTATCTGTCACAATCACCACTGTCACTCTGAAAACAGAAACTGAAAAATACCAGGCGAGGTTTGATGACAAAACCCATTGCATGCAAGACGAGCAACACGCCTCTGGAACGTTTGTTTCAAGGTCAAGATTCAACTTTTGAAAGGGGCTTTTAGTTTTGAAACAATAAAACAAAACACTCAAAAAAAAATTCTCAATTTTGTTCATTTCCTAATCTTTTCTGATATTAAAAGGGCATTTGTGTCCAAATAATAAATATGAGTTATAAATTTTTTCTCAGATCAATGAATGGAGTGCCTGTCAGTTACTGTGTTCAGAAGCACCTCATTGTATAAAAAAAGTTCAGATATCCTTACGCCCTGTGATAGGAATCAGTCAACATAATGTTACAACTGACCAGGGAGTTGCCACTTTTTCCAGGTAAGTAAAATTGGTTACTCTTATATACACAGTGTAAAATTTTACACTCGCTTCCAAAAGTTAAGCATAGAGGGGTAAAATGTGAAACAAAGATAAAAAATATTGAATTTTCATGAATTATAAGATGATGTCATATTTCCGTCATTAACAAAATGTTTAAATTCAAAACAAACAACAAAAACCAACATTAATAGGGTATGTGAGAACCCCTTACCTGCAAATAAAGTGTACAGCAAGAGATCATGCTTGTTACGAGGTGATCAACCACCGCAGAGTCCAGTAATCTCCATTCCTCCTGTAGGGCAGTTTCTAAATCACTGAGAGTGGTCGCTCGTTTACATACAGCACGGCCGAGGGCATCCCAAAGATTTGTTATTGGATTAAGGTCCGGTGAGTAAGCCGGCCTCTCCATATGCTCAATCTCTTCACTCTTCAGATAGTCGTCAATGATGGCAGATCTATGGGGACACGCATTATCGTCCATTAATACAAAAAAAGGACCAATTGCTTGAGCATACAGTTTCACATTGAGGTCTAAGACTTCATCTCGATACTGTACAGCCATCTCAGAACCTCGCCTAAAGATGTGCTGGTCGGTGCGATATCCCAATGAAATCCCTGCCCAGATCATGATGGTTCCACTGCAGAATGCGTGATGTTCTGGGGCCAATTGCATGTGCCTTGTTCCCTCCAGAGCCTAACATGTTTATCATCGGGTTGCAGGGCAAATCTGAACTCATCTGTGAACATAACGTTGCCCCAATCAGACACTTTTCAATTCACATGCTGGCGGAACCACTTTAATCGTGCCCCTTTGGATTGGACCGATAAAGGAACACAAACTTGTGATACCCAGGAGTACAGACCATTCATGTGTAGCCTTCGAAGAACAGTAATGGCAGATATCGTCTTACCAATGGCTGCTGCAACCATAGGTGCCACACATGTAGGTGGCAATCTACGACTCCGCTCTTCCGACGAGTGTTTAAAATCCAGAACTGAAATACCTCGAGGGCTTAAAAAACTGTCTTTACCTTCCTAATTAAATGTGGAAGACTGTTTTTATGAAGAATAAATTTCTTAGGTTTTTTTTCTTTAGATTTTTTTTCCGATCTTTTTCCACAACTTACACAAGAAATTGCTTATCCTGATCATGTGTGTATAAATTTCTTGTATTAACTAAATTCTTTACAAAATCACCAAGACTGACATCATCTTTCAATATTTTTATTTTCCCCGGTCCTCTTACATTTCACAAATCAAGTTATTTATACCTACAATAAATTTTCTTTTGCTGAAACTAGGGCCATGCCATTTAATTCATCTAAAAGATACAATAAGTGATTCTCCAAAAGTTTTCTATTTGTAATTTCAATTTTATAGTCGTCTAATTTTTTTAAGGTTTTTCCTAAGCTCATGTTTACTCCAGGAGCTTCAGAAAGAACATGCACCAAAGTCTTGCTGGATACGCTCTCTTAGTTATCTCTTGCTGACCTCTGAACAGAAAGATTTTTAAAGCTAGGAGTCTCTTTTAGATTACCCAAAACGATTATTGTTAATTTGATTAATTCTTTATAATCTTGTTGCCATAGATTTATCCACAGATGAAACTATAGTTAAAACTTTTCAGCATCTTCTTTCAGTTTGAACATTTATTTGTTCAGTTCTTTTTCAAGTATTTTTTAAAAAAGGGAAACCTCTGGGGAACATGATGACCCAAAGATGGCTTATATTCCTGAGTACATATTTATTTATTTCCTTTCATATTTTACCCAGAATAGTCCCAGTGTTTTTGTTCTGTGTATCAAGTTCCATATTATTTCATCTAGATTTGAATGAACTTTTGTACTATACATATTTTACTATTTACACCAGAAGCGTAGTATTTCATTTGCGATTGTATTTCTTCTTTCATTTATTATCTTTGTCGAGATTACAAAGTTGGGGAGGGGGGACATTAGTTTACTTTTTCTCGAAATACTAAAAAAAAATTTGAAAAAGACAAAAACATTTTCAGTGCAGGTCTAGCAAAAGATTTTTTCTTTGAGACGATTTTATTTGGTATTTTTTTCCAAATAAACGAGGTTTCTTTAAACAGCTTTGTTTTAATGTTATATTTTAATATTATTTACCTTATTTATATTTTAATTTTTTTATTAGTAATGTTTTAATTTATTTTTATGTGTTGATTTTCAGTCATATACTATCCATCTTAATTTTTGTGTTTAGTCAGGATATTTGGTGTAATTTTTGTTGCTTTTTCTGTAAGTTAAGTAATGCAGGTTTCCCAAGGGTGTAGACAGTTTGGTAACCTGATGTTAAGAAATATAATATACCTGATACCAAGAAATGTGTGTGAGGGAACAGCAGTTGAGTATGGGACACGCAGGGATTAAGCATATTTAGCCTTTTTTTTTTTTTTGCTTTTGACAATCAAATCTTTTTTATATATCCAAGATTTACAAGAACTATTTCTGCAATCCAATTTTTCTTGTCTTTAGTTGTAGAATAAAATATTTCTTTTTTCTTACAAAGTTATTTTCTCACCGCTGTAATATTGTTTCAATTTTTTTTTTTTGCATCTTGTAAAAGTGTGTATTGAATGACACTTATTCACTTGTACACTTATTCACATTCAGTATTGACTTATTAACGATAGATTTTATTAATTCTGCCACTGCTAACTCTAAGAAACTTGTGATAACTCTCACTCAAAGTTTACTTCTGATCTAAAAGTTTCTGTTGACTGGCTAAATACTTGAGGTTCTCGGATTCTTGAGTTTCACCTCATAGAATTAATCCTATGATTGAATTCGCGCATCGGCACATCATTGTTAAATTTTACAAAATAATCCTCCATTTTATCATATTAGCCTTTTTTCGAAAGGCGGCGCTACCACCCTGCCCTTTTTTTGGAAAATAGCGTCCTTTTCTTAAAAAATGCAAAATTTGTGTTTATTTTCCAATGGAATGCAATATGCAGATCTCACCCTCCGAAATCGTATACCACGCATGCGTATTTCACGTAATCGTAATCGAAATCGTATATCACGCATGCGTATTTCACGTAATCGAAATCGTATATCACGCATGCTTACACCCTGCCCTTTTTCTTGGAAAATAGACTCCTTTTCTGAAAAAATGCAAAATTTTTGTTTTCCAATGGAATGCAATATTCAGATCACACCCTCCGAAATCGTATATCTATCTGCGACTAACTGAAGTCTTTGAATGGTTGCTGATACCACGTGCGCCATTGGAAGGGGGGGGGGGGGTTGTAGGGCACAGTCCAACAATTTCTGAGTGCTAGCTAGCACGAATGTCCATTTCGTACGTTCCTTGATTAATAGTTTTTCGCTGACTTTTTACCATCTTTTCTGGTACAAAATAGAGAAAAAGGTGATTCAAAACGTAGATTAAAACTATGCCGTCTGCACGTCTAACCGGGATTCTTTCCCCCCCCCCCCCTTTTTCTTTCTTTTGGTGCCGGGGATCAGTTCAGAAGTTCAGATCATTTCGTCTATCGCTGGAAATTTTTCGAGGTTTTCGGTATATCGTAAATCGCCAAGTTTAATTTCGCAATCATTTGCCCAATAGTTTTCGTGGTATCTACAGCATTTTCCCGATAGTTTTTAAGGTGTCGCCAGCATTTGCCCGATCGTGTTTGCAGGACACTAACGTGGTGTCACTCGACGTCATAGTGTTAATTGTTTTTAAAAATAATCTTCCCTTTTATAAAATCAGAGATCATACTAGCCATTTTTCGAAGGGCGGCACTACCTCCCAACCTTTTTCTTTGAAAAAAGCGTCCTTTTTTGAAAAACAATTCGAAATTTTCATTTATTTTTCAACGATAGTTTTCGAGGTGTTGCCCGATAGTTTTCGTGGGATACTAGACGTCAAAGCGTTAATATGTAGTTAATTTAAGGTTTATAACTATCAAGTGTTTTTAGTAAGCATTTAAAAAACCTATTTCAGCACAGCTACACGAAATCGCGATCGTGCACCACTTTTATTGTTGGAGTTATTAATTTTGTTAAGGAAACATTTATTTTGTTTTAGTTTGAAAAAGATCCTTTGGATTTTAAAAATACCCCTTAAAATTTAGAAAAGGTGTTAAAATACCCTTTGGAAATATTTAACTGCGAACACTGTATATAGGCTATACTGCGGTTATTTGTGTCTCCATTACGAACTCTATCACAGAGTTTTCCGCTGTTATGATGTGTATTTTCGTCTTGTTTCGCCAATATAATAGGCCATTATTTCTAAGATATGCGTCCCTAATATCACTATCGCCGAGTTGTTGCGATAGTCGATTTCGTCTATAGTGTTATGCTGATACAATCGGCTCTTACAGAGATTTTCCGCCGATTATGGTCTAATGCTGATGTAGTTGCAATGTACAATATTACCGAGATTTACGCTTATATTATCAAAAAAAAATAATAATAATAATAAATAATAATACAGAGAGTTGTATCGGTATAAAGGGCACTATCGTGGTAAATATTTAAGTTGAAGTAATGGTCATTTTCACCTAGGTTTACGTTGATGTAATAGCAGCTATTGTCAAGATGTGTGTCGTTGTTTTGTTGGCTTAGTAGCTTATTAGGCTTCCACTGACTGATGTGATGTCATTACTGTCAGTGAGAGGCTCATTTCGCCATTAGGTTTAAATCGATGCATAAGGACTAAAATTTAATATAATTTTGAACAGTAAGATTGAGTTCATCTTTTTTTTGGGGGGGGGAGGGGGATCTATCATTGAGATCGATGCAAATGTGCATTACAATTATATGGAGTTGGGGGGGGGGGGGGGAGGGGCTCTCTGGTCTCGTCTGGTTTATCCAGAATTCTAATCCAAAAGAAATGTACACATCTTGGATCTATTTATTCTTGCATCATCGTAACTATTAAATCAATACGTTTTAAATACGCAATAATTTCTATCTGTATTGTAATAAGAAAAACAAAATATAGCGAATCCAAGTTGTTGCTGTTGCCAGATGCATTAGTCAAATTTCAAAAGCTATATTGTGATTGGCTGGATTGCTGAATTTGGAAATTCGTGCATAAAGTACATTTAGAAGATTTGTGATTGGATGTTTGAAGTCGTTGCCGTTCTGCTCACAGAAGAACCCTAGTAACCATTTGGATTCGACAACACGCCGTTTTTACGCCATTTTGGATTTAGCAACACAGCCTTTCAACTTTGTTTTCATTTTGGCGACTTTTTTTAAAAGTCGGCAAAAGGCACCGTATGTTAAATCATAACCTGAATGAATATATTATTATAAAATGTTATTTTTTAAAAAATTGTTGTTTTTCCGGAATGTTGAAATTCTCATTCAATCTACTGTGAATTTTTAGCATAGGAACCTTAATATTTTAATGGAAATTCCGTGCTCAGTTTTTATCGGTATATATATTCGGAAAACGTTCACATATAAATATGGATAAAATTGTAAAGTACAGTACGGATTCTGCGCCAAGAATTGCTTACATAAAACCGCTTCAAATTATGGAAACCATAGGCATTTGTTATTAACATAAGGGCGTCGGCTTACATTTGTTATCGAAATTCTTGGCACAAAATCCGTACCTGACTTGGAATTTAACCGACAATTTTTCGGAAAAACCTGGTTTATATATAATTTTAATCCAACAGAAAGGTACACATCTTGCATCTATTTATTCCAGCATCAATGTAAATATTAAATCAATACGGTTTAAATCGGCAATAATTTGTATCAGTAATAAGAAAACGAAATATAGCGATTGTTGGCTGCTACCGGAAGTCAAATTTCAAAAAATATTTTGTGATTGGCTGGATTGCTGAATTTGGAAACTCGGCTATAAAGCACATTTAGAAGATTTGTGATTGGTTGTTTGAAGTACACACAGAAATACAGCAGAATTTGGTGGCACGCAAGAGAATTATCTATAGAGATTCGAACCGTTTATAATATAGACGGTTGTAATACATAAAAATAATCAGAAAAATATGGGGGACACATTAAAATAACTTTTGTTTTTATTCTGATGTAATAAAAAAGTATCGGTGCCATTCCAAGAATTTTTTTTTTAATCTCTATAAATTTTAATGGTAGCAACTGTTAATCGAATTTAAAAGTTGTTCTCTACAATCTCCATGCACTAAATCTTCTATGTACTAAATTTCGTGCCTCTAGTTTCAAAACTGTGGATTTGTGTAAGGCTCAGACGTACAGCAACTCAGTTTTATATATGTATAGATTTGATTGAAGTTGTTTGACCTTGTGCAATTTTTGGAAAATTGAAGGGTTTTGTTTTTAGCTCAACTTTTGTTTGCTTGGGAGCTGTATACCATATCTTCTGTTTTAAGACGTACCTCATTAATTTTTTTATTTCTTGCGATAAAAGTGTTTGGTGCAATATTTAATTTTTAGTTAATGGTAAATGAACGTTTTGCAATAACTTGGTTCATTTAAAAGTAATTGTTGCCTTAAAAATTTAGGTTTCTGAAAGGCCCTTTTTTTAAAAGAATTTCACCTTTTTTCCCCTAGGAACATGTTTAAAATTTGTTGCAAGCCCTGAAATTCTAATATTAAGGGTTTACGTAACAGTTAGTTTTTAGTGAGTGAAGCGAGCTTATGCTTACGCAGCAATGAACCTTGAAGTGAGCCTATGCTTCCATAACAACGAACCTATTAACGAGTGACGTAAGCCTGTGCTTATTTTCAACTTTTCAGCGAGTGAAGTGAGCTTGGTCTTGCGTAGCAATGAACCTTCCTGTGAGCGAAGCGCCAAAAGCTGGGACCTATACACCAATGACGGATATCCGCAACGCGGGGCCACGCAGCTAGCCAAAAAATTGCACAATGGTAAAATTTCGTTGCGAAGTAGTCTATTATAATAAAACAAGCTGTCTGTCTGTAGATATATAGAAAGCTACTGAAAATTGGAGTAGAGTTCTGAAATCTTCAACATAAGTAGTTTTAGCCTTGTAATTGTAGATTTGAAGAACAGAATTTTAAAATCTTGATTAGTTTTTTTAATTAATTTTTAAATTAATGGATAAATATTTTTCAAAACGATTTGTAATAGGGCTATAGCTCTGAAATTTTCAACTTATATAGTTTTTGCTTTCTAATTGGACTTTTGACAGCAACAACAACAAAAAATTTACATTTTAATTTGTTTTTACTTTGTTTTTAATATTTTCACAAAAAGCGACTACTAATAAGCGTAGAGCTCTGAAAGTTTCACATAATAAAATTAGGTCAAAATTACTTTTCACGAACACGTGTTAAAATATTCTCAAAGGGATGTCGTATTATTGTATTAACGGGGATTTTTTCTTTTCTCGACAGGGGAGGGGCTTCTAATATTAAGAGTTGGCTCAGCAATTAGTTTTTAGTGAGCTAACGCAGCAATGAACCTTAGCGAAGTGCCAAAAGCTGGGACCTATACACCAATGACGGTTCTCCGCAACGCGGTGCCACGCAGCTAGCTAAAAAATTGCAAATGTAAAATTTCGTAGCGAAGTATGGGTATTCAGCTAGTATTGTAATATAGCTCAAAGTTATAAATAACCAGAATTATCTAAACTTGTTAAAGTAGATAGAAATTACTGCAACAGAAGAGCGCAATCTCCTCGTGTTAATAAAAATGTGAAATACAAAAAAAGTTATGTTGTAATTATGTCTGTTATTTCTATCTAATGCTCAATCAGCAGTCTCTTTGAAAAAGAATAATAGTTTGCGCTGTCAAAATGATGTGATTTACCACTATTTCCAAATGAGATATAGTCTGAAGTTCATATGAAGGATTACAAAAGAGTAATATTTTACTTCTTCCAAGTTAAAGGAATAATAAAGAATGTACAAAGGCAGTAAAGGAAAAGCTTATTGAAATCTAAAAACAGACAGTATCAAGGTAAATATAATCTAATACTATCTGATATTCCCAATCTCCATCCTCCATTATTATTAGACAACAAATAGGAAACACAAAATAATAGACAACTAGGGGTATGGAACATCGCACAACTTTCAATTACACTATAATACTGACGTGGATTTGTGTCATTTACCGCTTGTATATTTCCATCCTTCATTTAAAATAAATGGCCAGTTTGGCGATATTTTTTGCGATAATTCTTGCATGGATCTTAAAAAAAAAAAAGAAAGAAAAATCGTCAAAATGGTGATTTTTGCGATATACTTTTCGATAATCCTTTTATTATCCTTTATTATAAGCGAAACTGGGAGGAGAAGAAAAAACGATTGTTGATGAGGTATGCTCAAGGAAAGAGAACTCTGTGTTGAAGGCATTCATTTTCCAACTTTTTACGCCATTAAAACATTTTTATGGGAATTTCGGAGGTGGGGATGTTTAGAACACCTTAAGAGGCATTACCCCAGCGTTCTTTTTATCGAAATCGTTTTAGCCTTTTTTTAGCAATCATTGAAAAACATTATTTTTTTCAATGGCAGCTACCTTATGCGCATGCGCGATTTTGACGAAAACCTTAATGGTAGGTCCCATGGCCGCCACTAACCCTCATACCAAATTTGAACATCGTAGATCATTTTGTTCGGGAGTTATGCTGACCACACACAGACAGACAGACATTTTTTCTAGATCACTTTTATGAAATCAGGATGTTCCAAAACATGGAGAAATGCCAAAAAATCGATTTTTTTTTTGACCGAGTGCTATACTTTCATTACCCTATGTATATATATACATATGGGGTAATTGAAAGCAAAAAATGTAATTGTAAACATGTTTTATAGTTCCAAAGTGACATATGTGCGTCGTCCCCCCTAGCACCCTCTTGGCGTCGCCCAGGCCTCAAGAGCCAATACCACAGCGATTTGGATCAAAGTCGGTTGAGCCGATTTTTACCTGAAAAACATAATTTTTTCGAACCATCACCTTATGCGTACGCGCAATTTTGGCAAAAACCTTAATGACAGTTCCCATGGGTTTATGTAAACCCATGGGAACTTGTATGCAAAAGTTGAACATAGTAGAAATTCAAATGCGTGTAAAAATGCAAAAAAAGAAGAAAAAAAAATCTTTTTTTTCCTTCTTTCTGAATGCGATACTTTAACTACCCTCTGGCAGTCTTTCCTGCGTTAAGAAACAAACATTCAATAATCAGAATCACTGTATTTTTAAAGAGCCGCAAAATAAATATAAGCTATGGCAATGCCATTATGAACTTTAAACTACAATCATTTTTATACCATTTTAAAGTCATAGAAAATACGGCAAGTTGGTAGTCCTTTTTTGTTTTGAAAAAAAACGCTTACAATTTAATTCATTGTTTGTTAAATTCATGATTTTCCGCAACAACTTTTTTCTTCTTTTTAAACGAAGTCAAGGACATGTTTTTCTAATATAGTATATTAAAGACAAAGGGTGTTTTAACAGCACGCGCAACCATGAAATTTTTACAAAGAAAAGTACTATCTACCTAAATCGGAGTCGATAGAACAACGAACGTCAACAAAAGCTCAATGCAACTGAGACTATGCTGGGCGCACTCCTATTGCACACTCTTTGTACCGTATTTCGATTCAGAACATGTCAGGAGGCTCTGTGAACGTCGATTTTACGTTAGTATTTGAGAACAGTGTTCCCCTTTATCTCTGTTTCGTCGCGTTTTCCTTTTGCAGTAATTTTATAATAGGTTTACCAAACAAAGCACAAATATATTACCATTTATTATCTTATTAGTTTATTCTTAAACGTTAACTCCTGTGATTGGTTTAAAATTCCGTTTAAAATTTAAGAAACATATTATCGTAAAAATTAATATTAAAGTCAAAGATGAAATATTTTAAGACAGTGGAAGCATTCCATTAAAAATGGCTCGCGGTCTGTCAGACCGCATACAGCAGTTACTATTGTTGCTTTGCATTACAAATAATCTCACTTGCCGTCATCCCATCACTCTGAAATTTGACAGATGGATTAGTTGTCGATAACAATTTGTTCTATCAAGTTTTAGTGCATATGAAGTTGAAGTGCATAGTAAGGGATTTATGTTGAAAAAGTTTTTTTTTTTTTTTTATGAGTTATTTATTATGTAGTCTGGTTTTTCTGTTTCAAACACTGTTACTTCATTAACCGCGAGAATTACGTGTAAGATTTGCATAATAGTTAATTAACATTTCCTTAGGAATTTCCAATCCCTATTTCTGAAAAGTTAACGATTTAAATAAAATTGTAGCTGTCTTGCACCCTCTTGCAAACAACGATCAAATACGAAACTTGAAGTTCTATTTTTAAAATTCCGTTTAACATTTCTTATAGTACCTTGTGTTTCATTTTGGAATATTCATGTTTTTACTCTACATTTTTTTCTTGGATGAAACGAAACTTTCCCTTTTTGTGTGCATGATTTATTTATTACGAGTTACGATCCTTCGTGTTTCTTTTTTTAAAGAGTGCATGTTATTCGTAGCTATGTTATCGGTAGTTCAATAACAAGTTATTTTCAGGTTTACATCCTTTCAGCCCTAATGCTCTTTGGACGCATCTTTGTTTCTGTGATTATCTTACAAAGAAATTATCAAAAGGCATCTTTAGTAATAAAAAAAGTCTTATCTCTCATTAACAGCGAATTTAACTGGCCGCAACACAAGCCCAATCGTAACTTGATTAAGAATTTTTTTAAAAAGGAATTGTATTTGGTGACCAGGGATGTCTTTAAGGGTGTGATACTTGTCGATCATACAGATTTGTGTCCAACTAAAGAGAAATAGTACAAAGCGGAATAATTTTGTATAAGAAAGGTGCAAAAATATCCAACACATTTCATTTCAAAATTCTTAATATCCTTAATGCTTCAAAAAGGTTGAATATTTTGGCGGGAAAATCTTGTGCCTCTATGAAATGATGTTTAATTATGTATCTTGTGCTTAATCAAACTGAAACCGCAGGTGTCAAATATATGAGTTTAACACCACAAGGTTTAGGAAATTATTGAATACATTTAGTATAAGTGAAATTAAAAATATTGTTTACACTCCCCCTCTATCCCTCCAGCCAACAACCTCCATACATTTGAAGCTCCAATATGAGAAATTTTCAACCTAACAGACAGTATAACAAATGTGGGCATTTACACTCGAAAGGCTTTTTTTTTTTTTTTTTTTTTTTTTTTTTTTTTTTTTTTTTTAAACAATTTTGTGGCATATAATGACCGAAATCTGTTTAAGGTTGATGAGAAAATGTTTATAGATGCTGTCGAATTTTAAGCTAAAGTTTATGAAGGGGACTAAAGACTGCGAAAAAGTATGATCCGTTTATATCAAGTCTATCCCAACCGCCATAATACGCATAGTCAAGAGCATATCCCGACTGCACAAAGTGCACTTTCAGTGGATCCCGTCGCATGTAGACATCCACGGAAATAAATTGGCTGACACTCTTGCTAAGGAGGGACTAGAACACCCTGTCCTCTCTACTCAAGAACTCACATATCAAGAGTTATACTCAAAGAAAATAGCTCAAAATAAAGCGGCATATACCTCCATCTCACGAATGGTATAAAGCCAAAAAGCCAGGACACTCCCTATCTCTTCCTTGTGATAGGCACACCAATACCCGTCTGTCCCGACTTGCTAGTGGTCACCTTAAAGGCCCCACATATTCCGGGGGAAGCAAAAATTTTCCTCTTTGCCCTAAATGCCAAAAAGAACAGGCATCACCTCAGCACATTTTGGACTGCCTTGGACTGGACTGGGAGGACATTTATAACTGTCCACAACTAGTGTCAGACTTCATTAATGTCAATGGCTTCACTGATATTGTCTGACTTCGTCAGACAAAAGGGAGATTAGAAACAACAACAACTATCCCAACCGCAAAATAATGGTTCTTTTCTGCAAATTTCTCGGAAAATAGAAATCGCAAAATTGGAGAAGTCATAAATCAATATAAATGAATGGTCTACAACTGAAAGTGTTTTAAGAGGAGCGGAGCTTACGATTTCTCACCCAATAGAATTCAAAGTTAAATTGTGGAAGGGGGTGCGGTGGGGAGAGGGGCACACATTTTCAAATAATTTATTTTCGAGGTATTGGAACTATAATTTCCATTTACAAAATCGTTGAGTGAGAAAGGCGCTAAAGCAGGTAAATTCCTTCGTATTATATCTTGTCACTATTTTATAAATATCATAAAATAAATGTGGTTAATTATGCATTTGTTGAAATGTTTGATGAATAAATTTTGGTACCTTAAAAGCATGAAGGCTTGCGCTGCATCGATTTTTTATTCCAAAGCACTGCATGTTCTCACTTTTTAATAAAGTTTTTTTTATCTCGTTTAAATAACTCAAACATTTGCGCATATTTTTTACTACTGTAATGAGTTTTTAGGTTTAGGTTTTGTATTTTAAAAGGTTTCAACCCCGATTCTGGAACTTGAATAGTCAAATCGATAGTTAAATCAATGCTTGCGTTAGAGACTGGTAGGACTATTCGATTGAAATTCGGCTCACAACTAGTCCATAAATACTAAACATTGTTGAATTGTTTTGGAAATGTAGTTCTTATTTCTTTAGTTTGAAGAAAAAAATTAACATGTTTGAAGCGAAATAAAAACTGAAAGAAAAAAAAATGAGATACTTTTGGCTTATTATAAATGTTTATTTTTTCAATAATGCAAGGCTAAATCTTTTGCTGAAGTGAAAGTAAATATTTAGGAATTTGTTGGCAGAATTTTTTTTTAAAAATCTGCTTCATATCGATTCGTGCTGTTAATAATTTAGGGTTGTAATCGGCAATAAGAATCAATTGACGTCCTTTTCTTGTATTAGCTGTCGATACACCAAATAACCAGAACGAACTAAAATGCCCTTATTGTAACTAGTTTTGCCTTATAATTAAAATACATTTTTTTAACTAGAAGAAATTTTACGATCCAAACCCGAAGCTAAACGGCTTTTGGGTGGATCTTAGCACAGCCCACCTCTTGGCGTCGTTTTGAGTTCTCGCCAAACTAGTGGCGATAGCGTCGCCAATGTGGCAACCTAGACGGATTATGGAGGAGAACTGTCTAGAATCTTACGGAGTGCCTTTTTTTAACGTCCGATCGCAACGGCGTTTCGCCTAAGTTTTCTTGCCAAAACTATTCGAATTGCGCAACGAAATTTTTCTCAATAGCTTAAAGAAAAAAAGCCTTCCTTTCAAAAAACGAAGTTCATGTTTTTTTGCTCGTTTTTTTTTCGATTTGTGTGTTTGGTAAAAAAAAAAACCGTTATGTATCCTTTTTAAACTGAGATCTTCTCAAATTACTAGTTTGATAAAATTTGGCACCAAACACTGCAGCCTGATGTAATGAGTGTATAAGTCGTCTGGCACTCTTTGAAAAGCTAACACCGGTAATTCAAGAAGTTGGGTTTATTTCTTATTGATTAAAAGAAACCAAAGTTAAAAATTATGCATAGGTCGCTAACTTTAAGAACTATTTGAAAGTGAACATCTAATATACGCATAGTTTTAGAAATATGTTTTTTTTTTTTTTTTAATTTTGCTATTTTATGTTAATTTTTAATGTTTTTTTTTTTCTTCTTAGGTCATTTGATAAGGTATCCTGTCAATTGTGGATTTCTTAGGATTTTTCAGTGGTTACAGAGCTTGGAGATCAGAGAAATGTCAAAAACCTTTCAGCTTCAGGGAATTTTTTAAATATCATCAAAGTCAACAAAAATTTCTATTATTTTGAAGTTGCATTTCCCCACTTATCTGTATTTTGACGCCATTTACCCGAAGAATTGTTGTAGTAATCATCAGAAGTTTAATGTTAAGAAATAATTTAAACTTTTCATTACTGCCAAAACTATTTGTAAAAAAATAAGTATACTATTATCTCTGAAACATGCACGTTCCATTCAATCAGGGTCAGATCTGGAAAAGTTGGGGAAACTTGACATAAAATTTTTTTCATAAAATCAGGGAATTGTTAGGGAACTTTTTTTCTCGGAATTTTGTAGCCACCCTGTTTTTTCATTCTGAAAATGTACCTTAGTGTCTTGGTTTTAAGTTATTGAATGACCTTTTTAATTTTGAGTAAATCTTGTTTTTAGGTCTGCTCCTGCCACTGTGCTCTAACTGGTGATCCCTTTCTTAGAAATGCTGAGATTTTCATTGTGTTGCTCATTTTTGTTCTTTCGGTAAGAAGATAACTTTTCTAATTTATATTAATGTTCATTGTTTAACTAGTGTTTCCTTTGTTTATAATTGAGGGATTATTATTCACTTGTGTGTTGGAGCTTTTCAGCCCTGGCTGTTTGGAAGGAAGTCTCTAGGAATGAAACAACTTTTTTCCCTTTTATTAAAGATATATAGAAATAAAATTAAGTATTTGAGGGATTGAAAGCTGGATCAAAAACATACTCTCGATGAATACTATCATGCTTGTCTAAAGTCAATATAAAGTTGGTGTATGTCGATATTAAATTCATACAACTTCTATAAAATGCTAAGTGCAGAAATCTGGTCAACCTTTTTTTTTCAAAAACCGCATTGATAATCCCCCAACAAATTTTCTACAGTATTGTGGTACAGTTTTGCTGATCAGTTTAGATATGACATCCAAAAGGGAAATCCTTTGGTAGTTATTACAAATAGTCTTATCTCCTTTCTTGTAAATTAGGCATATTATAGCTGTACACCAATCCATATGCATTTCTCCCTTATACCATATCTTCTGTAGCAATTTCCTCCAGCAAACATGCGCTTCCGTACTTAAACAATTCTACCGGAAATCCACCCTTACCTGGAGACTTAAAGTTTATTTATAATTAGACACTTTAAATTATTTTGTGTTATAAATAACTAATAGTTTTAACCAAAAGTTTTCCATTTCAAAGATATATGTATATATTTTTAAAGGAATTTATTGAAAATGTAATAGTTATCGAATGATGGTGAATGCAAAAATATTAAAAGTTCAATGCTGATGTATTAAAGAAAGTTTAAGTCATTCTTATTGCATAAGCAACTATAGCAAATCTTAAGAGAATTTTTTCTTCTTCTTTTGGAGTTGTACAATTGTTTCGTTACAGACTGGGTTTAGAAAATGCTACAAAACTTGTTTATTTTTATTCAAAATGTTAAATCTTATATTTTATATAACGGGAATAAAGAAATAAAAATATAGTGTTTTTTTTTTTAAATAATTCACTAAATGAATTATGCATTTTTAGTATATCATGACTGAGTGATGATTTGTAAATGCAAAATTATATGATTAGAATAAGCTATAATCTATTTTAAAATAAATCTTGTAATTAAAGACAGTTGAACAGTAAGTTTTTGTATTAATCTAACAGACATTAATGTTTTATAATTATTCCAAATTATCAATGTATTTTAAATTATAGGCTACATTTTAAATTTGTTTCTGAAATAGAGGTTTTGTGTTTTAACAACTTATTTCTAAACCTTTAAAATATCATTTTGAACAGTATATCACCATTACTGATGAATCAAAGCAATATTCCATTCATTATGTAGTAAACCATTTACCATTGTATTATACTGTATGCACTGAATTTAAAGAATAGTAAGTAACAACAATAAGTAGCAATAATTGTTTATTTACTACTTACTTTAAATTATTTTCAAAATGAGTATTAATTGTTATTTGAACATTAACTATTCTAGTTAATGTCAAATTTTATAAATAATCTGTATACATGTAATTAGAAAAGTTTTTTTTTTTTTTAACCTGTGCAAGAAAAAAGTTTATATATATATTTTCAACCCTAGTTATGTAGGAAAGTGCAATCTGTTTAAATTGTTTGTTGTTATTCACTCCATGAATTTTGTTTTCTTTCTGGCTATATTTTCTTGTAAGTTACTCAAAATAAAATTAATTTTATTGTAGGTCTCACTACAGGTGCCAAAAAAGTGGTAAAACTCAACAGATATTTATGGCTGGATATATTTGGAAGATCCCCAAATGTTATCTTTTTAATCTTGGAAAACATCTGTCATTAGACAAAGCAAATAGTAAGTTTAACTATGCATCTTTTACAACTTTTTGTCTGTGTGTATTTTATAAAAAAAAATCATATGTACCCTTTATGTTAATGGAATATAGTATCGCTCTTTAGTGCAATTTTTTTTTTTTTTTTTTTTTTTTTTTTTTTTTTTTTAAGTTATATAATTTGAAGAAAACCAAAAACTTGTCAGATTTTCATTGTTTTCTCAGTTACAGAGATTTGAATTAAGCAGAAATGTAGTTAATAAATTTACAAGTGTTGTAGAGCCGATCGCATTCCTTATAATTATAATGCTTCATTCTAAAAGAATGAAACAATGCTGGAAAGCATTGACTGACATTAATAAATTAAATGAAATGGTAATTATGTCAAATCTGACTAGTTTTATAAGCAACAAAATTAGCAGATTTTATAGTTTTTATTAGTAAATTAGTCAAATTTATGTGTAGTGTGTGGATGGCATTTTCTTTCTGATCTTTTTTCTATAACTGAAATTTGGAGAATACTAGAGTGTCATATTTTGAGAACAATATGTGGCACATGTTCACTTCTTCCCAAATATTTGAAATGTAATTATTATATAGTGTGGGAAATTTCATTGTATCCTTGAAATTGGTAAATTATTCCTACCACATGCTTTTTTGGTTGAATTTTTGAGTATTGTTCCTTCCTCATGCTTTCTTGACAAATTCTTTGATTTCCCACTTTTTGTTGTCTGACCAATGTTATTCTTTTTTTTAAAAAGAATATCTTTGGATTAAACTCATCCCTGATTATAAATGTAGTTCAGGTTAATATTAATATACTATAATAAAATTTGGTGTATTTATCTAATATATATATATATTTTTTTTTGGGGGGGGGGGTCCAAAAATGTTAAATTTGTGAAATATTTTTAACAACTTCAGGTTCATTGCAGCACAGATTAATATTAATTTATTGCACTGAAATTTGGTGTGTACTATAGTGTGGGAAATGAGGGGGGCAAAAATAAAAAAATCGGATGAAATTCCCTTTTTGACCTTGTATAAAGATAACCTACTTTACATATTAAGAAGTGATTGTCATTATATATAAAATGTAATACTTTTTCAATCACACAAACATGGGAAATATTGTATTGTGTCTTAGAATAAATATTAGACGATTTACAAAAATTGAATTAAACAATTGGTGTTTGTTTTATTGTAAAAGTAGTGTTTTTGGTATTATTTTGATTTAATGCATTCTTAGAAATATTGTATAAATCAATGACAAATCATTTTTAACGAGTGCAGAAATTCCAAGTTTCTTGTAATAGACAGAGCTAATTATAATATTGCCACATAATTTTTTTTTATTTTTTATTTGCAGTGACAAAAGTGGATGAGAATTGTTTTATTACTGCTGAACCATCAAGAACTATGTCTTACTGAATATTGCTGTGCTATTACATATTCTGTATAAGTTAAACAGTTAAGTTTTGCTGCCAGATATTTGCCTACATAAGGCATTTGCTTGTAAATGGTCAGAAAAGTAGTCCTCTTGTTCAAGCTGTTTTACTCGATGCAACCCTACTCTATCTGGTGAAGTTAAGTTTGGGTTTAAATTTGGTCACAACTCAGCCACCTATTAAACAACAATATAAACCTTAACTCTAAATAATTACTGGTAGAAAACAAAAATATTCTAAAAGTATTTCTTTACTCATGACTTCGAGATTGGAATGTAAAAATTTTATACCCTGTTTCTTAAACACTACTATAAAAAATAAATAAATTATATTGATATTTTTTTTTTTTTTTAAGATATCAAGTATTTTCCAGTAGACAGAATTCAAATATTCAAATGATTATTTCCAAAATACTATAAATATTAGAATTTTGAAACATTTCAAACCTTTATAATTTGAATGTTCAACATTGTACGGTGATCAAATGTTTTAATGCTTTGAAAGGAAGCTTCAATTATGAAAGTAAATGAAAATGTTGATTGTGAATCCTGTCCAGAAAAATTTATTGATCAATCTAAAAAATACAATACTAAAAGGAATTTTAATTGCAATTTATTCTTATATGTCAAACATACCAACATTTTTTTTTTACTGAAGTTTTCAAGATATTGCTTACATGAGTGCCAGCAGGATTATTTTTCAAAATTTTAACTAAAGTTGTGTGAATAAGATTTGTGCTTGTTTCTTTGTACAGTATTGACATTGAGTAATATATAAACATTTACACATTTTTTTTTTTTTTTTTTTTTCTATTGGCAAGGTTATACAAAAGTATAAAGCAGTAGTCTGGAAGACTATTGGATGAACCTAGTCAACTGAGAACACTTGTTCCTGGTATGTTTCGCTTGAGTTTTAAGTCATAGGGTTCGAACTATTGGTTGTACCAGCTTTTGTCCCTCACATTTGAGATCAGCAGGGGTGATGTTCTTTGGCAAGCTCAGCTCATGAGATTTTTGCTAGAGTTTACAGCTTCTGTCTCAGTGTGTCTCAGGAAACAACAAGGGTGATGGCAACCATCTTCAATATTTCAAATTTTATTTACTGGTAGTTAAAAGGAACAGGTGTTGCAAGTTGTGCTATTGGCGGTAAGTTTTTCTCTGTCCACTATAAGATAGAGCTAGTCACCGAGACAAAGCACACACATATATATTTGTTTTCATTGGGCTATACTGAAGCAAGACACTGTTGGGAAGGTTCGTGTGTGCATTGTCATACCTGAGTGACTCGTTCTATCGGGACACATGTTGTGTTGACCAACTTGAAACACTTGGTTTACCCAACATTTAGCAGCTAATTTTATGTGAGGGTTGTACCCACACCTCACTCACTTAACCCCCCCCCCACCCACACGATACCTTTTTATACTGGTTGTACCCCAATGTTGTGTACTCTTGCACATAACCTTGTAAATTTGCTAGGGAATATCTTGAAATTTTCTTGCAGTTTATTATATAATATACCCACGGGTGGACTAAGCGACTCCTTCGCACGCGCGCTCCCCGCGCGCGCGACCTGTCGCTTGGTCCACCCGTGGGTCCTCGATGTGTGTGTGTGGTATTTCCCTGCACGTGTTGTCTCGCTACAAATGGACAACGTCTTTAAACAGTGTCTTTTAATTGCAACAATAAAAATTTTAAAAGTACTTCATAGCATTCTCTTCACTATTAAGTATTATTATTATGTAACTGCGTCGTTTCATTGTTATACTCGTAATACACAGACACATTATTATGTCGCTCGCTTTGAGTGCAACAAGTAATTTGTTTTTGTCCCCAGGATTCGAATGATGAGTGATCAACTACAAAGATTGGAAGTTCCTTGCACAGGTAAATTTTCTATAAACATAGTAATCACAAACTAAAATTGAGATGATCTGAAATGTTTTAATATTTTGAAATGCAAGTGTTGTATATTATGCATGTTTTGAAGGTGTTTTTCTCTTTTTTTCAGTCTTCTTGAAAAGAACTGTTTAATATATCTATTTTGTTGATGTAAAGGAATTCCCTGTGTTGTTTTCATAATTTTTGGAAAATACAAACATAAAGGATAAATAAGTTACTTTGTAAGTAGTACCTATTGTAATTTGTGAGATGTTTTCATCCACCAAATTCATTTGGTCAAACATAAACATTGGACTGGGTTAAGTTGCTTATTGATGGAGTAGCAGCAACAAGTGTAGATTATATTTCTATGGAAGTTAACTTAACTTGTTTATTATATGCAAATTTATATCTGTGTAACTGCAACTGTTTATGTGAGGTATAATATTGTTGCATGGATGGGTTCGAAAGATTTGAAGCCAAAGCAGATCAAAATTTGCAGAAATTTATTCCGATATAACTCTTCACAGATTCTCTTACGACTCCAGAACTTCTCGTTCTAGTAGGCACAATACAGCTCTTTTCACAACAATAGAGCACAAACACCACTTAAAAATTTGATACACAACTGCTCAAATCGCCGCAAAAGACAATGCAATACAGTTCGCTTTTGGAACTACTCTGAATGCTCACTGGGACTCAGTATCTCAATTCAGTGATCCCAGTCAATTAATTCAGTGACTCAAAATTACAGCCGGCCTTATATAGGAGTCAACCCTTTTTGAAATTTCTAGAGATAGATATTTGGAGAACTTTCCAGATCGTAGTCAAAAAGTCCTATATATATATATATATATATATGTATGTTATTTCACATCTGACGGACCATTACTAGTCGATAGCTTCTTATATTAATTGCACTTCAAACAAACAACACTCAGTTTCCTTCTATAAGTTTATTATAATTCTTGTATATCGGGAGGAGGTTTTTAGAACGACTTTTAACTCACAATGTCAATCAGAACAGCAAAAATTAAAACACACAAAAAAAAAAACTTAATTAAATGCCACTTGCAAAGAATAAACTTTTGTTATTTCGACAATGAAAAATAAAGCAGACGATAATTACAAGAATTACAACCATGACGCGGCGTAAACAATGTACATGGGCCGAAAATGATCGCCAAGTTTGGCAATTTGGTGACAAAAATAAGTCGCCAAAACCGATGTGCATAAATGTTCCTATTAACAAAATTAACACTACGAAATATTTACAAATATACCAAAATTCGTAACAATATAAACACAAGTGTTTGTATACACTTTCTAATCGCATCTGTGACAGCTTGCCAAGTTTGTGAGTATCAACTGTAAATATTTTCATATACGCTAAAGTTGGTTGTCATTCATGGTTGGTTGTATTCAGATTATCTGGCGCCGTCAGCATCACGAGGGCTATAATGCGCCGAAACATTTCGTCATTTAACAAACCAACATACATTTACAAACACCCATGCCAAACACGGGACTCGAACCCGCAACCTTGCGGTCTAGAAGCCAGAATGCTAACCACTATACCGTTTGGTCGACGTTGTCATTCATGAAGTTTGTTTCATGAACTTCTTAACTCTGAGATAAATGCACGTTGAGTAGGATAACAATAATCATTTGTTGGCCCTAAAAAGGGCCTTTTAATGAAGATAGTGTGATTTATTGGATGAAGGCTGTGGGGTCTAGAAATATCTGATAAACGAAGTCACACACCAGTAACTGTCGCCTGCTGTCGTTTATTGTGTAAATCATGTCGTGGACGAAAAAGTTGACGATACATTTTACTTTATTGGGAAAGCCAATGTCAGGATGAAGTTCCTTAAGAACTCTGCAAATGTGGCGTGCAAGTGAATTCTTCATTCTACACTTATTTCTCTTCATTTTGTCGAAGGCAGCCGTTTTTTGGTCACCGGCACGAATAGTCCTTAGGTCAGAAGTCCATTTGTCCCCGGCCTGAACAGCCTTTTGGACAGACTTGAGAATTACTGTTGCTGCCTCCTTGTCTGTCTTTCCTGGAAGCCTTGGTAGAATGCTATCCAAACAATCAGTCCATGACATGATGCAAGCAGTCGGTCAAAAGAAAGGAAAGATTTACTGCTGAAATTGTCTGCTTTTATAGAGTTTCGTTTGAGCCCCTCGCTTAAGCGCCAATCAGGTGACGTTTTGGGCGAGGGGCATTACCAAGGGTGTATATTAGGCCGTGCCGAAAAAAGTCGGAAGTATCTTGTATCTTTTAGCGTTAATTTCCAAATTTCGGTGCTCTCGAGGCGGCAGAAGATACTAACATAAAATTCTAAAAATGATCCCGCCGACCAGACGGTATAGTGGTTAGCGTACTAGCCTCTAGACCACGAGGTTGCGGGTTCGAGTCCCGTGGTTAGGCATGGGTGTTTGTAAATGTATGTTAGCTTGTCTAATGACGAATGTTTCGGCGCATTATAGCCCTCGTGTTGCTGACGGCGCCAGATAATCTGAAAACAACCAACTAAAAATGATCCACGAAATATGTGATTATTTATTAATTTTTGAATTTTAAGCATGTCTAGTCCAATTTTCGACCCATTGAGGCGACAGAAGATGTCAATTCAGAGTTTTAAGATTTTACACACTACTTTTAATAATGAGATTCCACAACTTTTCCGCACTACCGCTAAAAGATCCAAGATACTTCGACTTTTTCATCCCAGCCTAGTATTTATACCTTCAAAGTCCAAAAAGTTGTGCATCATCAGCAGGAACTCCTTGGGATACTGAAGAAGATGGCTGCCGATGGTGTTCCTACTAGGCCTTATCTCGTATTTTGATCTTTGACGTTCTTGGACATTGAATTGGTAACTAACTATAAAAAATAAATCATGCGATTCTATAGATATTTTCATAAAAATCGTCTTATTCTCTATCAAATGGGGAAAAAAAAAAGAAAATGTGTTATAATTTAAAAAATGTTTATGTCGCATTTTCATAGAATTGGCCATTAAAGATATACCAGGCACTGAGTAGGTAAATCACCATGCATTATGAGGACTGCTATTGCCGAGATTTGGGCTACTACAGCGAATGCTATCGCTGAGATTTACGTTGTTGTAATGTTCATTTTTGTCGGGTATCACGCCGATATATAATAGCCACTATTCCAAAGGTTTGAACCTCTATAATTGCCACAAATTACGTACGTTAGTAGTGACCTGTGCCGTAATCAAGACAAAAACACAACGAAAACTTCACCTCCAGAGTTGAGTGAGCAATTTTCAAAATTCTACTACAGAGGGCGCTAGCTTTTCAAACTCCCAAATTGTGACCCCTCCCACTGAAATTCGATTGGTCGAGAGCTCAACTCAACTTACACTATAAAAGGTTGCATTTCCCCCTTTGTGGTTCATTTCTTGATTCGAATTTCGAAGCAAGAGTACGTACTGCCAAAATGAGTACACGCGAGCCTCCAACGAACGAGTTGGCTACAAACACCGCCTCTGCACCTGAAGGCATAAGTAATCCTTATCGTTACCGGCCCGGAGCTGTAGCTCTCCGTGAAATCCGTCCTTACCGAAAGCCGTACGACAAGAGAATCAAGTATAAAATTGCACAACATTTGCTTGATTACCATTACCTTGGTTTGGAGACCTTGCGCGCACCGATTGTTGGGAAGCCAACCTTCCTCACAGAAAAAGACATTGAGCTATTAGCACGTATCCGAGGAGAAAGAGTTTGAATACACAATTTTAAAAAAAAAAAGGCCCTTTTCAGGGCCAACAAATGACATACCTTACTCATATACAGACCATTTTGCTCCTATCTCTCCACCCCCCCCCCCCCCCCTTCTAATTTTCAACCCAATGCATGATCGTCTGCACAATTTTCTGCCATTATTAGAGTAATCCGGACTATGTTTTGTGTGGAAAATGTACATTGTTCAGAGATTAATTCCATACCGATGACATTATTGTGACGCATTAACTTGTGTCAACGTCCATACCATGTTGGAACATACCGGTTCTCTTTCGATCGCCGAAGTCAAGCATCATCGGGCACGGTCAGTACTTGGGAGGGTGTCCATCTGGGAAGACATTTTTTATCCCCGCGCGCGCGACCTGTCGCTTGGTCCACCCGTGGGTCCTCGATGTGTGTGTGTGGTATTTCCCTGCACGTGTTGTCTCGCTACAAATGGACAACGTCTTTAAACAGTGTCTTTTAATTGCAACAATAAAAATTTTAAAAGTACTTCATAGCATTCTCTTCACTATTAAGTATTATTATTATGTAACTGCGTCGTTTCATTGTTATACTCGTAATACACAGACACATTATTATGTCGCTCGCTTTGAGTGCAACAAGTAATTTGTTTTTGTCCCCAGGATTCGAATGATGAGTGATCAACTACAAAGATTGGAAGTTCCTTGCACAGGTAAATTTTCTATAAACATAGTAATCACAAACTAAAATTGAGATGATCTGAAATGTTTTAATATTTTGAAATGCAAGTGTTGTATATTATGCATGTTTTGAAGGTGTTTTTCTCTTTTTTTCAGTCTTCTTGAAAAGAACTGTTTAATATATCTATTTTGTTGATGTAAAGGAATTCCCTGTGTTGTTTTCATAATTTTTGGAAAATACAAACATAAAGGATAAATAAGTTACTTTGTAAGTAGTACCTATTGTAATTTGTGAGATGTTTTCATCCACCAAATTCATTTGGTCAAACATAAACATTGGACTGGGTTAAGTTGCTTATTGATGGAGTAGCAGCAACAAGTGTAGATTATATTTCTATGGAAGTTAACTTAACTTGTTTATTATATGCAAATTTATATCTGTGTAACTGCAACTGTTTATGTGAGGTATAATATTGTTGCATGGATGGGTTCGAAAGATTTGAAGCCAAAGCAGATCAAAATTTGCAGAAATTTATTCCGATATAACTCTTCACAGATTCTCTTACGACTCCAGAACTTCTCGTTCTAGTAGGCACAATACAGCTCTTTTCACAACAATAGAGCACAAACACCACTTAAAAATTTGATACACAACTGCTCAAATCGCCGCAAAAGACAATGCAATACAGTTCGCTTTTGGAACTACTCTGAATGCTCACTGGGACTCAGTATCTCAATTCAGTGATCCCAGTCAATTAATTCAGTGACTCAAAATTACAGCCGGCCTTATATAGGAGTCAACCCTTTTTGAAATTTCTAGAGATAGATATTTGGAGAACTTTCCAGATCGTAGTCAAAAAGTCCTATATATATATATATATATATATGTATGTTATTTCACATCTGACGGACCATTACTAGTCGATAGCTTCTTATATTAATTGCACTTCAAACAAACAACACTCAGTTTCCTTCTATAAGTTTATTATAATTCTTGTATATCGGGAGGAGGTTTTTAGAACGACTTTTAACTCACAATGTCAATCAGAACAGCAAAAATTAAAACACACAAAAAAAAAAACTTAATTAAATGCCACTTGCAAAGAATAAACTTTTGTTATTTCGACAATGAAAAATAAAGCAGACGATAATTACAAGAATTACAACCATGACGCGGCGTAAACAATGTACATGGGCCGAAAATGATCGCCAAGTTTGGCAATTTGGTGACAAAAATAAGTCGCCAAAACCGATGTGCATAAATGTTCCTATTAACAAAATTAACACTACGAAATATTTACAAATATACCAAAATTCGTAACAATATAAACACAAGTGTTTGTATACACTTTCTAATCGCATCTGTGACAGCTTGCCAAGTTTGTGAGTATCAACTGTAAATATTTTCATATACGCTAAAGTTGGTTGTCATTCATGGTTGGTTGTATTCAGATTATCTGGCGCCGTCAGCATCACGAGGGCTATAATGCGCCGAAACATTTCGTCATTTAACAAACCAACATACATTTACAAACACCCATGCCAAACACGGGACTCGAACCCGCAACCTTGCGGTCTAGAAGCCAGAATGCTAACCACTATACCGTTTGGTCGACGTTGTCATTCATGAAGTTTGTTTCATGAACTTCTTAACTCTGAGATAAATGCACGTTGAGTAGGATAACAATAATCATTTGTTGGCCCTAAAAAGGGCCTTTTAATGAAGATAGTGTGATTTATTGGATGAAGGCTGTGGGGTCTAGAAATATCTGATAAACGAAGTCACACACCAGTAACTGTCGCCTGCTGTCGTTTATTGTGTAAATCATGTCGTGGACGAAAAAGTTGACGATACATTTTACTTTATTGGGAAAGCCAATGTCAGGATGAAGTTCCTTAAGAACTCTGCAAATGTGGCGTGCAAGTGAATTCTTCATTCTACACTTATTTCTCTTCATTTTGTCGAAGGCAGCCGTTTTTTGGTCACCGGCACGAATAGTCCTTAGGTCAGAAGTCCATTTGTCCCCGGCCTGAACAGCCTTTTGGACAGACTTGAGAATTACTGTTGCTGCCTCCTTGTCTGTCTTTCCTGGAAGCCTTGGTAGAATGCTATCCAAACAATCAGTCCATGACATGATGCAAGCAGTCGGTCAAAAGAAAGGAAAGATTTACTGCTGAAATTGTCTGCTTTTATAGAGTTTCGTTTGAGCCCCTCGCTTAAGCGCCAATCAGGTGACGTTTTGGGCGAGGGGCATTACCAAGGGTGTATATTAGGCCGTGCCGAAAAAAGTCGGAAGTATCTTGTATCTTTTAGCGTTAATTTCCAAATTTCGGTGCTCTCGAGGCGGCAGAAGATACTAACATAAAATTCTAAAAATGATCCCGCCGACCAGACGGTATAGTGGTTAGCGTACTAGCCTCTAGACCACGAGGTTGCGGGTTCGAGTCCCGTGGTTAGGCATGGGTGTTTGTAAATGTATGTTAGCTTGTCTAATGACGAATGTTTCGGCGCATTATAGCCCTCGTGTTGCTGACGGCGCCAGATAATCTGAAAACAACCAACTAAAAATGATCCACGAAATATGTGATTATTTATTAATTTTTGAATTTTAAGCATGTCTAGTCCAATTTTCGACCCATTGAGGCGACAGAAGATGTCAATTCAGAGTTTTAAGATTTTACACACTACTTTTAATAATGAGATTCCACAACTTTTCCGCACTACCGCTAAAAGATCCAAGATACTTCGACTTTTTCATCCCAGCCTAGTATTTATACCTTCAAAGTCCAAAAAGTTGTGCATCATCAGCAGGAACTCCTTGGGATACTGAAGAAGATGGCTGCCGATGGTGTTCCTACTAGGCCTTATCTCGTATTTTGATCTTTGACGTTCTTGGACATTGAATTGGTAACTAACTATAAAAAATAAATCATGCGATTCTATAGATATTTTCATAAAAATCGTCTTATTCTCTATCAAATGGGGAAAAAAAAAAGAAAATGTGTTATAATTTAAAAAATGTTTATGTCGCATTTTCATAGAATTGGCCATTAAAGATATACCAGGCACTGAGTAGGTAAATCACCATGCATTATGAGGACTGCTATTGCCGAGATTTGGGCTACTACAGCGAATGCTATCGCTGAGATTTACGTTGTTGTAATGTTCATTTTTGTCGGGTATCACGCCGATATATAATAGCCACTATTCCAAAGGTTTGAACCTCTATAATTGCCACAAATTACGTACGTTAGTAGTGACCTGTGCCGTAATCAAGACAAAAACACAACGAAAACTTCACCTCCAGAGTTGAGTGAGCAATTTTCAAAATTCTACTACAGAGGGCGCTAGCTTTTCAAACTCCCAAATTGTGACCCCTCCCACTGAAATTCGATTGGTCGAGAGCTCAACTCAACTTACACTATAAAAGGTTGCATTTCCCCCTTTGTGGTTCATTTCTTGATTCGAATTTCGAAGCAAGAGTACGTACTGCCAAAATGAGTACACGCGAGCCTCCAACGAACGAGTTGGCTACAAACACCGCCTCTGCACCTGAAGGCATAAGTAATCCTTATCGTTACCGGCCCGGAGCTGTAGCTCTCCGTGAAATCCGTCCTTACCGAAAGCCGTACGACAAGAGAATCAAGTATAAAATTGCACAACATTTGCTTGATTACCATTACCTTGGTTTGGAGACCTTGCGCGCACCGATTGTTGGGAAGCCAACCTTCCTCACAGAAAAAGACATTGAGCTATTAGCACGTATCCGAGGAGAAAGAGTTTGAATACACAATTTTAAAAAAAAAAAGGCCCTTTTCAGGGCCAACAAATGACATACCTTACTCATATACAGACCATTTTGCTCCTATCTCTCCACCCCCCCCCCCCCCCCTTCTAATTTTCAACCCAATGCATGATCGTCTGCACAATTTTCTGCCATTATTAGAGTAATCCGGACTATGTTTTGTGTGGAAAATGTACATTGTTCAGAGATTAATTCCATACCGATGACATTATTGTGACGCATTAACTTGTGTCAACGTCCATACCATGTTGGAACATACCGGTTCTCTTTCGATCGCCGAAGTCAAGCATCATCGGGCACGGTCAGTACTTGGGAGGGTGTCCATCTGGGAAGACATTTTTTATCCCCGCGCGCGCGACCTGTCGCTTGGTCCACCCGTGGGTCCTCGATGTGTGTGTGTGGTATTTCCCTGCACGTGTTGTCTCGCTACAAATGGACAACGTCTTTAAACAGTGTCTTTTAATTGCAACAATAAAAATTTTAAAAGTACTTCATAGCATTCTCTTCACTATTAAGTATTATTATTATGTAACTGCGTCGTTTCATTGTTATACTCGTAATACACAGACACATTATTATGTCGCTCGCTTTGAGTGCAACAAGTAATTTGTTTTTGTCCCCAGGATTCGAATGATGAGTGATCAACTACAAAGATTGGAAGTTCCTTGCACAGGTAAATTTTCTATAAACATAGTAATCACAAACTAAAATTGAGATGATCTGAAATGTTTTAATATTTTGAAATGCAAGTGTTGTATATTATGCATGTTTTGAAGGTGTTTTTCTCTTTTTTTCAGTCTTCTTGAAAAGAACTGTTTAATATATCTATTTTGTTGATGTAAAGGAATTCCCTGTGTTGTTTTCATAATTTTTGGAAAATACAAACATAAAGGATAAATAAGTTACTTTGTAAGTAGTACCTATTGTAATTTGTGAGATGTTTTCATCCACCAAATTCATTTGGTCAAACATAAACATTGGACTGGGTTAAGTTGCTTATTGATGGAGTAGCAGCAACAAGTGTAGATTATATTTCTATGGAAGTTAACTTAACTTGTTTATTATATGCAAATTTATATCTGTGTAACTGCAACTGTTTATGTGAGGTATAATATTGTTGCATGGATGGGTTCGAAAGATTTGAAGCCAAAGCAGATCAAAATTTGCAGAAATTTATTCCGATATAACTCTTCACAGATTCTCTTACGACTCCAGAACTTCTCGTTCTAGTAGGCACAATACAGCTCTTTTCACAACAATAGAGCACAAACACCACTTAAAAATTTGATACACAACTGCTCAAATCGCCGCAAAAGACAATGCAATACAGTTCGCTTTTGGAACTACTCTGAATGCTCACTGGGACTCAGTATCTCAATTCAGTGATCCCAGTCAATTAATTCAGTGACTCAAAATTACAGCCGGCCTTATATAGGAGTCAACCCTTTTTGAAATTTCTAGAGATAGATATTTGGAGAACTTTCCAGATCGTAGTCAAAAAGTCCTATATATATATATATATATATATGTATGTTATTTCACATCTGACGGACCATTACTAGTCGATAGCTTCTTATATTAATTGCACTTCAAACAAACAACACTCAGTTTCCTTCTATAAGTTTATTATAATTCTTGTATATCGGGAGGAGGTTTTTAGAACGACTTTTAACTCACAATGTCAATCAGAACAGCAAAAATTAAAACACACAAAAAAAAAAACTTAATTAAATGCCACTTGCAAAGAATAAACTTTTGTTATTTCGACAATGAAAAATAAAGCAGACGATAATTACAAGAATTACAACCATGACGCGGCGTAAACAATGTACATGGGCCGAAAATGATCGCCAAGTTTGGCAATTTGGTGACAAAAATAAGTCGCCAAAACCGATGTGCATAAATGTTCCTATTAACAAAATTAACACTACGAAATATTTACAAATATACCAAAATTCGTAACAATATAAACACAAGTGTTTGTATACACTTTCTAATCGCATCTGTGACAGCTTGCCAAGTTTGTGAGTATCAACTGTAAATATTTTCATATACGCTAAAGTTGGTTGTCATTCATGGTTGGTTGTATTCAGATTATCTGGCGCCGTCAGCATCACGAGGGCTATAATGCGCCGAAACATTTCGTCATTTAACAAACCAACATACATTTACAAACACCCATGCCAAACACGGGACTCGAACCCGCAACCTTGCGGTCTAGAAGCCAGAATGCTAACCACTATACCGTTTGGTCGACGTTGTCATTCATGAAGTTTGTTTCATGAACTTCTTAACTCTGAGATAAATGCACGTTGAGTAGGATAACAATAATCATTTGTTGGCCCTAAAAAGGGCCTTTTAATGAAGATAGTGTGATTTATTGGATGAAGGCTGTGGGGTCTAGAAATATCTGATAAACGAAGTCACACACCAGTAACTGTCGCCTGCTGTCGTTTATTGTGTAAATCATGTCGTGGACGAAAAAGTTGACGATACATTTTACTTTATTGGGAAAGCCAATGTCAGGATGAAGTTCCTTAAGAACTCTGCAAATGTGGCGTGCAAGTGAATTCTTCATTCTACACTTATTTCTCTTCATTTTGTCGAAGGCAGCCGTTTTTTGGTCACCGGCACGAATAGTCCTTAGGTCAGAAGTCCATTTGTCCCCGGCCTGAACAGCCTTTTGGACAGACTTGAGAATTACTGTTGCTGCCTCCTTGTCTGTCTTTCCTGGAAGCCTTGGTAGAATGCTATCCAAACAATCAGTCCATGACATGATGCAAGCAGTCGGTCAAAAGAAAGGAAAGATTTACTGCTGAAATTGTCTGCTTTTATAGAGTTTCGTTTGAGCCCCTCGCTTAAGCGCCAATCAGGTGACGTTTTGGGCGAGGGGCATTACCAAGGGTGTATATTAGGCCGTGCCGAAAAAAGTCGGAAGTATCTTGTATCTTTTAGCGTTAATTTCCAAATTTCGGTGCTCTCGAGGCGGCAGAAGATACTAACATAAAATTCTAAAAATGATCCCGCCGACCAGACGGTATAGTGGTTAGCGTACTAGCCTCTAGACCACGAGGTTGCGGGTTCGAGTCCCGTGGTTAGGCATGGGTGTTTGTAAATGTATGTTAGCTTGTCTAATGACGAATGTTTCGGCGCATTATAGCCCTCGTGTTGCTGACGGCGCCAGATAATCTGAAAACAACCAACTAAAAATGATCCACGAAATATGTGATTATTTATTAATTTTTGAATTTTAAGCATGTCTAGTCCAATTTTCGACCCATTGAGGCGACAGAAGATGTCAATTCAGAGTTTTAAGATTTTACACACTACTTTTAATAATGAGATTCCACAACTTTTCCGCACTACCGCTAAAAGATCCAAGATACTTCGACTTTTTCATCCCAGCCTAGTATTTATACCTTCAAAGTCCAAAAAGTTGTGCATCATCAGCAGGAACTCCTTGGGATACTGAAGAAGATGGCTGCCGATGGTGTTCCTACTAGGCCTTATCTCGTATTTTGATCTTTGACGTTCTTGGACATTGAATTGGTAACTAACTATAAAAAATAAATCATGCGATTCTATAGATATTTTCATAAAAATCGTCTTATTCTCTATCAAATGGGGAAAAAAAAAAGAAAATGTGTTATAATTTAAAAAATGTTTATGTCGCATTTTCATAGAATTGGCCATTAAAGATATACCAGGCACTGAGTAGGTAAATCACCATGCATTATGAGGACTGCTATTGCCGAGATTTGGGCTACTACAGCGAATGCTATCGCTGAGATTTACGTTGTTGTAATGTTCATTTTTGTCGGGTATCACGCCGATATATAATAGCCACTATTCCAAAGGTTTGAACCTCTATAATTGCCACAAATTACGTACGTTAGTAGTGACCTGTGCCGTAATCAAGACAAAAACACAACGAAAACTTCACCTCCAGAGTTGAGTGAGCAATTTTCAAAATTCTACTACAGAGGGCGCTAGCTTTTCAAACTCCCAAATTGTGACCCCTCCCACTGAAATTCGATTGGTCGAGAGCTCAACTCAACTTACACTATAAAAGGTTGCATTTCCCCCTTTGTGGTTCATTTCTTGATTCGAATTTCGAAGCAAGAGTACGTACTGCCAAAATGAGTACACGCGAGCCTCCAACGAACGAGTTGGCTACAAACACCGCCTCTGCACCTGAAGGCATAAGTAATCCTTATCGTTACCGGCCCGGAGCTGTAGCTCTCCGTGAAATCCGTCCTTACCGAAAGCCGTACGACAAGAGAATCAAGTATAAAATTGCACAACATTTGCTTGATTACCATTACCTTGGTTTGGAGACCTTGCGCGCACCGATTGTTGGGAAGCCAACCTTCCTCACAGAAAAAGACATTGAGCTATTAGCACGTATCCGAGGAGAAAGAGTTTGAATACACAATTTTAAAAAAAAAAAGGCCCTTTTCAGGGCCAACAAATGACATACCTTACTCATATACAGACCATTTTGCTCCTATCTCTCCACCCCCCCCCCCCCCCCTTCTAATTTTCAACCCAATGCATGATCGTCTGCACAATTTTCTGCCATTATTAGAGTAATCCGGACTATGTTTTGTGTGGAAAATGTACATTGTTCAGAGATTAATTCCATACCGATGACATTATTGTGACGCATTAACTTGTGTCAACGTCCATACCATGTTGGAACATACCGGTTCTCTTTCGATCGCCGAAGTCAAGCATCATCGGGCACGGTCAGTACTTGGGAGGGTGTCCATCTGGGAAGACATTTTTTATCCCCGCGCGCGCGACCTGTCGCTTGGTCCACCCGTGGGTCCTCGATGTGTGTGTGTGGTATTTCCCTGCACGTGTTGTCTCGCTACAAATGGACAACGTCTTTAAACAGTGTCTTTTAATTGCAACAATAAAAATTTTAAAAGTACTTCATAGCATTCTCTTCACTATTAAGTATTATTATTATGTAACTGCGTCGTTTCATTGTTATACTCGTAATACACAGACACATTATTATGTCGCTCGCTTTGAGTGCAACAAGTAATTTGTTTTTGTCCCCAGGATTCGAATGATGAGTGATCAACTACAAAGATTGGAAGTTCCTTGCACAGGTAAATTTTCTATAAACATAGTAATCACAAACTAAAATTGAGATGATCTGAAATGTTTTAATATTTTGAAATGCAAGTGTTGTATATTATGCATGTTTTGAAGGTGTTTTTCTCTTTTTTTCAGTCTTCTTGAAAAGAACTGTTTAATATATCTATTTTGTTGATGTAAAGGAATTCCCTGTGTTGTTTTCATAATTTTTGGAAAATACAAACATAAAGGATAAATAAGTTACTTTGTAAGTAGTACCTATTGTAATTTGTGAGATGTTTTCATCCACCAAATTCATTTGGTCAAACATAAACATTGGACTGGGTTAAGTTGCTTATTGATGGAGTAGCAGCAACAAGTGTAGATTATATTTCTATGGAAGTTAACTTAACTTGTTTATTATATGCAAATTTATATCTGTGTAACTGCAACTGTTTATGTGAGGTATAATATTGTTGCATGGATGGGTTCGAAAGATTTGAAGCCAAAGCAGATCAAAATTTGCAGAAATTTATTCCGATATAACTCTTCACAGATTCTCTTACGACTCCAGAACTTCTCGTTCTAGTAGGCACAATACAGCTCTTTTCACAACAATAGAGCACAAACACCACTTAAAAATTTGATACACAACTGCTCAAATCGCCGCAAAAGACAATGCAATACAGTTCGCTTTTGGAACTACTCTGAATGCTCACTGGGACTCAGTATCTCAATTCAGTGATCCCAGTCAATTAATTCAGTGACTCAAAATTACAGCCGGCCTTATATAGGAGTCAACCCTTTTTGAAATTTCTAGAGATAGATATTTGGAGAACTTTCCAGATCGTAGTCAAAAAGTCCTATATATATATATATATATATATGTATGTTATTTCACATCTGACGGACCATTACTAGTCGATAGCTTCTTATATTAATTGCACTTCAAACAAACAACACTCAGTTTCCTTCTATAAGTTTATTATAATTCTTGTATATCGGGAGGAGGTTTTTAGAACGACTTTTAACTCACAATGTCAATCAGAACAGCAAAAATTAAAACACACAAAAAAAAAAACTTAATTAAATGCCACTTGCAAAGAATAAACTTTTGTTATTTCGACAATGAAAAATAAAGCAGACGATAATTACAAGAATTACAACCATGACGCGGCGTAAACAATGTACATGGGCCGAAAATGATCGCCAAGTTTGGCAATTTGGTGACAAAAATAAGTCGCCAAAACCGATGTGCATAAATGTTCCTATTAACAAAATTAACACTACGAAATATTTACAAATATACCAAAATTCGTAACAATATAAACACAAGTGTTTGTATACACTTTCTAATCGCATCTGTGACAGCTTGCCAAGTTTGTGAGTATCAACTGTAAATATTTTCATATACGCTAAAGTTGGTTGTCATTCATGGTTGGTTGTATTCAGATTATCTGGCGCCGTCAGCATCACGAGGGCTATAATGCGCCGAAACATTTCGTCATTTAACAAACCAACATACATTTACAAACACCCATGCCAAACACGGGACTCGAACCCGCAACCTTGCGGTCTAGAAGCCAGAATGCTAACCACTATACCGTTTGGTCGACGTTGTCATTCATGAAGTTTGTTTCATGAACTTCTTAACTCTGAGATAAATGCACGTTGAGTAGGATAACAATAATCATTTGTTGGCCCTAAAAAGGGCCTTTTAATGAAGATAGTGTGATTTATTGGATGAAGGCTGTGGGGTCTAGAAATATCTGATAAACGAAGTCACACACCAGTAACTGTCGCCTGCTGTCGTTTATTGTGTAAATCATGTCGTGGACGAAAAAGTTGACGATACATTTTACTTTATTGGGAAAGCCAATGTCAGGATGAAGTTCCTTAAGAACTCTGCAAATGTGGCGTGCAAGTGAATTC